>VWYP01016389.1:0-39708 GCA_013400435.1 Pycnonotus jocosus
AACAAATTTAATTTAATAAAAATAAACTAGGAAGAGATTTTATGTGCTTCAAGCAAAAGAAAAAAGGTAGTAGCAATTTATGAATATACTGAAGGCATCCAAACTACCTCAAACATATCTGCTTTTGTTGCTGAAATTATAAACAATTTCCAGAACGTAGGTAAGAGTTACTAACCTCTAAACACAAAAGTTATTACCATAGGAATAATGTCAATTTGGTGTAAGATCCTTAGTGAGAAGATGCCTCATGAGTTGAAGTTTTTTGCATTTGGTTATGTCACAGAAAGTGTTCAGCTCCAGACTCTTTTTCTTGAAATTATGGTGATATTGATAGGTTGTGATTGAAAGGAAACTGGAAAAAAAATCATGAGTAAAATCTTTTTATTTGAATTTAAATTGCTGCAGTTTTCTAAATGTAAACGTATGCTCTTGGTTTTGAAAGAGGTTTTGCAAAGTATTCTTTCACACTGTGTCTCAAAAAAGACTGCCCACGCTATTCCTTCAGGATTGGTCTCTTCCTGCTATGTCTAGTATGAAGTTTTATTTTTCTGCAGACATACTTTTTCACAGAGTATGTGTCACAAGACTACCCACCATGGGATCTTTCTTTACTCAGATATGAGCTTCATGAAAATGAAGTTTTGACTGGATAAGTGAAAAGCTGCTATCAATTCCTAGGTACTGGGAGCAGTACAAGTGCTGCTGCTGTTCCTTGCAAAGGGATAGTGCAGTCAAGCATCAGCAGTGATGAAGATGGCTTGAGCCTCAGCATTCTGGAGTCAGATCTCCATTCTCACATCCCTTTGCTCATGCAGAGGTCTCCTCTGTGGTAAACATCTAGCTATGAGACTGCATTTATGACACTGAGAAACACAGTCCAAAGCACTTTTAGTTCCAGCTATGTAATTTAAATGCTAGTATATTACTTTGCATGTCAGAATTCTTTTACCACTTATTCTCTAAAGAATCTGCAGCAGCTCAAGAGAGGCATGGCAACAGGGTCTGCACTTAAGTAGAAAAGGATAAATAAAACTAAATAAACAGCATCAAACAGAACTCATCAGTGCCAGAGGATTTACATGTTCAAATGCAAAGGTCCAAGCCCCTTCCAAAGTGTTACACTCAACCAATGTGAGAAAAAATGCATTTTAAAATTAATTATGTGCATGTCAGTGGTGTTGTACTCTAATGTAACTGATATCTGTTAGATGATCTCCTACACCAGGCTCAAAAGGTCCTGCTAGCCTAATGTCTTGCTTCTGAATATATTTATAATTCAGACCTTGGGGCATGATGAAGCCCTTTGATGTCTGACATGTGGAAATTTTCCAACAGCTTTTGGTCTCATCCTTCTCTCAAAGAGCTGAAAATTAGCTCTAACCCTGAAAGATGTGACTGAATACTCTTCTGCAGAAAAGTATCATCAATTATTACATCTTCAGAATATCCAATTCCTTCTAACTGTGAAAATGGCTTTGAACTAAAATAGTTCAGAATGGTTATACATTTGCAATCACTCTGCATGGCCGAACAGGGTACGTATATACCGGGTATATTGCCAGTATGTACCAGATCTGTCCTTACAGAACTCCTCCGTTGCCAGAGAGTCTTTCCACAGGAAACAACAGCCATATTGAACTTCCCACGCTAAATAACCCCACATAAGAGCTCTGTAAATCGCAAAACAGCCCCATGAACTCACTGTCCTCACTTTGCAGGCACATAGATTCATGCAGCTGACAGGTTGTATTAAGCCTCTGAGGGACTGTATACATGAATCAGGCACTAAGCAAAATCAGAGAACTGAATTTAAATTGAAATTGTTTTTTAAATTACCCAGGGTGATTCAAAGGTCACTCATTCTTGCATGCCAAAACATCCTACTTCTCATTCTGGTAAACCATGAAGGATAATTTATTACATAGTGCCTTAATTTATTACACAGAGTGCTTCTAAAAATTTCAAAAATTAAGCTTTAATTATTAATTCACCTCTATGATATGTTTTATCTGACTTGCCTGAACTTGTCTAATATTCTAGCTTTGTTACTTTTACTTAGGGATTTGTAACTGTGACAAAGAACAGTAGACCTTGAAATAAGGAAAATAAAAATAGGCAGAGAAGAAGCTCCTGAAATCTACTGTTGAAAAGTGTAGGTGTGTGTCATCTATAATTTATCAGCAGCATAGTCTGGAGAAATGGTTACATTCAAAACCTCAGATATATCTGTATTTCAGAGAATACAGCCAAATGCTGATGTTATTTTAGATTTTAAAATGGTTTCATGTTCCAATAAAGGTTGGTAATGGACTATCACTGCAGTGCTAGATATTCCCCACTTTGTGCAACTGAAAGGATCTCATCTCAAAGCATGTCAGGAAGGTCCCTGCTATCAGACTACTCATTTCTCCCTTGATTTCTTTCTCTAATGATCCATGTAGTCAAGACATGCTTATTAATGAATAGAAGCCACTGTTATGAGAGCACTGGGTGTCCTTTTGTCTCTGTACTCACCGGGAAATTGTTCAGAGTGCATTAGACTAATTAGTTTCGATTTTATCACTTTTGCTTGCAACCTGTTCATATGGTGAATCTGGTCACCACTGGAGGTGAAAGGCATCTGCTCTCAGGCTGCTGCTGCACTGCTCATTCGTTTATACTGTTCCTCTCTTCCTCACACAAGAGCCTTGCAATAAACCCTTCCCAAAGCCTCCAATCCATGCAGCTGAGTTATTCTCATGAAAATATCCCAGTCGCTTGACAGCTGTTAGAAATAAGGCACAATATTTGCCTGAAATCTTATGTAATAATGGTCATGCCACTGACACTCTCTCTTCATGGTATTGGAGATTTGAGATCAAGTGGAGGATTACATTTAAATTGATCTGTTTGGTCTTGCAAGCTCTCTGAAAAGAGGAATATTCACAATCTCCATCTACAGCCTTGCCTTGACATAAGGTTCGTAGGATGTGCCACATTCTCCCTCTTCCCATCTGTTTCAATCCCTCGCTTTTCTCTAATAAACAGTCCTCCTTCCTCCTTAGGAATTTAATTCTTTCTTCCTTTTTTTTCCCCCTTCTTTGGAATAAATTGTCTTTGGAGAGGAGTGTAAATTTTGTCAATGTGACAGTTTATTATTTTGTGTATTTACAAATTATCCTCCTTCCTCCAATCACCACAGAAGTATTAAATGTCTTTCAGAGAAAAAAAAATAGGTAATCAAGGAAATTAATGTGTAAAAGTATTAAATAATTCATTCAAGATTGCAGAGGGAGGTCATCCAATCACATTAAGGTTTACTGAATATCAGGTACTTCCAGAAAATATTATTATTCTGCTGTAAGTAATAAATGTCCAAGAGTCTGCAGTCCTGAGAAGTTACTTTAGAAACTGAAACAGAAAAACTGATTTAATTGTAGTCTCTCTCATGCTCCTTTGAAGAGCTGCAATGTACACAAACTCAAATCAAAGCTAACATAACCAACTATGTAAAACAGAACATAACTGACATTCTCTGTATGTGACTCTTCTTAGGATAGAGAGGACTGCACTTTAAAAAGACCTTGGTAAGCTGTTTCAGGCTATAAGTTTGAAATAGATTTTGTCTTTTTGGGCTCTTTATTCCTCATGATTGTTTAAGGTTTTAGTTCTGTTTTTCTGTCTGTAAAACAGATATATACACTTATTCTTTCTCAAGAAGCTTTGTGAGCTCCTAGGAGAAAAAATACACAAAAACTGGAAATTATTAATTCATTAAATAGCTTTTTTTTTTTTTTGCCTTTTTTTCTTTTTGCTTTTTTTTTTTTATGTTCTGAGAAGAAAGCCAAAAAGACTACTGGTCAGTTCATTCCCAACGTTATTCCTTCTTCGCTAATTACATGTTTACCTGAGTGAAAGAAGAGTTGTTTACCCAAAGGACACTACTGAAGTTATAATAGCCTGTAAGCTAGGCACATAATGAGGCAGTTTTAAATTACATAAATTATACTCTATTTAGTGTCAAATAATTGTGGTCTTCTCATTTCCCCACTAACAGATAGAATTTAGGAAGTAGAAAAAATACTCAGAAATAACCTTGACCTGATGTGATCCAACAACCCTCCAAAAGGAAGGGTTAGTGATGGAAGAAGTGAGGCATGAGCATCCATCTCCCTACCTGTGCAATGTAATGTAGGTCTGCCTTAAGGCAGACAAAGAAGAACTAGCTTCTTCATACTTTCTCCCAAAACTATTTCCCCTGGCAGCAGGACTGTTCCAATTGTGCCCTGCCACAGAGTGGCACTGCATTAATTTCCCAGCTTCCTCCACCCACCACATTGCTTGCATTCTTTGGCTCTGCTTAATTTAGTTAGTGACAGCAAACAGGAATCACAGAGAGGTATTTCTGCCACACTAAACATCAGGAATTACACCACTGCACCATGCTGCAACTTCTGTTAAAAATTCTGAGTGCTATCTGTAGGAAGTGATCTTGTTTCACAAAGTAGGCTGTAATCTCTGCAAAATAAAAATCTTTCTGAGTCTATCTTTCGCTAAACTAGGAGCAATTTGTCCACCTAAGCTCAGCTTTAATACTTCTTATTGAGCTGTCAAACATGCTTATTTTAACACTGTAATCCCGTCCAATGCATCACATATCATCTGATTACATTACCCACCATGCCAAGGAGAGACTGATCTTGTCGTTCTTCCAAGGTTACATCATATGCTAGTAATGATTCAGAAGGTACCACAGCTCAGCATGTTTTTCCCTGCCTTCAGCATGAAACATATAGGAGAGAAGGTATTTGGAGATGGCTTACGGCAGACCACGCAGGCTGAGAGTGTTTTAACAGGAAAAAAAATCTTCTTGTTGTTTTACAATTTCTTCTGTTTGTCTTTTACTTAGTGAATTTAGATTTAACTTCACCTTGTTGCAGATAGAAAGAACCATTATCCATTTTTCCACGGCATGGATTCATAAATGTGGTGTGACCTCTTGTGGTGCAACAAAATATTACACCTGTCATCAATGTGTCATGCCGTTTATACAACCTGCAATCGACATACAGGCCATCTGCCTGGGTGGTCGGATTTCTATTAACCAAAGAATAACTCTTGTCTGATAAATTCTCATTAACAATGAATTTCTCTTCAGTCATTTAATACGTGCATGTATTTTGGGTAACTCTTAATTACTAGCTAATTCAATTTTCATCAACTCAATCTATCCTTAGTTTATTTTCTTTTAATTTTCAATTATGACTTTCAAATTCCACATTGAGCGGTTATGTAAAGAAGCTGGTAGTGAAAATGTTACTTCATACTTGTCATTAATAATGCTTGTCACTGAATAAATTTATTAAAAAGCTACCTTGTTAATTAATCTGACTGTACACATAGGAGATCTAATACACAGATGCCAAGAGCAAATGTATAAAAGAAATTCAAGTCTTTGCAAAATTAGTCACTGGATGTTATATCTGTGTAGGTAGTGGCATTCCTTAGGCAGCAGAGGAAGTTACAAATGTACTGTTACTGTGTGTAATTGCTTTCTATAACCATGCATAAATCTTCTTTAAAAGAAAAAGGGAAAAAAACCCCAGGAAAAAGGTCTTATCTTTTTAAAAAAATCTGAATCTTTGTGCTTCATATAGTATATTGAAGTATACTTGTGGCCATGACAACCAATGATAGCAACAAGACTGCAATGCCTCTGCAGTCTTACCACAGCAGCAGCCTACTGATGTGCTGCACTAAGTGCACCCAAAGGATGAGAGCAATGGAGTCCCACATGGGCACCTGCCACTGGATGTCTGCAGCAGAAACACTGACTAAACAAATACACTGGAGCTGAAACCAAAAACAACTTTGTTTCTGTTTCTAATGTTGTTTTTCAAGTTGTTCAACTCCCTGAATGACACCTTGCAGGATTAGTCTATATGCAATTTTAAAGCTGGTAGAAGCTTAAGGATACCACAATGTCATTTTTTTATCTCTATTTATAGCAGTCCCCTCTCATTACCTAAAATATACAGTGATGTCTAAGAACACTTTCAGAAATGGCTTAACAAGTAATTAGCATTAACAACATTGCAAGGAGGATCTAAATTTGATTAAACTTTAAAAAACATTCAACTTTCCTACTTGCAGTACAGTATTTTTCAAGATAATAATTCAGAGGTGTGAAGTGGTTTTGATTTTCTTTCCCTTTTTTATTTACACTTCCATGTTTTCTTTTTTACTGTACTTAGTTTAACATGTATCAACAGCTGACTGCTTTCCTGTGTCAGTTTTGGTTCCCAATTTAGTTAAAATTAGTTTCAGGAAGACATGTCAATTGTACTGGCAGTGTACAGATCTTCACCTTTTAATTCTGTGTAAAGGTTTTATTTACCAGAAAGGTAGAAAACAAAATGCCTTAAAAAGCCAACTTATCAAGAAGCCATTCAAACTGAAAATGGAAAAAAACCCCAAGCTTTTTGATGGTGCAACAAACCATCCGATGTATGTATATAAAAAACGCCTTAAAGAAAGAAAACACTTTGGAATAAGAAAATCCAAAATCTGGCTGAAGTTCACATATATTGTGTAGTTCAGACGAATTGATTATTCTATCATGGGTCAGCTTTCATTAAGGATGTATAGCATAGTTACAGTGTTGCTTTGGAACTTTTAGGGGGGACTTTCACCAGGCTAGATAGAAAAATAAAACTTCCCAGTTATTACATTTTAAGGCACCACAAGCCGGAAAGGGAAAGGGAAAGGGAAAGGGAAAGGGAAAGGGAAAGGGAAAAGGAAAGGGAAAGTAAGGGCAATATAATCGCGTGATCATTCCCATTTTGAAGGATAAGAATCATCTGCATTTGATGGCTCACAGACTTGACTGGTGGCTTTACAGATCAAAGTAAGTGCTGTGTGAAAAAACACAAAGCCTGCAAAAAGAACAGGAGAACTAATTGCTTCTTTATATCCATTGTTACAGAAAATGAACATGATTTTGAAAACTTCTGAAAGCAAATCAGAATTTTAAACATTAGAATGATTGGACACCTTCAAGTGACTAGAGAAAATAAAATTACTGCTTTTTTGGAAAAGCGGGGTCTAAATATGTTGCAGATTAATGTAGCTGAAGATGCAATAAGAGGAGGTTGAAGGAGTATGGGGAACCAAAGCAAGGGCTCCAAGTAAGACCCCTACTGTGACAGATGTGGGTGACAGAGAGAATTCTGGCTGTAACAAGGGAAATAATGGATATCTTCTATTAAAAACATACTGGGAGAATTTTTTCAGCCTTAGATCTGAACCTGTAAACATAGACAAGTGAGAGAATTTGTTCTTGTAATAAAAATTCCAGTATCTGACTTCCCATTCATCAATTTCCAGTTAGACAGGAATGGCAGCAAAAGATCCTACGCATGAAAAACCAGCATAAAACATTCACAACTATTTTAAACAAACTTTTTTATTTCTCTTGATTTTTTTTTTTTTTAATTCTCTGGGCTACTATCCTTGAATGGTGACTAGTATGGATCCTTTAGAAGTATGAGTTTTGTGTATCTCTTCCCCATAGCCTTCCTTTTCTTCAGCAAAAATCAAACCCCCATTATACCTCTCTGCATTGCTTAATCTCTCCAGCAAATTTCAATGCAAGATTTTGTCTCCCCACCTGCCTCTCCTGCCTGACAGGCTCCGTTTGCCTCTTGCAGATGTAAATGTCAGCACACAGAAGAGTCCAGCTGGCACTGCTGTCCCGAGCTGCGACTGCTCTCCAAGTCAGTCCAGGTACTGCAGCACTCGATACCCAGAAGCCTGAAGAGCTACTACAAGACAGAATGAACAGACAGGGTAAGACACAGGTTGACCTCAAGATGAACTTTTCCTAAGCTTTGGATACTTCTGTTTTCTTTTCCCTTTTTATTGATAGTGCAGTGATGTGGGTTTTCACTGTCATAGTATGTGCATAAGGCAGAAGGGCTGTTGCTTTTCATTTGTCCAATAATCCTGAATTTTGAAAATATTTAAGTGAATTGATGGGAGTTTATAAAATTCTAATGGCAGCAGGTTTCATGCAGACTATGGGATCAACCCATGAGACCTGATTTGTCTCTCTATTTTTTTAAAATAATACCTCTTTTCATCTTTTTCAAATTCACAGCAATTAACATGACAGTAGATTCAAGGCTTTAATGGGAGATATTCTGCAGCTTTCAGTTTTGTTCACCTGTATGTCAGTGACAGAAACTCTCACAATTTTCAGTTTGTTGAGGACTGGGCTCTCCTGTCCCTTTTCTTGCTGTTCATCTGACACACAAAAAAATCAGAAAGCAAATTAATTTCCTAATTCCATATTTTAAACAGAAGAAAAAGAGTACATTTCACTTCAAGGAGGCTCCCTGGTGTATAATAATTATTAAAAATATTAAAAATAAATATCTGGAAATATCCAGACTAGTTTGGCCTGCAGAATTATACTACTAAGAAGACAAAATTCTTGCTGAATCCTTGTGAGATGCATTTTATGGTAAATACGATTTTCATAAGAAGAAGTCAAACTTACCAAATAACCAGCTATTGGCCCTGATGGGCTCCTCTAACAGAGTTTTCAAAAGCTTGGAAAGTGGACAAATGTACAAAAACATGTGTTGACCTTACAAGCCTGAGCTAAACACCATAGGGGAGAAACTTCAGATCTCACAAAATGAGCAAAACCTGCATAGCACAAAAAACTCTGAATATTAAATTATTATTCACTATTCCTAAAAATCACTTATCTTTCCATAATGTTTATTGTCCTCATGATCCATAAGAACTTGTACACGCACTTCTCCTGCCACAGTAAGTTTTCAGTTTAATTCAGAATCAATGTATTCTGGAAATCTAGAGGCATCTTCCCATTAAATTAAGTCCAGATGGCATAAATCTCTGGCTACTATTTTGACTGCAAAAGACTCTTATTTGCAGCCATTTATTTTCCATATAAAATCTTATAATATGAAATTTTCCAGTATAAGTCATGCTGAAAGGTGAATATCCTTGTAAAGCTTTGAGTAAAATTAACTCAGTCTTCATAAACACACGCTACAAATACTTCATTCTGTATCTATAAGCATACACAGAGAGATACTTTATTCTCCATGGTTTACTACTCAAAATAGATTACTCAGTATTATTTGAACTTGACAGGTCTGAAAATTGTTCTTCCAGAGATGTGTGGGGACAATGCACCTTTATATTCCTTAGGAAAAACAGGAGATAGCAGAATTTCTCTTTCCTGAACCTCCCATAAAATATCAGAATTTATTTCAGCCAAAATGCCTTTAATGAGAGGTGAAGAGATATAGCAAACTAGAAGGTTCAGCAACACCAAATCTTAGTTTTCTTTCACCCTGTCAAAAAAAAAAAAAATAGAAAAGCTTAGTTTTGTGGTTTTAAGTGCTCATATAAGCCATCAACACAATTCTTACTACATTGCTTCTCTCTATAGCAGTTATCTTACAAAAGAATCCTGAAGAAAGCCTTAAGAGGAAAAATGGAAAAAATAATATTTTTGAGACCTGCGCAAAAAAACCCAAACATAAACATAAATAGAGTATGAAATATGATTGGAATATGTCCTCAAAATTTTAGAGAAAGAATCTGTAATTTGGATTAATCCCATGGGTTGGATGTTCACCAATCCATGGAATTATTCTTTCTCCTTACAGATGAATTTTCAAAAATGTGCCCTGATGCTCTTTGCAACAGATAGTGCAGGTATGAGGATAAATAATGGAAATATTTTATCAAGAAGCATCATCAATTAAAGCAAGATAACAATACGTATATAAAGAGAGGCATACATTTAATATTGGTCTGCCAATTATATCATCAATGACTTTTTTTTCAGCCTTCACTTAGAATTTCAGGAATATGAGTATTTAGCACTGTACATAATAAACTCATAATGTGAGCAAATAGGACAAAATAATTCAAGTACTGAAATGAAAGCAAATTAGCAAATCAACTGGATTTTACTAATTTTGTAAAGGAGTAAATCTGAAGTCTCTAAAATTTTCATAAAATCAGTTAACATTTTTCAATACTGATGGCTATGAAATACAATGGATAACTACTGACAATTTTAGAAATTTCACAATCTTACTAACTTGAGGTTTTTTGAATGTAAGTGCAATTTCTGTCCCACATCATAGGTGGTTTTAAATAAAATAGACTGCAATAAAAAGTAATGCAGAGATGTGTTCTGGATTCATCAGAGCACTGTCCAAAAAATTAAAAGTGTTACTGAGGTTTCTACAGTAGAAACAAAATGGAAAATTAATTCAGGAAGCTCTCTCCTGGGTGTCTTGTGAGTTTATAGTAGATTTATTATATCATGTATATTACAGTTAAATTCTAAGCTGGTAAAACAGCCTGTTTGAGAAGTGAGGTTCTCTCCTTGATAAAGTGTGTTGAACTATTACTGATGTTTTCTGCTAAGGTGTTACAGAGTTTTATGTAAAATTGTCTAAATTAACATCAGAGAGTTTATTGAGAGGATATAACAAAACCTATTCTGTTCATCTTTTAAAAGTTTGTGTAATTGTCAATCACTAGTGGACACAGTGGTTTTTCTTCCTATTATATCAGTGAACCCAGCCATACAAAATGATGGCTGAGAAGGTGGTAGGATAGCTTTTCATGGTTGGAAATATAGTTAAATTGTTCTTGCAACCATCTTTTTTTCTGTGAAAATAATTGATGGCTCTCTCAGTTTTTGGCTAATGATTTGTGAGAATCTTATGTTCATGAAAGTGACAGATTTATAGATCTCACAGACAGTTACTATGCAAATTTCTCCAAATTTGCTTGTCATTGTGCTTTAACCTTTATTTTATCTGCTTTATCTGCCAGCTTCTGTACAGGAAAAGAAATGTCACAAATCCTGCAAGGAAGAGTGGAACCACAGTCTCACACAAACCTTCCAAGTTCAGCACATTCTCTTCCCCATCTTGATCATCCATATGTTCTAAGATTAAAAAAAATCAGTCTTTCTCCTAGTTAATTTCTCAATCTCCTTCTCTTGTCAAAAGAAGTGTTATTATTATTTATAGCACAGTAACACCTAGAGATCACAAGTAAGACAGGAAGTCAGGGTGTAATTTACCTCTCTAAAAGTAGGTTACTAGCACTTATTCAAGTGTTTTGCTCTTTGAAAGATGCTCATCTGAGCTCCTGTCTCCCATCATGAAACACTTCTGCTGCCCTCTCCCATGCAGGCAACTATATTCAGATGTCCACAAAAAGATATTTGTTTGGACTGTTTCCTTTGTACAGATTCTCCATGGAAATCCATGTTGTTCTGTGCATTTAAACCATAGCCAAAACTGGTCATTCAGCTCTCCATACTGACAGCTGCAACAAGCTTTCTGGTCTTTATATGTTTTATACTAACTTTTGTAATGCCAGGACCAGTTGGGCAGCTCTTGAATAAGGCAACTCTCGACATGATAAAAACCTCTTAAGTATGCACATTTCTGCATCTGGTATCTAGATCAGCAACACTGCAAGAAACAACAATAAAGGAGAGATAAATCTAATGGACTACATGGAAACTCCAGATCAGGCAAAAAAAAGAGAGAATCAAGAAAACCTAGACAGAGTTTGGTGGGAGACAGTACTCAGGGCAAGGGGAAGTTTCCATCTAGTGGGTGAGCCAGCTGTGCTCACATGAGGCATGTCAATTTCCAGGACAATTAAAAATACCTTGTCTAGTGAGCAGAGACAGACCAATACAGAGGCAGGAAAATGTGTCTGGGGGCAACACCCATGGTATGCCCCCATCTTCACCAAACAGCACGTTGTTTTCATACACCACTTTCAAGGAGACAAAGAGCACATGAACATAACACTTCAGGGCATGCATTTGGTTGATTGACCTTTAGGTACTACTGGCTGTTTCTGCAGGCCAAAAGGCTGCAGAAAAGCCATCATATATAAGGATGAGGGAGAACAGAACTAGGGATATCCAGGTAAACAACTGCCTTGGAGCTACACAGAGCTCTTGGAGCAGGGCAGGCTAATCTGCAGGTACACAACAGAGGTTTTCCAGCACCACAGGCACCAAAGGCAGGACAGGAGTTAAAGTGGCTCATCAGGTGTAGGACACCATTACCACAAGCTGCAGCCCTAATCAAGAGAGCTCGGATTCAGAAGACGAGAAACCTTTTAGCAAAAGAAATTCAAAGGACTGGAAAAAAAGTGATTCTGGCTGTAAATAGAGTTATAATAGAAAAAGAAAAAAAAAAATCAAGAATTCATGACTGTCTGGTTCTCACTGGTCATTTGCTCTACTTTCTTCTGAATGGTCCCTCTCCTGGACATGGAGCAGATGGCATCACACCAGACCAATGAAGTCTGGGCCAGCACTTTTTCAGGGATAGTGTTGGTAAAGACTTTCTTTTCCTTTCTGACCTTATCTTCCTTTGATTCACAGCCATGCCTTGCTACTGCTGTCAAGCAGAGATAGTAATAGTAGCATCAGCAAGAGCTGCAGTGGCAGCAAAATTTCCTTCAGAGCTGATGTTGGGATTCATGTTTCTTAAATGGTTGTTCTGTTTAAGTTGTAACCCTCCCCTAAATTGTCACTGTAACCCCTGCCCATCACCCCATCCTGAATGCCTTACTGGTTCACCCAACCTACGTTTAGTATCCTATTGGTCCAAGCCTTGGATCCACCCCTCTCAGTGGGACTCTCTTAGGTGGGGTGATGAGGAGAAAAGCTCTCTCTCTCTCTCTCTGGCCTCTCTCTGGCCGCTTGGTCTGTCCCAGGGGACTCCCTGTTTGTGGCCCGCCTGCAACCTGTGGGAGCCATGCTCCCCCCAGTGTGGGACCCCTGAATAAACGCATCTAATCAGCACCATCAGAAGTCATGTCGTGGTTTACCTGCCAACATGCTGCTCAGAACGTGATCCTGTAAGGCTCTTGTACCTCCCTTCCCTCCTGGACTGAGGTGTGTTGCCCTCAACCCCGGCAGCCACCAGCCAGGCCCAAGAAAAGCAGAGGAATGCAACAAGTTGATGTTTGGTATTTCCACTTGGGCCATTGTCATGAGTGTGTTAATAATGGAAATTTCACTACTAGGGCTGAATTTGTGCAGATCAGCACTAAAAAGCCTTGCTTGTCCCTGACTAACTGCAGCAGGGCCACATTGCCTTGAACACAAAGACATGGTACAGCAGCACTGCTCTTAAAATGATTGCTAAAAATAGCAAGCTCTTGGGAAGGGAATGTTTGGAGAAATGAGATTTAATCCACATATGAGCTTCTGTTAGTGTAAGCACTGTACTGGGAATGCAATATAGTGAACATGGTAGATGGTCTAGGGAGGGACAGGCATCTAGAGATCATAAGCAGATCTTTTAAGCTGAATCTGTTCCATGGAAGAATTTTCCATGCTGATCTAGTTACTTGGCCTGGGAAATGCAGAAATGTTGCACTACAGCTATGCTCCGCTCTTGTAGCAAGGGCTCCGCAAGTGACAAGCAGAGTGAGAGGGAGAAATGATTGCTTGGGAACCCATAGACCACTGGATTGTCCAGAAAACATGGATCAGGAGAGTTCCTTGTCTAAGAACAGAGTTCCAGAAATTTGCTATTAATATGCTGAGTTTCCACACATCACGTAGCTGGCTTTGATGGTTGAGATGCTGAGAGCTGGAAGAATTTGTGACAGATGTGAGAATGCTTGACTTCTCCCTGTACCACCCTAGGAAAGATGGGGAGAAAGTCCAACAATTCAAAACAGACAAGGTGTTCATTAGTTACCAAAGTGCCTCCAACTGAACTTGGGTGAGGCTCATTTTCTAGCACAGAGCAGTAGCTGACAGTTGCTGTGAGTGGCACGGCACTGCCTGCATCGAAACAACCTGGACTATGATCTAGTGTGTCATCAGTTGTTACAAGGCCAATTCAGGTACTCAAAAGAAGGAAAGCCAAGGAAAAGAACCTGGTAGTGGAGAGAGATATTGGTATTTCCTGGTGTGAAACAGGATTTCATTGTCAAGTACAAAAATATTCAGTACTAGAGCAGAAATATATCGAGATTGGCTCTGATCTTTTAGTAAGCTACTTAAATGATATTGCACTTCTTCTTAACATCAGAATGGAAGGGAGAGACTCCTTCCACTATGAAGTATGGGATATTTTTTAATATGCTTAGGTACGTTGGTAACAAAAGCTTTTGCAAATTTGCTGATCCCCAGTTTCCAGATGTAGCTTTTCTCTTGTGAAAATCTGAGAGAATGTAAGAAGTTAGCTCAACTCTTATTTCTCACATAGTCCTAGATGCCCCATTTAAGGCCCTTTTTGTCCAATTCCTTCAGCTTGATCTCTTTCCCACGTAAGTCCTCTCCATATGGCTACATTTATGTCAGTAAGTGGATTTAGCCCAGTAGGAGTAGATCTGTAAAAGAGATTAACTGCTGCTGAGTACCAGGTGTCCAGGACACGTATTTCACAGGTGTGAAATGCGCACTGGTACCTTGAAACAGCACCATGAAGATGAATCACAGAAGGAGCAGAGTTTTCCAGATTTAACCCACTACACAGACAGGACAGAGGAATTCTAACTCTACAGAACCTCATTTTTAGGAAAGACTTCTATACTAAATATGGAAATCCACTCATAGTCAGGTCAATTGTACCCTCAGAATAAAAATCACAGTAAAAACTTACAGTACAGTCCCCTTTTTTTCTTTTTTTGTACAATGTCTGTGAACATTGCATGAACCCTTTGGAGACGTTCTGTAAAATTCTTATGGTCCTTTCCTCTCCAACATATCAACATGGGAAGAAAATCATCCTTGATTTCAAAATAATGTTAAAGTTTTTCCTTTCCACAGCCAGTGAAAGGGATATTAATTTAGCTGTTGCAAGATGAAAGCAAGCTCTTGTACCTCTTTATCATCATTCTCTGCTTCTGAGGATTCTTGAAGAGCAGAATATTTTAAAATTGCATGGTCTTTTGTAGTCATGTAGCCTGATATTCATGCAGTTCCCACACAATCAACAAATGGATTGATGGTTCACTGGCACAAAAGTGCATTACCGTTATTTTTTTAAGTATAATGCATCTTAGTAGGCAGGTGGTAAGAACACTCTTTAGTTTGAGGACTGATTTGATTTTAACAGTGCTGATAATTGACTTGCCAGGTAACAGGATTCATATATTATCAACACAAATCCCCTTTCCCCCTCAATAAAGGTTTAAAAAGTAACATGTGAGTCTATTCTCCTACATGAAAGTCTATTCTTCAATACCATTACAATGTCCACAGATTTAGGCCAGTACTCTACTGGCATGTTAAGTAAATAGGATCACTACATTTTTATTCTAAGTCAGTTATCAAATTCTAACAGATATTTTAACAATAATATGCACTTAGTTAAACTGGCAGTCCCCTTTTTTTGCATTTCCATTATGAAAATTTGTACCTGTCAACATCAGCACTTTCTGAACAGGATGCAATATGGCAAACCACAGTCCCAAACTCATGCCCCTTTAAAGTTCTTTTTTACTGGGGAATGAGCCTCCCCTTAAGACTAAAAATAACACATAGTACTATTTTTCCTACAAAATAAAATCTGAGTGACTTTGCTTTGTCCTACACCTCAGCCTTGTGGACTGTATATCATGGACATTGCACACACATTCATCCATCATTCTCATTTTCCCTCTACAACAGTAAATCACATTTTTTAGTCTGCATTTCAACTGTCTAAAAACCCTAAAGTGTACACAAAACCTGTTTTAAATTACTCTAATAAAGTTTTGCTTACATAAATCTTACTCTGCCTAATGCTCCATGTGAAAATAAAGATGCTTTGCCGTTCAGGTGAGTACATAGCTTTCCCTCTTATCTGATTTTACCAAGAGTGATTCAGAGTGCTTGAGAGTTCCTCCACAAAGAACACAACAGGAAGCCTCCTTGTTTGTGAATTTATATGTGGACCCTCCAGGCACTTCCTCCATACTTTTACTACACTCAGCACCCTCCTATTGCCCTCACCTTTTCATCTTCTTCCTCACAGTATCTCCCTGTTTCTTCTAATGCCCCTTCGTCTGACTCATGGACTGTCAGCACATGCTGGTTTTGTTTTGGAGCTGTTTAAGTGCTGAGAGATCATCTCATATGCACATCTTAACTGAGGCACCTGATTCCTGTCTCAAAATGGATGGGGCTCTGAATTATGACTGTTCCATCCTCGGTGCACACAGAAGAGCCCTGGATCCTCTTCTCTAGTTAGCTTCTGACTTGCACAAATCCTCAGCAGCTTCACACTCTGAAACATTAAGTTTGATTTACAGTAGGTAACTGAAGAGATAAGTTTTTTGAGGGGATAGATGAAGACACATAACCACTACATAACAATTTATCTCTTGTAAAACCAAAGTGTAAACTAGTTAACATTTTTAGTTTAAAGAATATCTCAATATTCAGTAGCTTTGTTAATAAGAATAACTAAGGAAAAGTGTGAATAAGAAATTATTTAAAACTTTTCAGTTTGGTATCATTAAATTCCATTCTAATGGTAGTTATTGTTATTTCTGAACAGATTATAAAGAAGTTATTCATAAGAACTGTAAGATGACAGGTGCTTGAATGGAAATGATTTTGCAATTTGATAGATTCAATAGAGTAAGAGAAAGTTCAGACAGAAAATGTATCTACTTCATTGATACTGTCAGGTGGTTTTTTTTAAGTTTTCTTCTTCAAGCAGGAAGTAGAAGACATTTTCATCTTGGCTTTATTCCAAATGTTGTACTTGAGAGCAATCAAGTTACCTTTCACAGTTTAGTTAGAAAGGCTTAGAGTAATTAACAGAAATAATTTAAGAAAACTGTACCTTCTTGAGTGTCACATTTGCACTGAGACAGCATAATTGCTTAATTCTGGGCTACTGGAAAATTCATATGTTCCGTAGAATCTGAAGTGCTAAAACATAATGTTCTCTTGAACATTAGAAGAAATGTTTGGAAGAAAAAGGGTAAAAGGCTAAAGAAAAGTTTAAAATTTTTTTGCTTCATTTATCTAACACAACATTTTTCTTACATGCAGAAAAAACAGCTCCATTTGAAAGAAAATTGCATATTTCAGAGACATTAAATGAGTTTGATGATGTAAAACGCTAGAGCAGGAATTAATGAGGCATCAGTGTTAGAACTCCAGAGCTAGAACTTAAGTAAGAATGGGCATTCATACCTATAATTATAGCTTTATTACCCATTTGAAACATGTTCTGTTGGAACCCAGGGCATCTCTTTGACTGCCCTGGGAGCTCAAGAAACCCTGGCTGGACAGTCTGAGAACTGAGCAAAGGAAGTTTGAGTCTTAACCAAGAGCACTTGTAATACCTTGGATCTGTCCAGAGGGGTAAACAGGGGGGTTTTGCCTCTGTCCACGGGGGTCACAGACCCTGGCACAAAGCAGAGATGAATTACAAATCTCAAGAGTGTGAAATACAGTAGTTTAGTTTATCACAGAGTGAGAAATACGTAGTTTTAGGTTTTTATAGTAGAAGTAGATGGAGACAAGATGGAGATTTTGAGGCGGTCCCTAAGGCTTTTTCTTCTTCTTCTTCACCTCCATTTTCTGATGTGACGTTAGCACAATGTGGCTTGAGGAGATTGGGCCAACTGGAGATGGCCTGTTCGGTGTGGATGGTGGACATTGGTAGGAAATTGTAAACAATATGTTCATAATAATCTGTATTTAAGACAATGACCTCCCATAGGGGTGGGAGTCCTGCCATAGCTGAGGTGCAAGACAGATCTTGCTGGGCACAGAACAAACTGTGGGATAAGAAAACAAATAAACAAAGCGATAGACCTTGGAGAAACTGAACCTTGAAGCCTCTATCTCTTTCTTGCATCTGGCCCAAAGATTCCAGGAGGGCAAAAAGACTCTGACCACCTGAATGTCGGAAATCATAATCCGACAATGTTCCAACGAAAACAATTACTTACCACCTCTTAATAAATCTGTAACTCCAGCCAAGGTAGTGCAAGGATACTTCCATATCCAAGGTAGCAATAAAATGGCTGGAAAATCTGTCTACCTTGAAGTTCTGTCATTCACTTTTTGCAGATCAAAACACTTTTTTTCTCACTAGACATCCTCTTATGTAGTGTTCTATAACCACGTGAAGTGTTTAATACCCAAAAAGCTGGCCCATTCTAGCTATTAAATAGGGAAAATACATAACAATTAAGCTTGTTAACATTTTGAATATGATCAGCAATTCCTATAAAAACCAAAAGAGCCAGAACTTTCTTTTTACTATAACCACCCTTCTAGACGGGATGCTGGGGGCTGACACCAACAGTTGGCTTCAAGCACCAGTAATTGCACCTTTATGAAATTAAAATATGACCATCCTCTCTCAACATTGGTATAGTTAATGAGAAAGCAGCAGTTTTGGACACAAAAGACTGGACCAGTTGCAAGCTTAAGAAAACCAGGCAGCTTTCTGTGGTGGAGTCTAAGCTGGATAAAATCATTCCAGAAAGGGACAGAAAAGTTCTTACCAAGTATATTGCCTGCACAAGACAACCTAAGAGCTTTTCCTGCTAGAAAGCCTAAGAAAGAGATCAGACAGGGCAGAGTTAAAAGTGATTGCTGGGAGAGGACAGTTTCACAGCTGCACCACATCTTATTTCCAAACAATAAGCATAGTTTACTTATTTTTTTCATAACCCTAAGGCCACAAAATTCAATTTTGTCTACACTGCTGAGAAGATGTGAGCCACTTCAGACTGAAGACTGCAGAATTAACATTGTCAGTAAATGCACAAAGCTGAGGCTGTTTTATTTAATTGCTAGGTTTTGATTCACTAAATGTTGCTTCTTTATTACAGAATGTGTTATAAAGTGTACTGCTGGTGCTGAAATGAACCCAGGCTTTATTTGGATAAAAATGGATTGCCAAACTCAAGCCCAAAAGCTCTGAAAGCTCACTAAAATACCCATTATAGGGTGCCAAATATAAGAGTTTTTTGAGCTCTTTCGGCCAGTGGTTTTTTTCCTGCCAAGTTTAAAAAACACAGGACAAAGGATAACTCCCAAAACAAAAATCCATAATTTGTAAATAGGGCCTTAAGTGTATTTTATAATCCCTGCATCTTCCATTTGGAATGTAGGACAAATTATATTTGCACCACAACCTTCTCTTTGAGGCTCATCACCTGTCAAATGGATCACTTTCATAATAACTTTCCAATGTGAATGACCACTCTGTTTCTATGCATTATCTATTTTTGGCTTAAGAAGCCCATGAGGAATCATTCTGGTTTGCAGAATATGGTGGTTACTGTTCCTTTCTAAATAGTTGGAGGGATTTAAATGGAGAGAATTAAAGGGAACATAAAATTCATCAAAGTAGTATTACAACTAATCTGCTCCTCATAATATTATTTAAAACTCTCTTGCATAAGTTTGTATTTTTACAACTACAAGTCAGTTAAAAACCCACATACTTTCCTGCTAAATTTTAAAGTATTATGGAAGCATTAGGACCGGTACTTCAGATAAGAGGTCTAAGGAATTATGCATTACCTGACAGTTTAGCAATAAAGCAGTAGATGGAGTTTTCAAACATCCTCCGCTTGCTACTGATGTTATATTACTGCAGGTTACTGGGTAAATAATGTGGTGAGAAGCACATAAACCCTAAGACACTTGATTATCAAACACTGCCTGAGTTTCAGTTGGAGGCCAAACTACTGATGACTTTGTAGTGCTCAGGCCATGCATTGTCTAACTGCAAGGAGGTGCTGCACCAGCCAAGAGTGAGCAGCCTCTGCAAGTAAAGCCTGTTTGAGGCTGAACCTGCTCTGTCAATGTGCCCATTTCTAGTCCCTGGTTGCTGCCTTTTGCATGGCTCTACACAAGGCAGCTCACTTAACACCAACTCAGGCATTGCTTAATACTGTACTTGGCACAGCAGAGACACATCCCAGGAGCTTTTCCATTGATTTGACTGGGCTTTAGCTGATCCCTGTAAATACTAAGACAAACTTCAAAAGCTGGTGATTCTAATTATGCCTGACAGGAAGATTTCCTCTGGTATCCAGGCACAATTGTAGCAAGCCTCGCAGAATAAAATCTGTAAAAGCCTTCTTTAA
This sequence comes from Pycnonotus jocosus, assembly GCA_013400435.1. Taxonomy (NCBI): domain Eukaryota; kingdom Metazoa; phylum Chordata; class Aves; order Passeriformes; family Pycnonotidae; genus Pycnonotus; species Pycnonotus jocosus. Next base: position 20,143 of record VWYP01016389.1, read on the forward strand.
GGAGCAATGCCACTGTCTCCATACATACCAGTATGCAAGATCACAGTCTGACTTGGTTTTGACTTATGTCAGAGCTTTTGCCATGTCAGCATTTTAATTATTAAAACTTCAAACTTCTGTTTCTATTTCTGTAAAAATAGTTGATGGATATGAAAAAACACAGGTGAAAATCAATAAATAATGTATATTATTTATACATAGCAGTACATAGCAGAGAAGTTTTCTTCTTTCAGTACATATACCTCTGACAAGCATGGAGTTTCAGATAGATTGGACTTCTGAGTGAATTTGTCTCTGATTTCCTGAAAAATGTAGAAAACATGGAAAAAGTATGAAAACGAATCTGCAGCTTTACTTTTCATTTGTAATTGAGTTATTTTCTGTGCTTAGCATTTATGATATAAAATGCATTATGTTCATAGTATTAAACAAGATTTTAATTGAAATGTAACTTTAATAGTGATACTGTACTAAATAATCTAAATATTCACAAAGTATTTTTCTTGCACACTACCTCAAGGGCAAGTTGAAAAATTAGTAAAGAATGAGCTTTTTGCTGAGATCCTAGATGCATGCTCACTTCTGTCATATAAGAAATCCTTCTTCTCAGATAGGAATTATACCACTGCTCCCATAAATTTCCTTCTCCCTGGATTTCACCCCCTTTTCTTAGTATTGTTGGGGTTTGCAGTGGCAGATCGTTCTCAGTCACATCAAAAAGCATGCTCTCCTTCAGAGCTGGGTCCCTTACCAGACTATTTCCTTTGTCTGAAAGGCTCTAAGTAGCTTAGGTGGTTCACTATTAGCTGCCACATTCATAGGACCCCTCCTCTGACATCAGTGCAAGGTCAATACAAGATTTTGTGTTTCAAATATTACACTGTAGGAACAAAAATAGTAACTGTAATTCTATCTCAAGTTAAACAAGAAAAAAAAGCAAAAAGGAAAAAAAGTACTATACATCTTGTAGTGTCTTGCTTCAAATTTAAGTCAATTAAATCCTACATTTTAAGTGAAAATGAAGTAGCCAAACAATTTCTGGTCTCCTGAACCAATATCCTATGGAGTTTAGGGTGAGCACATACACAGGGCTTTGGTAATAACCAGAAAGTACAATTGGAAGTAATGCCCTAGAATTAGAAATGAAATAAAGGAGTGAATTAAAACTAACATCAGTAAGTGAAGACAGGTGAGAAATAATGAGCAAGTGACAGCAGGTAAAATACATACAAGGCAAAATGGAAACTGATGGGTGCTACACAAGAGGCATGGAATGTGTAACCCGGGATACAGAGACTTACACAGAAGCCTAGTATCTGGGCATGCTGGGGAAACAGGAGACTGGCACCAGGCTGATGCCACTGCCCTGTGGCACTCTTACCCATGGAGCAGCCCAGCTGCTCAGGGCACAAATCCTGGGTCCCTGCAGTGCCTCATTGCAAGTTGTTCACCCCTCTGGCAGAACTAGTGTAGAGTTTGAGGCAGGTCTGCACTGCAGAGGAGACAGCTGTTTGATAAGGCCTACAGCAAACCTAGCTAGCTTTAGTGTCGTCAATTGGTGTGTCAGCAGCACGGGCTCGCCCTCGGAATTCAGAGAGGGTTCTGAGCTAGGCTGAAGCCTGAGCAAATTCTCCTCTGCTGTCACACCTGCCCCAACCAGCTCAATTCTTCCTGCTCCAGCTGCAGCCTGAGCACACACACATCCACAGGTGTATCAGCGTGTTAGCAACAAAAAAAAAGGATAATCTGTATCGATCCAAAACATCACTTCACCTGCCTGGGACCCAGGCATGTTTAGTGCCCTGTAACAGTTTCAGGGTGAATAAAGCCTACGATGTGTTTTCCTGCTCTGGTTTTTAAGACTTTGTAATACATAATGCATGTCAGAAATAGAAAATATTGAATTATTAGGTATGGCATTTCAGGTTCCCCCAGGCTATGTAAAAATTAAAGTATGCTGTGCTTTTCCCGCAGTCAGAAGAAAGTCCCAAAGCAAATCATCCCCTCTAATCTACTTTTCTATTTCTTGTACGTATTTTACAAATAACTTTTGCCTTATCAATTATTTTACAGATACTTAGTGTAGCCTGTGATGCATTATTAAAAAGAAAGAAGTCTGCTCCTTTGTAGGCTTCTGTGTAGAAAGTGGACTGCTTAATTGGATGTTTCTCATGGCCTGCCACAACTCAATTTAATGAATATTTAATGGCAGTATAATGTAGCTATTTTTAACAAGTAGCTGACAACTGCAAAAAAAAGCCAAAGAAAAAGCCTCACAAATGGTGACAAATGGTGGATTCAATGCAGTGCATTGCAAAAAAAGTCACAAACTCAGAAACATGAGCAAGCATGTATGATAAAAGAAAGAGTACCAGAAATTATTATTATTTTAAAAAAATTAAAAATTAAGATAAGGAAGAGGAAAATTAAAAGCACAGAAATATTCTACAATAGCACAACCTCGTACTTCCAGAATTTCTGCTTTAGGGGCCTCTAGATTTGCCTCCAAGCAAAGAGCGGGAGCTCCACAGAGGCCCTAGATAAGGCTTGTAGAAAAAACCAGCACTTTTTAGCTGACAATGTAATCCATCCAGAGAAAAAAGAAAAAGGAGTAAGGCAGTTTGAAACAAACATATGAAAAGGATGCAGAAAATATACTCTGCATATTTCATCCCTTTTTTATACAGAATTGCTATGAAAAGCCACGCTATGATTTGACAGGGGGAAAAATCATATAGTATTAATATAAATTCTGTGTTGAAACAGTTGTTCTGTTTTGTTATCTTTCTGTGTTAAAAAGAAAGGAAGACAGTATAGACCAGCAAGCTGACAATTTTTGTAGAGCAAAATTCTAGAGCAAAGTCTTTGCTCCTTCTAATTCCTTGACTTTCATTGTATGTCTGATGGTATTATTTCCTCTAAAATGATACATACTTTTTGACTCTTTGCACTGATTTGCATTTCTGAAAAGTTAGTTTTACTAGAGCAAAGGAACTCCTGAACTAAAAAGCTCAAATTGAAATTGAAAGATCACAGGTCCTGGGATGACAGAGTTGAGGATGAAGAATAATCTATCAACACAAGCAGAAGAATCTACAAGTCTTGCATGATTATCATCAGCCGTCTCAAACCATGTAGAATTTAGCATGGTTAGATAACAAGAAAATTTTTAGTGGTTTGTTGACCTAAAGTTTTAGAGAGCCCAGTGTTCATCCAGAGGCCATTATACACTCATTCCAACATAGCAGGCATGACTACAAGATGTGGTATATTCAACGAAATAATAAAATATGCCAGCTTTTCAAATCAGTAAGAAAAATAAGACCATGCTATTTTTTTATTGAACATACCATATCAGGTAAAGTCAGCATTAACTACAGCTTTTACAAGCTCATGTTTAAATTCCTAAAAATATGATAGAGAAGAAAAAGAGCAAACTGAGAACAAACAGCATGGAAAATCTCTCTATTTCGTACCCTGCAGATAGATCAGTTTTGCTTTCAGTAAGGACATGTCTTTTATTTTTGAGTCCTAAGGAACCAAACAATAGAGGCACTTAGTCCATAACACATTAGTTAAATCAGAAGCTTTTTGCTGGAATATAATGATCTACAGGAAGGAAAATTTTAACCACTTTCTATTCAACAAAGTTAATGAAATTATTATAGACACATATATTTAAAGTTACTTATTTACTGCAACTTACTTATGCCTTCCTTTCTTTGTTTTATGTAAAGAACTTTCAAAATCCTCTTCTGGAATTCTCTTTTATATATCTTTTGGTTATTTATTAGACAGCTCTGTAACTCTGTAAACCATTGGAAGTTTAAAAACCATCATATTCTGATGTTGTGGTTGATATGAGAAAAAATTAATATTACACTCTTCTGAATTATTTTTTCTGAAATTTGCCTTAATAGCACAAGAAGGTGTCATTCAAAAGTAGTATCTAAAATGTGAGTATAATGTTATATTACTGTTTTTCTTGAAAACACATGATTATAATGAACCATATATGTGTAACTTGGACCAAATCTCTTTTGACTATAGCTAAGTACTTTCAGTTTGAAGAAATGCAGTTATTGTCCTGCAAGTGTAGTCTCTGCTTTTCAGTCTGGTTGGGGATGTGCTTTTTTCTTTTTAGAACAATATTCTCTAATGAAATATTCTAAAAGTACTTAGATGATACTGCATTACAACTTCAGAAACCAAAAGAATCTGGCAATTTACATCTCATAGCGAAACTTATTGTGGATAATTATAAAGGTACATAATGGCAAGATAACACATTATAGTGTTGAGACTGTCAATGTATGAATCTCACCTTTTTAAAATTAGAAATAAACAAAAATAGGTAGTGACAAAAATAATCACTATACATACTTTTGATTCTTAAAAGATTTTAAGCTTCTTAGGGTTATGGATTCTTGATCTATCACACACAAATAAGCAGTATAGTAACATTACCACAGACTCCCAGAGCTGTCCCCTTTCAGCCAGAGACTGGGCCCTATTTGGCAACAGGTGTTTTTAATAACATGGCAGTTTTTTGCAGACAGTCAGTGGGCAGGATTGTACTAAATGCTGTTTGGGTTTGCATTCAGGATTCTGCCTGGTGTGACTGTATTCCTTTGAAAGTGAAAGTACATGAACCCTGTTTGGCTTGACCTGAGTTTCTCTGTTGAATGATTAAAATTAGAGACATCCTATCCAAATGCCTACTGCTATTAGTAAAAGCACTAAAATTCTAAATAATTAAATATAATTAAGTTGTGGGCGGGGAGGGTGGGAGAGGAGGAAGAACCAAAGGAGGAAGGAACTGCAGGATGATAATTCCAAACATTCTGGATTTCACTATGAGGGCTGGGACTGTAAGAATGAAGTTTCATAGGGAGGAGCAGCTATGACTTCATGACACTCAGTGGAAATGTAATAAGGAGAAAATGGGCTGGTAATGGCTATGGTTGTTCTTTAGAAAAAATGTCTTGATCACTGAAGAAAATAATGAATGGAATTGACTAAAAGAAAAAATTTTGGCAGAAAACCATGATAGAACCTGAGGCAATCAAATAAAGAGGATTAACTGCCTCTATTCCTCCAGAAATGTAAAAGAGGAAAATAGTAAAAGAACATTACAAGGAAGCATCAAAGCAAAAACATTAATCTTTTAGTGTATGCTACTTAAGAAATAGGAAAATATATGGCTATCCATTAGAAAATGACTAGAAACATACAAAGGAATAAGAGAGGTGGCAAACATCACAGTAAAAATTTTAAAATTTATAATACATATATTGCAATCTAAAGTTCTTCAAAAAATCACCACCTGGACCTTTTGCAGGTCAGATTTTAATTCCCTCAGTCCACAAAGAGTGACACCCTTGTATAGCTTTACATTCATCAACAGGGAAATCCTCTGGCCTCAGAAAGACTACAGCCTCACATGAACTTAGACATGTAGATATGTACAGAACTAAAAGACTAGAGAGTATGCAGGGATCAAGTTTGTTCCATACTGTCTTTGGAGGAAGAACTTTTGCAAGAGTTCAGGTGGCTAAGTAGATGTAGGGAGTGATGGTAAGGTGCATTTAGAGCATTGCGAATTATGTGAGAAGACTGAAGAGTTGTCAGATACAGTATTAATGAAGAAAATGAAGAATGGAGTTTCTTTCTGAAGCAAATCCACATTAACTAGCAAATACATTCCCACGATAGCTGTGTAATCATTTGACTTGGTGAGATTAAAAGCAACTACCACAGGAGTTTATTTGCCTTAATCACTAGATTTAAGTTTCTTACTATGATAATACAATTTTAAACCTATTTAATGCATAAAGCAAATAATGCTTCATCCTAAGCTGATTAGAAAAAACAGATTATTAATGGGAGGAAAAGCAGAAGTAATGGTGCTTAAATGCTTTCCCAGGATCAGAGGCTTAACATGAAACTAAGGTTTCAGGTGGGCTCAACATGATGCCAGAAATGGATGTGTAAGAAATAAAAGTCCCTGAATTCAGTTATGTTACTTTAGAAGTGGCTTCTCAGTTAAACTGTTCAATACTGTTTACCCCATGCCTATTGGTATGGTAATTGTGAGTGCTGTCCTAAATGTTCTCTATTTTAAATGCTAATTACTTGGTTCTTTGTCCCTCCTGTGTCGAGGGTATCAGGTATCGCCTCTGCCTCAGCCTCTGCCGCATGACACCACCTTCATGGAAATGAAGAAGTGTCCCATGGGCCTTAGGGCCCAGCCGGAAGTGGGATTAACACAGGAAAAACCCCTAAAACAAACGAGCCACGGCCCAAACAGGACTCCAAAGGACATCAGTGAGCAGAAAAAACATCAAGCTACCGCTGAGTCTTCGTGTCTTGTCACCATAACTTCAGTGGTGCTCTCTCCGGATGACCCTCCCCTCAACTCCAGCAGTCAAAATGGAATTTTCCAGGGATTCTTGTGAGGAATGGAAGCCCCACCTCTACCACTTGGTGTGGTAGTGCATTTTAACCTTTATATGTTTGTTAGTTATGTTTTAGTTTAGTGAATGGTTTTGCCCTCTGTATTCCCCTGTGTAAACTTGCTTTTGGTCCCTTCCCAAAGTGGTATGTGTCAATCACTGTAAATCCCCCTCCCCTGGGGCACTGCCATNGTTCTGTATTCCCAATGGTGATGGTTTTTGTCTGTCTAGTTTGTATTTTCCCTTAAATTTTGTTATTGGAGCATCCCTTATCTCTTGAAACTCCCATTATAAAGTTCCAGGACAAGCCCTAGAGCTTTGCCCTGCTGTGAGACTCCCACCAGGCCAGGACCCCCTGGCCTGGCTGCTTCCCACAAAGAACAATAAAACCTATGTAATCCAAGCAGCAAGGTCATCTCTCTCTAAAACCTCACCTCCACCGTCTCTGGAGAACATCTCCAGCCAGAAAAGAGCCTACAAAAGGTCTCGGGTGACAGCGTAGTCACAAAGGGGACCCCCTTTTTGTAGTCCATGCCAGGGCTGGCCGGCCAGCGGAAAGAAAGGCACGGAAACCCCACAACTTGGCAGAGCAGAAGCAGAAAACTTCTTCCTGTGCGTTGTCCATTGGGAGTGGTGGTGGTGTGTACAACTTACTCAAACTTCCTCCTCCACAACTAATTCTGATAAAGAGCTGATTGTAATAAAGCCTTTTCAAAGGAGAAGAATGTCTCCTTGCCCTTGTTTTTATCAGATGTAGAACATGAATGAGCTGCTGCTGCTGACCTGCAGCCACCAAATGGTTGGTGATCAGGAATGCTGCCAGGCTGGAGGCCAGGTGGGCAGGGCATGGAGGGTGGAAAAGTGGCCAAAAGTTAAGCACAGTGAGAGAGCAAGTTGTTGTGAGGAGCATTTAAGCACTAGAGACAGCCAGTCTGGAAAAGGCTTAGACAGCACAGAGATCTCCAGGGCATCCACTGCTGTCCATGAATATTCTGCTTTCCATGGGTATTCCCATTGCAAAGCACCAGGTGTGAAATTCCAAGATATGCCTGGAGGAGCAGGAACCACTTCAGTGAGCCAAAAATGATACAAAGCCCAAGGAGAAGGATGGGCAATAGTTTAGAAGGAATTCTGCTGAATTCCTCTACCCCTCTGCATGGGAAGCCATTCTTGGAGAGAGAGGGAAGAAACAGTTTTATCACTCCATAGAGACCTGCTTTCAACTCTCATTATTCATGACTGGTTTACTGTGGATTATGGAGATGTGCAAGGGGCTTAGGGTAAAAATGGATCTGAAATCAAGTATGAATCAAAGATTCATACAGCATTTCTTTCATGTTATGAGAAGAGGCAATGACAAAGGCACTAAACACATCAAGCATCTAGTTTCACTTTGCCTTCTGTGTCCTCACTGGGTCCACAAAAAGCAAGTACGTATCTGCCGTTCTGGAAAGGTAACCACTACAGCAAAAGACTGATGCTTTGAAATTCCCAGTGGTCCTCCTACCATTCTCTCTGAGGATACTACCTGCTCATTTTCTTCCATTTCAATATGTTGGCTTTTTGAGTTTTGTTTGTTTATTTTTTTTTCCTAGCTGCAACCTTGGCTGTGACTAATTCAGTAAGAAATAAAGCCAGCAGAAATGAACCATTCGCTGTCTTCTATTGATTTGGACAAACAATACCAGTCTGCAAAGGCTTTCATCATCACATTCACAATTGTAATTTCTCTTTTGCATTTTCAGTGACGTTTTTTGTCAAACCTATCACAAATTCCCCATGGTGATTTGAAGACAAAACTACAGTAATAACTTTGGAAGAGCATGACATCCATATAGTATTGTTAACTATCTATGAAGTAACCAGCTGCATTTGCCCATTGTTGCTGATACTTAACCTTTACTCTCTTTCTAAAACTTGAAAGTGCTTTTCAAATACATGTTACAGCATGACCAAACAAATTTAGATAAAGCTGACACTGACAGTTTCTTTCTTTAACATTGATTTTTCCCAAACAGAAATGCTATTAAAGTTAAGCAAAAGGTATTTTTCTCAAGTACAGTTTTAGCACTCCTGTTGATTGAATTGTCTATACTAATCAGTACAGACCTTGCTGTAAACAAACCTGAAATATTGTACAGCTTTAGAAAGTTTCTTGCCACAAAAACACTGCAAGGTGAAGAAAATAGCAGTGTGCATATCTCTGTCATGCAAGTTATCCAGATTTCTCCTCTTTTTGCTGTGAATATGGAGAAACCAGCCTTGGTATAAATTAGCCAGATTGTGCCCTCAGTATTTCTGTCCATTGGGAAAACATGCTGTGATGGGAGTCATCAAATACCTCAAACTGGGAGAGATCCATAAGGATCACTGAGTCCAGCTCCCTGCTCCTTTCAAAACTATGTAAAATTAACCACATGACTAAGAGTATCATCCAGACACTCCCTGAACTCTGCCAGGTTAATGCCATGACCACCTTTTTGGGGAGTCTGTCCCAGTGCCTGATATGATCTGATTACTGAGAGATGCCTCTGCTTGAATTAAGGTAGAAGTGCAACCATATGCCAAAATCAACAATATGTATTTCATTGAACAATAAAGTGTGAGGTGGAGAGAGAGAGAGAAAGAAATGGAAAAGAGAGGAGGGAGACAGACAGATCAAGCAGAAGACAGCCACCACTCAAGAATCCAGTGGCATCCTCTTGGTCCTTAATCACCCTGGGCTTCTCAGTGGTGGGAGTCCTGAGGTTGATCAAACCTTTTCACCACTCATACATTCTAGCAAACAGCAAAATGAATTAAATAATTAGTGCTCGTTGGTGTTATGCCCCAGTCTGCTTAGCAGGTTTAGGGGAGTGTTGTTTGGTGTACTCTGGGCCGTGTGCAGGAGAAACAACAAAATTTCTCTGGAGATTCAATAAAAAACTTTTACTTGCAAACTTTAGAACATTATGGTAAAATAAGGTCCTTGGCAAATTTTAAAATGTAGCCATTTTGGTTAGAAATGCTGCAATATAAAAGTATAAAAATAACACTTTAGAAATGTATAAGGCAAAAGAAAAAGAAAGGCTAAGTGTAGACAGCTACATGGTCATCACCTGTGGATTCTGCAGCAAGATTTGATTCTTGCAATTTTTATATCCATTGGTTAACATGTTGGTTACAGTCTTGTCAAAGTGATGGTCACCATCTTGATCCATGTAGGGTTGAGGAAGGCCCTGAAACACAAAATCTAGTGTGTTATTATAGGCTCAGGCCGGGTGAGAATGCCCAAGTACCCCCGCTGGGGTGATGAGTTTTACAATGCATGATGTAATATTGTGGATCAAGGGATGCTTTGGGAATCTTCAATGGTTTATGACAATTTCTGAGACTTTACAGCTGCCTCTTACATGGGTGTAGCATCAGTTGTCAATTATGGCCCATCAGCAGACATGAACACCATCAGACCCATTGTGAATGTCCTGGTGCTTCCTCAGAGGGGAGTCTTCACAGTTGAGATACTTGTTTATGGACACTGGCATGATGAAAAGCACTATTCCACCTCACAGGATTTGCCTCTTATCAGCTTCTTTCCTTATCTTGTTCAACATTCAACTGTTGCCTTGGGTGATGGATGTGCACCTCCTCTGCACCTGGTCAGCCACTGCAAATGGCTGATTGTTTGAGTCATTAAGCACTAACATTCAAGTCTCTCACAACTAGTTATACTATTCTATTAGTTAAATGATTCCCTCTCTTCTCATACTAATTAGTCCCATGCTCAGTCCTTCTCTCCTTTCAAATTGGTGGGTTCTGACTTGTAGTCACAATCTCTCCCTGCCAGAATTACCTTTTACCCGTACAGAGCTGATTTCAGCAGTTGCTGAGTTGGCTTTCCTTGTGCCTGCACTCTTTATGTCCTTTATTAGTGACATACTTTTCTCTCCCAGGTTTTTTTACCTCTCCCTAGGCCTGAGATAACACTGGGACAATAGTAACACCTTTATCTTATATCAAGTTCCCTCCACAGTAGAGTAATTTACAGTCCAGGTTTCAGGTATCCATGTAGGCATATTTGGTGGTGGGGGCTTCAGTGGTTACAGGTGCAACCTGTTCTGTAACACAGGGGATCTTAGACCCTATGAGCAGTTGCTTCTTTACAAAGTTTGCCATAGAGGGAATTTTTGTCTGCAACCATTACCCAGGATGTGCTAGCCAGACCTCAGTTATGCCACGCTTGGTGTTACAGCCATCCTGTTGCTTCCATCCATGCTCATCTCACAGCAAAGTCCTTCTGCAGTAGCAGTGCTTGAGACAGGTGATTGTACTCTTTTAAGTCCTTACAGTGCCCCACCACACTCAGTGAAGGACCTTTTCTTAATGTCAACCTGAACCTCCCCAGCTGCTGGCCCCCCTGAGGAAGCAATGGGATCACACCTCAACTACTATTCTCCCGGCTGAACAAGCACATTTACCTCAGCCATTCCTTGTAAATCTGGCCCTTGAGATTTTTCATCTTCATAGTGGCCCTCCTCTGGATACACTCACACAGTTTGATGCCTTTCTTGTATGTATTCTACTTTCAGGGTTTCACTAAATAGGATGAGGCTGCCTGAATAAAGAGACCAGAGCAGAAGGGTTGCATAGGTGGAACAGGGCTGTGTTAGAAATTCCAGATGGAGAACTGGGAATTTTGTACTAAATGTCTGTGAACCATCAACAGTCCTTCTGTATAAACTAAAGAATACAATTCTCTTAACATGATATGACGCTAATTGCCTTAAATTGCTTGGGTGGCTTTTTTTAGCTCAGATGTTGGCTGTGCTGTGAGAACGTACAACGACAAGTAGGACCAGGGATTTCCCTGTCCATGGCAAAAGTAAGGAATAGCTACCTAAGGAATAGCTGGACGGTGGAGGGATAGGGAAGGTGATGGTATGTGGCAGGTATAAGTGGTCTCTTGTCTAGGAACAGTGTGGGCTTTGCACCAGAGACATGCAGCATGCAGGAAGGGATACAGATTTCGGCTACAAAAAATTAGAAAATTACTCCAGGTCAAGATAACACTCTGAAAAGGGTTTATTTTAAGAAGCAGCCAGCATCCCACTCTAGAGCAGCTGGCTAGCATGGGAGCCTGAAGAGAAGAAGCAGACAAAATTTGATGTAATGGTCACCAAAGCTCAGAGGGCGTGGTGTGTTCCTGGGCATCTGTGGCTGGGCAAGATCAAAGTCTGATTTGATAATTCTGATCTATAAAGGAAACACATATGTTGTGAAGTTGCTTGAATTATACAGTTCTTAAGAAAATAAAAGCACACAATAAATAGAAACAATTACTGCAAAAAAGCTGTGCATCGTTGGAGCCTGTCTTTTAACCTTGCTGGAAATCTTTCATTGTCTCACTGTGAGACTGAGAAGATTTAACCTCTCTGTCAGTTTTCAAGTTCCTAACTTGGAGGTGATCAGCCTTAGTGTAGTACTGCAAGAACAGCTAGTAAAGAGCTATAAAATACTAAGCACTGTATGGAAGATAAAGGATCAACAGAAAAATCTGAATAAATTACTTGAATAAATAACATAGAAAAGAGTATTTACTAAGTGTTATGAATGAATATGAATCAGATTAATATAAAAAGACAATTTATTAAAAAAACACAATTTTGGAAAAGCCACGAAAAAGGGGGGTCAGCACAGCTAGCTATGGGTGGAGTGGCAAGCGACACAGAGTCGGTCTGCCAACCAAACCTCCACGTCCAAGCCTCGAAAACCCGGGGTTTTTAAGCCGTTTTTGTGCCCCGAGGGCCCAGTCCAAAGTCTAATGTGGATGCTGATGAGCTTTCCGCGTTGTGAATGGGTTTCTGAAAAGAGCAAATCGTCCTTCCTGAGTCCGGTTCTCGGGAAAGAATAGATTTCCTGTGCTGAGTTGAGTGGTCCATTGCAGGGGTATGTCGAGGCAGAAGATGATATCAGAATCCGGATAATCCAGTCAGTTGATATCGCAAGTCCATCATCCTGGAATGTTTGGACGCTGGCACGTATCCGCCCGGGATACTCTTTTCTGTTGCAAATGTCCATCTTTCCATTCAGACTTGAGCACCGGGTGCCTCGCCCTGGCCATGTCCCTTTATTTTGCAAATGGGTTTTCTGAAGCAAATGCAGAGTTACGGGAAAAGAGAAAAAAAAAAAAAAAAGCCTCTACTCGAGGCTTCGGAGTTTTAGGTCTGCCGTTTGGGTTTAACAAATATTTCATACACGAATTTATACCATATTCCCCACACTAAGGTACTCCATTCACCTTGTCTCTCTGTTGGCATGCTTTTCATCCATCTGTCCTTTGTTTTCACAGGTTGTGAGCTCCTTGGAAGAGGATCTGTGTCTGTCCTTAGCACCACCAAAAAACATGCCACGGGGTCAAAATAATATTGCGAAATAACTGTCTCAACTGTTGGAAGTATATCACCTATCATACCTGAGCATGTTTGTGAAGTTCTGTGTGTGTTCCTTCCTCCAGGACCTCCATGAGGTGAGGAAGCACTCCTCTGTTCATCCCACACAAGGACACATAACAATGAAAATCTGGAAACTGTGTCAGAGCAAGGAAACCTCAGCAATCCCAAAGCCCAGAAATAGCACCCAGGTAGGGTGGCACACTTAGGACACCTTTACTTAGACAAACCACCACGCCAGCAGATATGACACAAAACCTACAACAGGACCTGTGTCCTTCTGAACTGATGGGCTCCACAGGTACCCTGGGATATCCCACGTGTTAGAGTTTAATGCTAAATGCCTATGTTTATCACTCCATGTCCATGTTTGAGCATTTGCACCAAGCCTCACAGCCTCCCTTAAAGCAGTGACAGAAAACATGAGCTTTCCAAAAGTTGAGGGTACCAGGGAGTGTGGCAGCAATCATCACTATTTTCATCTATTTAGACAATTGTGTCAGGCCAAAAAACCTATAAAGCATGAGGGCTGGCTTCATTTTTGAAAGGAGTAGAAATCCCAAGAAACTGCAAATGACATCAGGCATTTGAGATTGAAACTAGAAACTATTACTTTGTCACAGGTGACATTCAGCCCACAGATCTCTGTCTTTTGCTCTGCCATCCACCACAGCCTCGTTTCTGTCACACGATTTTCTTGCATTGCTTGCTATTATCACTACTATTTACTATCAAGAATTGATGGTATACTCCAGGATGGACTGATGTGCAGGAGAGTGTGTGCACTCTCTTTTTTAATAGGTGTGGAGTCTATTAAGCAGACTGCCTGACAGTTTTTCTACCTATAGCTCAGCATCTAAACTGACATCTGTCCTTAAGCCTCAAAAACCCCATGCATTGCCTCATTGATGACACACACAGCTTGCTTTTCTTCTGCACTTCTCCTCAGCCTCAGGAAGGAAGACAGATTAGTCTCACTCCTGGTGTGATTTTAACGATGGTAAGAGTTAGTACACCAGGCAAGACTTAATATACTAGCAGGATACATATAATGACAGAAGTAGAGCTTCCAAAACAAGCTAAAATGACCAGACCTCAAGCCCAGTTCCCACCAGCTCCCTGGTAGAGTGCTGTGGGAGCTGATTGATACCTGGATTTCAGGTATTGAAGTTTTTGCGTTTCAATTAAGCGCCAATGAAACAGAGTGAGGCTGAAGTAGCTGGCAAGAAAATTATTTGGGTCAGGATCAGTGGCCAGTGCAAAGGCCAGAAGATGAGTTCCTCACGTGGCAAGTGCAGGGTTAACATCCAGATGTGCGACCCTACAGAGAGTTTCATACTTGTGTCACGAGATGGTGCTGCTGCTCAGCCAATGCACAATTTAAGCCTGTGTTGGGAGAAACGGAAACCTAATGCCGTGCCAATGTATTGATTCACGTGTGCATGTGTTTACTTTTCTTAATGTTCTATGGCAAATGAATGTTTTTAGGTCATTTAAAGAATCACAGCGAAGGCATAGGCAAAAGCAGGTTTAATATAAAACAGAAAGTATGATGTAGCTCATTTACAAGGTTCCCTCCACTACTTACCACTACTGCTCTGGTTAAAGCACACAGAGAAGGAGCAAATAAAAACCTAGAACCAGTCAATCAAAATCCAAAATCAACCCAAAACTTATCTCTGTGGAGGCTGGGGATAAGGATAGGAAAGAGGTAAGGATAAACAAAAATAAGGAAGACCCTCCCATTGTGTCACAAGTTTCAGAGTACATCCCTTTGCTAAACTGTGCCCCAGACTTGACCAACAGTTTAGGCCTACAGCTTTGACAGAATTAACAGCACTTAAACGACAGGTTAAGTTAAACAATTTATCTAAAGATTCATGTAGAATTTACTGTAACTCATGGGCTTAATTTACAAATCTGAAGTACTTAAAAATGTAGGAGAGCAGCATTCCTTGTACATTTGCTATAGCATATTCACACCCTCATGCACACAGACCTAAAGAGTCTGTACAAGACACTCACAGAGTACCTGTGACAAATCCCCCTCAAACTTGGTGAAGGACACACATCTGATGCCTTTGGATCTTCCCAATGGGCAAAGGGTCGAGCCTAGAGAAGTGAGGGTGTCAGTCCAGGCTCCATCACTGTCATTCAGTGATCCTTCAAGTTTAGCAAACTTGAGCATTCTCTGGCTCTAAGAGGCCCCATATAGAGGGAGGTGCTGGTCACAGTCTGCTGTCCCAGAGAGCTCAAAGGGTCTCACTTTAGGGCCATTGTTTATAGAGTCAGAAGAAAGTGGGCTCCAGTCATAATATTTCATCCTGACTGCAATTTGAGCCAGTATGTTCTTTGAAAGTTTGATAACAAAATTGTTATTCTGCTTGGCTTGTTTTCCGGGCAGGAAAAGTAAGTTTCCAAGGCTGTTCATTAAAAAAATGGGAGCTCATTAGACAGTACTAATTCCTGGGAACAGACTGATTTTGATAAGCTCAGGAGGAGCTCAGCCCAGGTGCTGTTTGTGAAGACCGAGGCCTAATGAGCATTTCTCAGATCATAGTGAGGCCCCAGGAGGAGAGCAGGGGACGCACACCACATGTACACATATGCCATTTGCACATCTCTGTTGTTGTGTAGATAAATTAATTACATCCAAATCTTAATCATAGACAAGTTCTTTGAATTCTTTAATGTACTTTTCTCATGACAAATCCCCTAGGATAACACCACTTTGTATCAGGTAAGTTTATTCCAGTAACAACCTACAACAAGAAATCTTTTCATTTCTTTAGTTCTGCTTCTCATTTCCCATATATGCATCTTCAACTCAGTTGATGAACAGGCTATGATCTTTGTTTATTCATGGCTTGGTATTTATTAATCATATATGAAGCATTTTACAAAATTTGGTATTCTGCTGTGAAAAACATTAGAAGAGCGTTAATGCATTGTACATGGTATCATATATTGGCTTTGCAATTGAGTGTCGTTCTTATGGTATGGAGGTATATCTACTATTCCAGGTGTTCTACATATTGTACACAAAAGAAGACTGAAGTAGAGGTGTTACTGCACAAGCAGCAAAGGACAATCCAGCCACCCACCTTAGATTCAGCTGTGAGGAGAAACAACGTGGCAAAGACCCATTTAACTTCCAGACTGTTTGTTTGGTTTTTTTTCATCTCAGAAATGAAAATTCCCCCATGAAGGCAATTTGCAGGCTCTTCTTCCTTGCCTAGATCTCTCTGGATGGGCATTGGTGAACAAGCACCAGCCACCCAAAGCACAGACATGCTGAGTGCCAGTCGTCAGCATGAGGGAAAGACCGAAGAGCCTGTGGCACCTTCCAGCTTCCTGTTTGGGTAATTCAGGGAGTCACAGAGATGTACAGCAAGAAAATGTCACAGATTCATGTCCAGACTGCCAGCAGATGTTAAAATCCCCAGCTCCTTTTGCTGGCCCTTTTGGAGTGCTTGAGGGTTTATTTATGTGCCTAGTACAATTGTGAGGCAAACCAAATATTTTCTTCTGAGAGCACTCAACAGATGAGCAGCTGAAGGGAAAGAGCTATTTGGGATGTGACAAAGGATGCTACAGATATCAGGCCCGAGAGACCCAGGAAAAAGCTGGTGAGTTTGCTGCTCTCCTTGGCTGTGGGTGAGACTCCTGCTGGTGCTCAAGCATCTGTGTTTTCATTCTGAATTGCTATGCAAAGTAAAACATGAGCCTGGGGTGAAGACCCCCAAATCACATAAGCAATGCTGTATGTCCCATCTAAGCCAATGACAAATTAACACTCAAACCTGACCCCCACTTGGAGAAGATTTATTTATTGCCAATTTAAAATAGAGTAGGATACTGGAAAAACCACATTTCTCTTACTCTCTCTTGCTACCAAAATCATGGATAGGCTCAGCTTTGGCCATTGCAGATCTAGCTGGGAACCCACGGGAGTTGGCTGTGCCTGACAGAGGGGCAGCTCTTGATGTCTTCCCACAGAAGCCATTCCTGCAGTTACACAAGCCCAATTCACACAAGCCCAAGCCCAATATAGACCCAATTCAACTGTTTTTCAAGCTGTGGTGCTGGAAGCCCCAGGCTGCTGTGGAGCAGAGCTGCCTTATTCCATTATTTGAACAAGAGGGCAGCTACCCACTGTGCAGATCTTAAAGACATGGTGTAAATCAAATCTGAGTCAGCAGCTTGGCAGTCTACTCCTTTGCTAACTGGATAACAAAGCAGTAGCATAGTTTTCCAAGATAATGTAGATTTCAACACAGCTTCCTCACCCTGAACAACTCTCCCTCTCACACACATACTTAGTCAATGAACATTGTTTTAGAAAAAGCAGCAGATCTGGCTATTCCAACAGTAATGTAATTTTCCAGTATGGAAGAAGACTGTGGTTTCCTTGGAACAACACTCTTTCTCCTATTTTTTCTGAGGAAATGTGGTTGACTGGTTTCTCTTATTGTCAACATTCATTCTGTTTTCTCTCTTGGAGGCTGGTCATGCTTCCAAGACCAGGCACAGAAACTGGATGCCTGGCTCTATATTAAGCCACATGGGAATTAAATTTAAGGGATCATTAGCACAGAAGCTTTGTGTCCTACTGTAACTGCTGCTCAGTGCACTTAGGCTTTTGCCACTTTGTTCTCACTGCAAAAGTAATCCTCTGAATTGTTTCCTTGATGTCTTCTTTGAAAGAAAAGAAAGCAGCCCAAACTTCTGCTGTATCATGTGAAAATAGTTTCTGTGCTATGGGAGCACAGCCAAACACCAGGGAATGGTCTGGGGACACTGTGTCCCCAGCACAGATGCCAAACCTGAAATTCTATTTAATACTAATTTTTAATTTCTTATCAGTATTGTTCAGTATCTTTATTAATAACATGAACATTGTGGGATTGAGTGCACCCTCAGCAAATTTGCAGATGACACCAAGCTGAGTAGTGCTGTTGACACGGCTGAAGGACTGAGAGTATTATAAGACTGGTAAAACACGTGAAAAAGTTGCCCAGAGAGGCTGTAGCCACATCTCTGGGAACATTCATGGCCAGTTTGTACAGGGCCCTAAACACCTGCCAGAAATTGAAGATGTCCCTGCTTACTGCAGGGCAGTTGGTCTAGATGACCAAGACTTTTTTCTTTAAAGACTTCTTTCAACCCTGACTATTCTGGTTTTATGATTTCCACAACTTTAGGAGGACTAAAACTGTGTAACAAACCAGAGTACAGCTATGTTGTAACTTTATGTGCTGAATTTGTGGCCATTGCTCTTTGTCCTGTCACCGAGCACCGCTGAAAAGAGTCTGGCACCATCCTTTGGCACCTGCCCTTGAGATATTTATATGCATTAATGAGATTCCCTCTCACAAAGCTATGGATAACTCCTGCCATCTGTGCTATACTTAGACTGGAACGCACTAATGCTGGCTTAACCTAGTGCACAAAACGAGAATGTCTCTGTGTCATACTAAGACCCACTTGTGGGAGACCTTTTTGAGCTTCTTAGGAGAAGACGAGCTGCATGGGAGGAGATTGTAGCAATGAGGGGGTCAGCCTCTTCTTGCATGCAACAAACAACATGGCAAGAGGAAATCATCTTAAATATGCATGGAGAGTTTTCCACTGGACATTAGGAAAATTTATTTTCACAGAAGGGGTGACCAAATATTGGAATGGGCTGCCCAGGGAGGTGGTGGAATCACTGTCCTTGGAAGTATTTAAGGAAAGATAGGATGTGCCAGGTCTAGTTGACAGTTTCATAGTTTGGACTTGATGATCTTGGAGGTCTTTTCAATCTAAATCATTCTGTGATTCTGAGCTAAGGGATCGATCCACAGGGTGTGATCTCCCACTCCTAACGGGAAGATTCATAAATGCTCATGGTTGAAAGGACCAACAAAAGTCAGAGGGTCTGCAAATAATCAGAAAGCCTTACTAGTAAATTACATGGAAATTCAGAATTTCAGCACGGAAATTGGTATTTTAGTCCCTGATCTTCTATGTAAGCACATGGCAATGAGTTTTAGATAAAGAGGTGGTGTGAAAGGGAAGACGGAAAGGAAGAGGTGAATTAAAGAGAAGAGAGGAAGAGAAAAGATCACCACTTCTGGTTCCAGCATTGATCCAGCTGAAGGGAACTAACCCAGCTGTATCCATCCAGCCAACAGGATATCCTGTAGGCACCGCCTGGGCTTGGGGAATACTTTCTATGGCTGATTTCCCTGTCCTTAAGTGTTCCTCACTTTCTATGCAATCAGTTGTCATGGGCAGTCTGTTCTTTCAGATAATTTATGAAAATAGGTGGGAGGGCTTTTCTGTATTCCTCTCCATAGTCCACGCCTCCTTCTTGGCCTCATCCCTGTGCTTACTGTGTCCTGTGTTGTTCTTATCTCCAGGGTCGATAAGAATGTTTTTTCCCCGGAAAGTGCTGTCTTACGTCCGCATACTCGCCCTTCTCCGGCCACCTCTCGCTCTTTCTCCCAGGCTCCCCACGAGCGCCTGCCCACCGGGAAAAGGCCGGGAGCGGGGCTGGCACACCAATTCTCCACACGCCCAGGCGGGTGGGACCCTCCACGCCCTTCGCCAGGGGCCGCCCCCGCCCTTCCACGCCCGCGCCGGACGCCCCGCCCCGGGCCGGGCAAGCGGAGCGCCGCCATTGGCCCAGCGCCGCAGCC
>VWYP01016391.1:4156-36170 GCA_013400435.1 Pycnonotus jocosus
TCTCCTCTCCTCTCCTCTCCTCTTTTTCATGTATTTAGCTATATGAACATGCCACGTTCATAAATAGAAAACTGTGGTAAAGGTGTTGCTTTATCTAGTTTGCATTGGATGCAGCAGCCTGGGAAGAGGTCATGCCCTGACATGACATCTCTGACTGCCAAATCTGGGACTGGTTTCAGCTTTGCTCTCAGGTGTGCCAGCTGGTCCTGCATGCTTACAACCTGATTCTGTAGCCATATGTCCTTCATTAATGATTCACATTAGGTGCCACCCTGAAGAAAAAATTCCTTAGGGCCAAAACTGATCAAAAAGTTGGCAACCAGGAAGGCCAGCATTTCCACAGCTAGGTTACAGCTGTCTGTAAAGTGGCCTGATGCTGTCTATTATTCACATTCTTTTTCTTTAAGCACTCTGGGCACATTTTGCCCAGAGTGATCTAGAACTTGCCCAGCCAAGTGCCATATTGGGCTGTGTATATCTTAGTTCTCTGAAGCTTATTCCTGCTCTCTGGGAATGATTCCCAAGCTGATTGAGATGCCCAATGAAAGAGGGAAGGACTGAGCATATATTTCAATACAATGGAATCTGACTCAAGAACCCAAACCACACAAAAAATCTAAAGAGGACATAGTTTTAAAATGTAGCTTCTTGATGTTCCTGAACTCTAAAACCACTTCAAGAAATGCTGTTCAGAAAATCACTGACAGGGTTGCTTTCTGACACCACTTTGCCTGACAGAAGGAAATTCAGTCAAGTAAGCAAGATTTGTATACATTTGAGCAGAAAAAAATTAGCTCTGAGTTGTTCATTGGCTGTCACTACAGCAGAAAATATCTGACCGTATTCTGTTCTTTATCTTAGTATGATTTTGACAGAAGAGAGATGACATTTATCCTGTATTTAACACATCTCAGGAAATTCTTTAAAGTTTTAAATAGAAAAATATCTATAGCCCTTTCAAACCAATCCTGCCTCTGTGAATAGGTAATTACTGAGATTAAACAAGTGTCTCTAAATTGCTTATGTATTCCAATTGCTTCTATTTTCTGCTGGCTTTATGATTTGCCTTCTAAAGAAAGCATGAAAGAGATATTTGCTTTGCTTTTGAAATAGCCTGCAGAAGATATGACTTTCACTTCAGGAATAGCAACAATTTGTTGTTTCTGAGGAATAAAAACTTTACTTTGCGATCTTGAACTGGTTTTCACTTCAAAGTTTCTGAAGCAAGAGAGCTTGTATGTATTTTTAATCTTCTAAATTGAAAATCTCATAGTATTGAAGAAAATAAAAACAGCAAACAAAAAATTCTAGTTGAGTTAAAAGAATAATGTGACTCTTTTCTCCAAGAAAAGTGTCACTGATTAAAGAAATTGCTGTGCCTGATCCTAGGTTGTAGTTCTCACCACTTGCAGCAATATTAGCAGTTAATTTTTTTAGTCCTTTAGATTGTACTGTTGGAGATGTTCTGTCCTTAATCTAAGATTGTAAATATGAATAAACCATGATCCTGCTGACAGATATTCCTTTGTCTTTAGCAGAATAGTGATTACATTCACAAGTCTCTGCAGCCTGAACATGAACAGGACTAAGCACAAAACTTAGGTTTGCTTATTTCTGTTTCTGAATTTTACTGAATTCTAACTACTGAATTTGCCAAGAAGAAACTGTCCATTTTCTTTGTGAACTTTGTGAAAATTTTCTTTCTTTGTTTCATTCATGAACCACAAAAACCCATGAAAAATGCTGCACAGTATTTGTAGTACTTGTGCCTAAATTCTGAGTAGTATATTTAATATATCTGTATATATAAATTTAATATACCTGTGCCTGAAGGGAATTTAAACAAAGGATGAGGCAAGACTATTTACAAGAGCGTGTGGTGACAGGATGAGGGGAAATGGGTTCAAATGGAGAGAGAGTAAGTTTAGATTAGAGATGAGGAAAAAGGCCTTTACTGTCAGGGTGGTGAGGCACTGAAACAGGTTGTCCAGAGAAATGGTCTATCCCTGGAAGTGTCCAAGGCCAGGCTGGATAGTGCTTCAAGCAGCCTGGTCTGGTGGAAGTGTCCCTGCCCATGGCAAGGATTGGAACAGGATGATATTCAAGGTCCCTTCCAACCCAGGTCATTCTATGATTCTATGATAATGCCTTTTATGCAAAGAAGCTGGACAGATTTTACAAATATAGACTGTCTTACTTTGTCTTCCAAACATTTTTCAGGTGTCTTTGCCCATGATAATAGTAATTTAAACTGTAAATGGGTCAGTGACTAAAAGACAGCTTCATGATGGTCTTTAAGTATCTGAATTTTTTGTTTAGAAGTTATACTTGTGTTTCTGTATGGAGATCAGAAAATGGTGAATAGCTCTTTGCTTCCTTTACAGGCTATTGTTCAGAAGCTGTTGATATATGGAGACGAAAAAAAATAGATGTGACCAGTGAAAGCACCATTCTTTGTTTGTCACATGGCTTTTTTTTTTTTTTTAAGTATAGACTTTAATCCCTATGTAATGTTTTGGATCTTTAGAAGAACAAAATGAAGTAAATTAAATATCTACTTTTATCTTAAAGGACTCCTAGAAACACTATACCATGTTGTAACTATAGCAATGTCCTGTAGACTTCTTACTTTTAATTTATGGAAGTATAACTCATAACTCTAATAGCAGTCATTTCTTTCCTCCCACTAACATTGTTTTGTTGTTCAGATAAGTGCATAGAATCAGCTGACAAAAATGGTGTGTAACTTTTACAGCATATTGTATTTTTACTCGGGTGTGCAGTGGTTTGCATGCATTACTAAAGTGTGGTTCAAAGACAAAATATACTTCAACACCAGGAATATTACATGGCAAAAATTTGTGAACACAAGTGGTAGGTCATCTGGAGCTAAAAGGTTCCTTCTCAGGACCTTGTTAAGTTTTTTTGTAATGTTACAGAAAGGCCTGTTTGAAATGCTTCTGTGTCCAAGACACAGGAGTGGGATTCTAATTTACCACGTAATCACTCACTTGGTGATTGTGCACAATGTAGTCCAAGTGAGATGCATCTGATTTTTCACTTGTTTGCCTTTTACAAACATTAATCAAATCTTCAGGGCTTCAAAATCATTCTGAAGACAGATCTGTCAGATTCACCTCTTTCCCTCCTTCCTTCTTTCTCTCCTTCCCTTTTCTATGGTGACATTCACTCTGCAGTTGGAAAGTAATTCCATCATGTGTTGCATTAGTATGACTAATCTTAGATGACAGTACTGTATCCTTAAGGTTTTTGAAATCAGAAAAGCTGATTTGACAAGGAATAAAGCTTGACAAAATGAAAGTTGTCTTACACTCGTCTGGTCTTTCATGTTATGTTTAATGGATCTTGTTATCTACATTCTAGTGTGAAAGAAGAACATTGCTTTAGGAAGTGTTTCTCACTTAGACCTAACCTAAAATTTGCTTTGCTTGTAACTTGGAAATATTTTTTAGAAATCAGTTATTTAAAATAAACCATAAATATAAATAAATAAGCTATCAAGATGTATATTGGAGAGTAACCCACAGCTACAACCAAAAAATGCTACTCCCTGTTGTAATTCTCGGCCACTTCAGTCATTTCCTGACCACGTTCAAATGCCTTGCAACTACAAATACATTTGCAAATAAATCTAACCAGGTTTAGCCTCTACAGGCATAGGATAAAATGTTTGCTTGTCACTGCTCATAGTTGATGTGTGTCACCCACCAGATGTATTAACAGAATTTGCAGTCTAATCCATCTTCAGTATGATTTACACTGGCAATTCTATTATCTCCAAGTGCAGGAGCTCATTTTGGATAGTGTTCAAATAATTCATTTGAATGTTTGATCTGACTTCTGTCAGGGAATCTAAACATGTTCTGGTCCCTCACAAATGGGCTGTGGTCTCAAGCATCATCCTACAGCTGCAGTGTTGCTCTTTTTGTATTTTAAAAAGCTGCAGACAACAGGCCTTAGTTTACAACCAGTGCTTGCACACTTGATTCTTAAGTGAAAGCTGAGTGAAACATATTTTTCTTGTATTAACAATAACATTTTTAATGGCAATATTAAAAGCAAACTGTACTTTTTCCCCCTGGTATTGTATAAAATGCAAAAGATTAACTTCTACTACTTTTAAACAGATATTGGTCATTAATTGCAAACTTCTGATGCAATTACTCAGTCACTTTCATGTTGCCTTTACTTATTATTGGCTCAGAAGGTACTTCAATATTCCCTGTACTCTTTCAAAGGGTAGATGGAAAGCATTGCTGTCACATAATCAAAGCCTTTTTGATGGGAAGGCTTTATCTCCCTATTTGACCTTTTTTAAAGGAACAGTTTTGCATAAGCCCCTCTTCCCTCCCAGCTGTAGTGCTATAGAAGCCATGTGCTGTAAGACACTTAGTATTTCCTACCTCATCAGTCCCATTCCACAGAGAAATGGTCCATAAAATTACACCTTTCCACTTGGCTGACAGCACACAATCATTTTGCTCCCCATTATGGAGCAAAACTTCATAAAGTGAAAGGAGGAATAAAAATAAATGAAGGAGCAGGTTTTTTGTTGGTGGGGTTTTTTGTTTGTTTTGTTTTGTGGGGTTTTGTTTTGTTTTGTTTTTTGTTTGGTTTTTTTTTTTTTTCCCGAAGGACTCTGTGTAGTGACAAGTAGTAACTTTACTTACAAGTCAGAAAAATCATAGAATCACAGAATGGTTTGAGTTAGATTGTACCTTAAGGGTCATTTTTTTCCGGCACCCTGCCATTAAAGGCAGCATCCTGAATTTGAAGGAAGTTGAAACTGAAAAAAAGAGCAACATTTGTTTGGCATTTATCCTTGACTTCAACCTTCATTTTACTGCTCAAAAAAGGCAAAGAAATTTAATAACTCCAGCAACCTTTCACCTTCAGTCTCTTAGGCTTGTGTTAGGGAGTTCTATAATGGCTGTTCAAGGCAGATGGAAATGGTTGGGGTTTGTGGTTCCCTCCAATAGCGTTCTCCCATAGCATTCATTACAAATATATTATTGTGATTACCTGTCCAACTTGAAGAGTATTTTCTCACAACTCTCTATGTATTTGAAATTCCTGATAGATAACTCTTTTGATCAGCAGAGCTTGAAAAGGTCCTTCCTTTAATTTTGAGAATAGATTACCATAATATCAATAACTAAACTGTAACTGGCTGAAACTGCGACAGGGACAGGGTAGGGAGCAGGACATGAGGTAAATGTTGGTGAAGAACCTGAGGACTAGGAATAATTTCTCTGTGCTGCTCCCTGAATGTTATCTCAGGCACAGCATTTCCTCCTAGCTATGTCTTCAGCTGTGATGGCTGTCTGGAAAGGTGACCTACTTACATTCCCATCTCATGCCTTGCTGAGGAATAACACCCAACAGATCAGGAAATTGCTACAAGAAATGAAAATCTTAGCTGAACACTCACGCTGTTTAGGTGATGGTGTGGTAGATTTCCTGTGGTGATGAGTGTGGTGAGAAAAGAATTGAGGGCAGTAACTGATGTCACCCAGGCTGCTCTACTGTGACTTTGAATGCAAAACGACAAGCAGCTCAAAAAAGCCACCCATTACAGCTTTTCCCTTAATGTGTGAAGTCTTAAATTTCAAGCTAATTCAGCATACTATGGAATGCACTAACAAATTCTGTGTTATAGACTTCTATGTTTATAAAATAAATTGTTGTAGATGCATTGTTATACCTGCAGAAGTGAATGGAGCATATCAATGGTAAAAGGTAGACAATTCCTCATCTGTAACACACTGACTCACCCTTCAGTGTTACATTGAGTGCTAGAGCATGTCAGATTATTTTGATAATTTCTGTCTCTGGAGAGAATCCAAGAAAGATGAAGCTAGGGTGAGAGAAACATAAAGGATGAAGGAAATGTCAGTACCATTCTTTAATCACCCACTTCCACTGATCCTACAAAAGCCTAGTTTTGGCCCCATCAGCAGGTCTCAGGCACCAGGGAGGCTTAAGGCCATTCTCCACGGTGCTTCTTCCCCCCTCAGGGGCTGCTGTTTGATGGGAGTAAGGGAAGGGGCCAGACAGGAGACATGACACTGTGCCTACGAGCTGTGGGGTTTAGAGCTGGGAGATCAAAAGCAGGAAAGAGTCTCCAGACTTTGAATATTTGCATTTCACAGAATAAATCCCCAGTGTTTTGCTCACAAGGAAGAACTGGGATTTCAGAAATATTTAGGGGATAACAGTAGCCCTCTTCCAGGCATAGATTCTGCCTTTGCTAGGGCTGACCCAGTTCTATTCCTTCTTTAGTGAGACAGTATCTCACTAGAATAGCAACATGCCTCAGTTCCTACACAACATCCCTTGCCATTGCTAAGATTCAGAATATAATTTAGTTATAAATATAGCTATTAATTTCAGGATCTCTAGGGATATGCTGAGACACTGATGTCTAGTTCCTGCCTTACTCTATGATGTATTTTACACAGTCAGATTGCAGAAACATTTTTATACAATTGGGTTGGAAGATTAATAAGTGTATTTGGAGGAAATAAACTTTATATCAGAACATTTTGCCACAAATTAACCCTTCCCTTAAACATAAACTTGTTAAACTTCCCCTTAAACTTGTTGGCTGGGTGAAAAATATAGTTTTTATAAAGTACTCTTTTCATAAATAAATATGTTTTCCATGAGCAGGGACTCAGGACTCTGCCCCGTCCCTTCTATGTTTTTAGGGACATCAGTTCTTAGGTTCCCCATATTTGGGGCAGGACCAGTAATTGCAACATCATGTATAAAGGCCATTCTCTTCCACTAATACAAAGAACTTTTGTACCCAAGAAAGATATTCTGATAATATTGCAAATTGGCCATCTCCCTACCTGCTCTCTTGGCTGTTATGGTGCACGTAGTGTCAGTGACCCAAGCAATGAAAATGTATTAATCTGCTGTGTGTATTTTCCTGCTTCTGATAAACCATGAGGCTGGCTTAACTATCATCAGATTTATGCAATAATAGCAAGAATTAGATTCTTCTTATTTCCTTCAGGTAGCTGAGACTTATTTTTACACCTATGTCTTATTTCAAGCTTTTATTCATGGCAGAGGCAGCTTATGTGGAACTTTATTTCTAAGGTCCAGTAGTCAGGGCTTTGTCACGTAAGTAAAATTATAGAATCACAGAATGGTTTGGGTTGGAAGGGAACCTTGAAGATCATCTGCTTCCATCTCCACTGCTGTGGGTGAGGGACACCTTGCACTAGACCAGCTTGTTCAATCTGCTGTCCAGCCTAGCCTTGGATTCTTCCAGGGATGGAACAGCCACAACTTCTCTGGGCAACCTGTTCTGGTGTCTTACTATCCTTACTGCAAAGAATTTCTTCTTAATATCCAATCTAAACCTACTTCCTTTCACTTTAAACCCATTCCCCCTTGTCCTTTCTCTACATGCTCTTGTACACAGTCTCTCTCCATCTTGCTTGTAGGCTCCCTTTGGGCACTAGAAGGCCACAATTAGATCACCCCTAAGCCTTCTCTTTTCCAGATTGAAAAATCCCAATTCTCTCAGCCTTTCCTCGTAGGAGAGGTGCTCCAGCCCTCTGATCATCTTGGTGGCCTCCTCTGGACTCACTCCAACAGGCTGGAATCCTCCCTGTGCTGGGGTCCCCAGAGTTGGACACTGTGCTGCAGGTGGGGTGTCACCACAGCAGAGCAGAGCAGAGCAGAGCAGAGCAGCTGAATCCCCTCCCTCACCTGCTGCCCATGGTGCTCTGGATGCAGCCCACAATTCTTTTGGGTTCCTGGGCTCCCAGTGCACATGGCTGGGTCGTGTCCAGTCTCTCATCTACCAGTACCCCCAAGTCCTTCTTGGCAGGGCTGCTCAATCATCAAATCTATCTCTCTCCAATTTAGAGAGAGGGAAGTTGTGGGGGTCTGTTGTGTCAAAGCCTTTACAGAAATCCAGGTAAGTGATATCTGTAGCCCTTCCCTTGTCCACTGATGTAGTCACTCCATCATAGAAGGCTACTGGGTTGGTCAGGCAGGACTTAGCCTTGGTGACAATGTGCTGGCTGTCCCAAATCACCTCCTGGTTTTCCATATACATTACCATGGCTTCGAGGAGGATCTGTTCATGATCTTCCCAGGCAGAGATGTAAGGCTGACAGGTTGGTAGTTCCCAAGGATCTCCTTTGTATTTTTAAAGATGTTTCCCTTTCTCCAGTCATCTGGGACTTCACCTGACTGCCATGACTTTTCAAATATCATGAAGAGTGACCTGGCAACCACATCAGCCAATTCCCTCTGAACTTATTTCAGTGATAGCCAGCTGCTGGTTGCTCTTCATCATCCCACTGGGCATCACAAACACTTTGGTACCCTAAAAGGTCTTGTCACAGTTTTCCAGTTTTTACCTTTTCATATTTGGCCCATATCTAGGCCATCATGGCTGTGAGAAGCATTGGGTCAGTCACTGGGAAGTTCATGTCCAAATGGATCTGAGTGAGATCATAGCTATTCAGGATAAGTTCTTTAAGAAATTCATCAAGTTCTAGCAGCTTTGTTGGTTTGCTATGAGGTCTTCAGCCTCACTCATGATTCACTCCCTGAAGGAGCCCACCTTGAGCTTCACCTCAGATCCACCTTGAGTAGCAGGTTAGCTCTTCTGAAGCCTCTGGTTGCAATCTTATTTGCTGCCCTTCTTTTTCCTCACCTGATACTGAACTCCATGATCTCATGGTCACTGCAGCCAAGGCTGCCCCTGACCTTCACATCTCCAGCAAGACTTCCCTGGCTGTTAGTATGAGGGAGCAGCACGCCATTCCTTATGGGATCCACAATTTTTTAACCATAACCTCAAATTTTTTTGTGTAATAGAGAGACTTAAATGCCTAAAATCCAACCTTCTGTCTTCAAGTTTTGTAGTTGAAAAACTGCCAATAGTGATTAATTATGCCAAGATGCTTATGGAATATAATTTCATTAACAGAGGTTCAGATTTGCATCACTGACAGCAAAAACATGTGCTGCTGAAGCTGTGGAACACCACAATTGAAATGAAGGGTTCAGAGGTAATTTTGAATTTGTAACTGATATGAAGTACAAGTGAAAATCAGCTGATACACACTTCATGCTGCACAGATTTCTCAGTGAGAGTGGGTATAAATTCTGTTGGCTGCAATAGGGAAAATAAATACTGTACTGCTCTTGTAAAGGAGTGCTTTGATTGTAACAACCATGTTGTAGGGAGATAGCACTTGCCTCCTACCCTCTCTCCTAACCAAAACTTAGCAGAAGATAGAACTTCACTGTAAAATGGACGTGCAGCACCACCTCTCGTTGGGATTGCTTTCTGCAATGCCATGCTTGCAGTTTCCCTCCTTCCTCCTCCCGCCCCCGTGATAAATATAACAAGCTGGGACAAGTAGCACAGTATTTTGGTTTTATGATTTTGTAAAAGTACAATTACTCACTCTGCCTTCCTTGAAGGCTACAGGATCAATGTTCTCGCTCATCTCCTGTAGAGAGAGGAGATCTCACATTCCTCAGATTAGATAGAATGGTCCACTTGGGCAAACTGCCTGTCAGAAACCTTCACATGTTGGCACCCCAGGAGTACTCCAGATATGCCAAGGTGTATGCCATATAACCTCTGCCATGGTTTAACCCTGGCCAGCAGCTAAGCCCCACACAGCTGCCTGCTCTCTCCCCCAGCTGGATCGTGGACAGAATTGGAAGAGTAGAAGTGATAAGACTCATGAGTTGAGATAAAGCCAGTTTAATAGGTAAAGCAAAAGCTGAGTACACAAGCAAAGTCAACCAAGGAATTCATTGACTGTTTCCCGTGGGCAGCCAGGGGTCAGCTAACCCTAGGAAAGCAGGGCTTTCTCGTGCTTATCAGTGACTTGAGAAGACAAACACCACCACTCTGAACATCTCCCCTTCCTTCTTCTTCCCCAGCTTTATATGCTGAGTACAGCACCATATGACTTGGAATATACCTGTGCGGTGAGCTGGGCACACCTGTTCTGGCTGTGTCCCCTCCCAGCTCCCTCTGCACTTGTTTCTTTCAGGAGAAAAGACCTTGGCTGGTCAGCAGTAATTAAAACATCCCTGTGTTATCAATTCTGTTTTCAGCATAAATCCAAAACTCAACCCTATACCAGCTGTAACCTTTATCCCAGCCAAAGCAGAACCATATCTTAAATGAAACTAGGAGTGGGAAACAGAGCCATTTCCTCTGTTGAGATGTAAGAATGCACATTTAGCTGCTTTGCCAAGGAGGTAGATGTAGAAGGAAAATGAACCTCTTAAATTTGATCTGCTAACATCAAAGTGATATGGGTAGCAGGCTTGTATGGAACTGTATTTTTCATATGATTCAGCCATCCTGATGATGTTAACTCACTGTAATTTTAAATGATGTTTTTTTCCTTGAAAGTCACTATTTTGGTATAAAGATAAACCCTTGCTTTGGGCTGGACTTTTCCTTAACAAACATTAAAGGAATAAAAATTCTCTCAATAAAGAGGAGCTATTCTTAAAAAACCCTTAAAGCCTGTTAGCACACAAACAGTAAAAACCTCAATACGGATCCATGGTAATCCAGACACCTACAAATATAAATGACCAAAAAACCCTAGAAAAATTAAGAAGTTTCTAAAGACTATCTGAGAATCTCTTTTAACTTTTGACTATTTTTGTGCAATATTGTCAAGAACTAGTTCTATTTTAGCAGCAAAGGTTGACAGGTATCATCGCAGACTGACTGGCATAAATTGGTATTTTTAGACAATTTCTTCTCTCACTTTCAAATTAGTTAGTGGTCTTTAACAAAATTTAAAAAAAAAAACAAAAACCAACCAACCAAACAAACCCCAAACCCCCAAACCCTCAGTGATGAGGCAATATCTATAAATAATCCAAAACATGAAGATTCAGAAGAAAATTGATTTGCTATATGGCTCATTTCTTTCACAAAGAATCGTGAGCTCAGAGTTTTGATGAATGGATGCTTAACTACTCAACCTCCTGGCTGACTAGATCCTCATAATAGCATTATTTTTCTGAGGAAGTCCTAGTGGCAAAGACTTTTAAGCGCACTGAACTCCATGCTGACTTTCACGGAACAGAAAAAATAATATTTTCTCTTAGTACAGAACCTGCTGTGGGAAGAGGTAAATAGGTGTTTTTAGATAGCGTGAATGGTATTGTATAATGCTATAACCATAATTCTATTCTGCTAACAAAACATATGACACTGTAAGATTTCAAAATTCTTTGCATGTTGTTTGTCACAATCCAGTGTTGTGCAGATAACATACTAAAGTGCCACTGATTGAGTTGCACTTTAGAGGAAAAGAGTGGTTTAGACTGTATGTACTAAACTTTTAGTTGTGGGCTCAGAAAAATAAATAATTTGTCATTTTTATTTTGTAGGCTATTAAAAATATGATGACTAATTAGAATGAAAAAATGAAGCTTCATTATTGATTGAGCTGAGCTGCATAATAATGCACTATCAAAAGGATTTGGGAAGAAAAGATGCATTAAATTAGTAACGCCAAACTTGAAAGTTTCTAAAAAGTGTTTATAAATAATTAATCTCAGAGATTCTAAAAATTTAAAAATAACTCAATCTTGTGAATATGTACTGTCCTTACGCAATCAAAAATCCCACAGAAACGAGAAGTTTGCCTATGAAAGGGAAGACTTCAGGGCTTAGGAAATGAAATCAGATGGAGGAAAGATGAGCATTTTATTAAAAATTATCAAATCTGAAAAAACATTTCTCAAGTTGAAGCTGTAGTCTAATCCTTCCTAATAGACATTATTTTCAAATCCTGTTTTTTGCACCTTACTCCTTGAAACAATAACAGTGCTTTACAAAAGAAGATGATACCATAAATCTTGCCATTCTACCTCTACATATGTTTGTCTCCTGTAAGATGGATCTATTCCTGTGACTTTATAATCTGTGTTTTATTTTCACGAAGCAAAGAAATAGGAGGGAAGTATGAACTATTTAGTGACTTTTCCTCCACTGCCCAGCTTCAGGGAAGAGAGAAATTCACATCTGTCCAAATGGGCACTACTCACTTGGGTGTTTTGCAGGGCCAGTAGCTGCAGATTATTTACGTGCTTGAGAGACATCACAGACCCCTACTACTCACTTATTTCTAGCTATGCTTTGTGCTGTGGTTCATGCCTTCAACACTTAAGTTACAACTGTCTTCTGTTTTCCTGGAACAGCTCTAGCAAGTCCAGCAGGAGAGAAAGTTCAATTTAAGGAAGAAAGCTTAAAGTGCTGAAGATAAACCTGGTTAGCAGAGAAAAAGAACTG
The DNA here is from genome assembly GCA_013400435.1 of Pycnonotus jocosus. NCBI lineage: Eukaryota > Metazoa > Chordata > Aves > Passeriformes > Pycnonotidae > Pycnonotus > Pycnonotus jocosus. The sequence continues at coordinate 16,494 of VWYP01016391.1, forward strand.
CAAGACCTGTGATTCTCCTCATCAATAGCAGCTTGCAGCGGGGCTTGAAACAGAGAAATCTGTCAACAGCTGCTATGTGAGCTTCAAACAGGTGTTGAAGTGTTCAGCTCCTCTTGAATCCCCTGCCACTGCTGTAATCTTCCTCAGTCATTCTCCTGCTTATTTATGGACTTGAAAGTTTCCTGCTGGCCTTCTTGCTGAAATGCCCACGTAATGAGATTCTCCCAGTTCAGTTCTGTTCCTTGTCCCTCAGATGAGGAAAATGCCATCCTTTGGAGGAACCAGGTCCCATCAGTCACTAGAAAAAATTGCAATTAAGGAAATAATTTTGAGGAAAAAAAAAACAACAAAAAAACCAACCCAGAACAACACTCTCATACATACATAGGATGCTATTAGGAGAAAGTGTAGCTTTTAATTGTATTATACATGCTCAATGACTTTGCAAAAAAAAGAAAATCCTCATCCTGTCCAGTTATTACACACCTATGCATTCACCTACTTTGTTGAGAAGAGCAGGAGGATGGAGTGCAGCTGGTGTGTAACAAGCTTATGCTCAGATGTGCACAGAGGAGAAACAACACTTCCTCACTCCTGTAGCTGTACCTTTGTCTTGGACCTTTTCCAAGTCGGTTTTCCTTTGTTTGCCATAGGGGTAGAGGAGTGCATTCTCACTGGCCCTTCTGAAATCCTCCAGATCTAAGACAGAAGCAAAGGGATTCACAAAAGAAGACAAGTAAGGTTCAGTTCAAGCAAAAATCACAATCATTTTTAAAGAGGAATTATAAAATTATTTCTTTTTACTGTTCTGGGTGATGATATAAAAATCTATGCAGACACGGCCTTAAAAATCAGTAGAAGAACCATCTAGTTATTGTCTCATAAAACATGCTGTTCTTCATTACTACCTGAGATTTTGGAAATACCTGTGAAGTCTTTTCTGCTTCAAAGTGCAAAATAAATTGATTGCGTAGAGCATCAGTAGTCTTAGGCAAAATTAAGCTTTCAGGCAGGCTTAATGGCAGAAAACATAATGGTATTTAAATTACAGAGCCATAAAGGACAGAACTATCAACAAGTGAACAAAAAACAGAGCTCATGAAGAAATTTCCCAGAGCAAAGTACAGTTATTTCATCCCATTAAGGGATTCAGCTTCTTCTCTAACTTTTGAAACAGATGGTATGACGAGATTGGCAATGCTTTGCAGCATGAGCATCATCTAACTCATTCAGAGCTGAGCTGAAAATAACAAAATGAAGCTCAGCATGGAAAAAGGCTAAAGCTAACCCATGTGTGGGGAAAGAAATTCAAAACAAAGAGATGGAAACAAGAGGAAACATGGAAAACAAATGTGCTAAAGAAGGCCGAGGAATGGTGGCCCTCAGATCATGTCCCCTTAACCAGGCAAGGGATTCCAACTGTGCAGACTGGAATTATTCAAACTGGAATATGACTGGCATGTTGTGACTTGAACTTTTACATTTAGTTAATGAATTGGTTTTGCATAGCTTTTAATGATGAGAACTCACTGGAGCTTGAGTTTCTGTGCCTTTGCTAAAATTTTTCACTCTCCTGACCTTCTCCATGGCAGACATGAAGCACCATATTTTATGGTTCAGAAAGTTTGTAAATTCTGTCAGAGTTGCAGATTGCTCTTTTTCCTCTTTCTTTTCCCCCAGAAGGTCTGATCCGGTTCCACAGGGCTGCCTTTGGAAACACCGGACGTGAGCACAGCTTGTTTGTGTGTTTGTCATGAGCAAATAAATATTCATTTGCTCCATCTGTGTGATCAGACAATCTGACAGAACCCTCCTTTTCTGTCCAAAATATTTGGAGGAATTTGTGTCTTTCCTGATTAATTAAAAAAAAAAATTAGCAATACATCAGCACTTACTATACATTACATTGCCTCAGTACATTCTGGTATAACTGGTTATGTGTAGTAGTTGAGTACATCCTTTACTAATTTTCATGTGGGTGAAAAATGAAGCTAATTATAACTCATGCAGAGATTTGATAGCTGTGAGTAATTCTAAGTTTTAAGTTTCAGGACTTGTGGTTTTTGTCCTTTTACTGTTTGCTTCCTTAACATGTGAGCTTCATATTCAGACCAGCCACAGTAAAATCAATGAAATGAAGGAAAAATATTTAATCCAAAAAGCACCAGCCTGTGGGAACTGTCAACCTTTAGGAATTTTTTTCTGGATATTTAGTAGATTTAATTTTGTTTTGAAAGAAGGATTATAAACATACGCAGTAAATAATCTGTGTGAAAATTATTTCCCTTTTCAGTTCAAAAAATAAGAATAACAATGATTATCATGGGCCAGGGTTTGGATTTTCCATTAACACAGCGGTTACCAAGGAAAAGCTTTGTACCAGGTTTGTAAAGAATCATTACATGAGTAACAGATATTTGATACTTTCTGAATAATACCTCATATTCCAAATTAAAAGTAGCCTTTTACAGAAAGTTTTTCCTTCTGACTTGGTTTCAAGTCATTACAGTGACTCATTAAACACACTGTTTTTGAAAACTCCGTAAAGCAGCCAAGGAAGTGTAATTCAGACAGATCATTATCCATAAGGTACTGCTTTGCAATTTATATGACTTCTATAACACAAATTTGGTTTTTGTTTTAAAACTGGCAATGTGTCCTGGACTTTTTTTTTTTTAATCATTATAGGCAACTTTGAAGTGCTGGGAGTTGCTTTGGGTATGTGGAAAGGGGTGATCATTGCCTCTCAGGATGTAAATGCTGCGTGTCTGCCCTTGTCAGCACAAAGGTCCACCAAGGGAACTCGTGTGTACAAATGCCAGAAACTGCTAGCAAACCCTCACGGTGAATTTAACAGAATGTAGCATATGTAATCCCCTGGTTGGCTGCACAGGGCCTTGGTGGATAAATGCTTGTGCTGAGGCAGACATTTTGGGCAGAGATATCAGAAGGTTGCAATGATGTAACTGCAACAGCAGCGCAGAGTGGAGAGGAACATCAAGTTAATTTTCACCTGGTGCTTGAGGAGACTTTGATCCAGCTGTATCCCACTCAGGAGTATGTCCTTCTACCTTTCTAGACAGGCTAGAGCCTTTCTCCTGCTCATGCTTTTAAATACTCATTATATCCCTGGACACAGATCCAGATCAGTGTCCTGACCACAGTCACTGAAGAATGTTACACATAGTGCAAAGTATAAAAAGGTCAAACTCAAATTGTGTTAAATGAGGATATTAGGAGTATTTACTACAGCCAAACATAGCATTTGCCTAACAAATCCAAAACTGTTCAAATACTTCTGTCATGCAGATAATTTTATTAAGGAGAAAAACACATTGATTTGTTTTTCTAAACTGCCCTGTTTTCTGATCTGTTTGCTTGGCTTATAAGCTGCAATATCAGACGGGGCATTCATCAAGGGTGAGCCAATCAGTCTGTGCTGAGGATGGGACCTCCAGATGCCCTGAAGTGCCCCCTGGGAATGCCACTGTCCCTGCTGCCTCCCTCCCCAGGCAGGGGAAATCAAAGCAGACAGGGCAGCAGGCTGCACACAGCCTTCCCTTGCTGCAGCCCATGCCCTGGTGGAGCTGGGGTCCCCAGGGAATGAAACCATGCCTGTGGCTGGTGAAGCAATGGATCAAAGCTCACCTGTGATCTTCGCTCCCTTTAAGAGCTGGACCATCTGAAGCACTGCTGGCACTTTTACACCTCTGCTTGCACAGGGAGCTTCTATCTGGCAGGTTTGCTTGACTGAATAAAAAGTTAGTTGCTTGAATTTTTTATTCCTGCTGCTTTGAAAGTCTGCTTGTTCTGACACCATTACCAAGCAGTGGTAAAATACCCTCAGTAAACACAACAATTTCAGGACAGAGAGGAATTTCGCATCATGGTGGCTGGACTGTAGTCTTTCCCCTTCTTGCTGACTGCCTGACTGCTTTCCTCCTCCTCCCTCCTTCCCTCTCAGTCCCCAAATCTCTTTCCTTCCTTCATTACCCTTATGAAAGGATAAATATTCCCTCTCCAATTCTTTCTAAACTAAGGGGAGTTATTGCATACTAAGTTACATTTAGTATTTTGGTTCTAATCTAACCGAAACACAACCAAGGAGGGTTTTATCCTCCTCTAGAGATCTTTATGTGACTCCAGGGACTAATAATGAATATTCAGCAGCTCAGTTATATACTATGGAAACAGAGGTGGGTAACCCAGGGGAAAGAAAAATAAAAGGCCTAATCAAAGGAAAGAGATAACTTGAAGATAAATGTGATAGAACCATGAAACAGAGAATTACAAAAGTCTCTTCCAGATTGCAGAGGTGTGGAGGAGAAAGATTTTCCCTGCAAAACATAAAACACTGTGTAGAAGAGTCACAGAGCTCCGGAAAAAATATTCCTCCTGTCACAGGAATGGCCCTTCAATTAAATGGTACTGTGAGGTTTGTCCCATTGGGATGGAGACATCCAGCTGCTGCTCTGCTCCCTAGATCTGGCTCATCCATCTCACCTAGGACAGCTATTCAAGAAGCAAGGGGTGCCCTAATCCTTGAGCACTTCCTTTCAAGCCCAGGCTGTCCCTGTACAGAGCATGGGCTGGTCCTGCCTCTGCTTCCCTGAGAGTGTGAAACAAGGAGCAGACACCTGCTTGCACAAACAGCTGGGTCTCTCCTGGCTAAAATGGCTGGTGCTCTCACATCCACGTTATCTGCAAGGAAAAGGAATGTGCCCTGCCCTGTGAATCTCACCCCACAAATAACATATTTGACTCACTTTTTAAAGCTGTTGAACTAGATTAAATGGATTGTCCATAACAAAACAAGCAGCAATGAGTAAAAAGCTTTCCCAGCTGAAAATCAGGCCTCTGTGCTGTTCTGTAAGGTGTCTGATTTGAATTCTATTTCCTTAACACATTAATAACAGGCCACAGCCCCAGATAATTACTCTTTCTTTTCTGTTGGAAATTAAACTGGAACACTTTGAGCCTTCTGTGCCTGTGAAAGGTTTCACTGCTGGGTCTTGGGGGACTATACTGAAATTACTTTGCAGATTCTTCCTCCTCAGTTTGGAATTTGTGAATGATCAGCAGGTGGTTTTTGGACATCAATCAGGAACTGTACCTTAACTGAATTATTTAGATGACAGACCCAAATCATGGTCTCAATTTCTCTTAAGGAAAATCTGTAAAAGCTGCTTTCAGATTGAAATATGATGTTTCAGGTTTTGGGATTGCACCTGAATAGCCTAGTAACACACATTCACCAATCAGCTGCACATCTGGGGAGTGTAACCCCCAGAGCCTCTCTGAATTTAGAAATTAAAAATCAAAATCCATTTACTCAAGTCCCCAAGCAAAGCAATTTGGACTTTGATTTCTTGTAGCATCTTTTGGCTGATTTATGCTATGATTAAAATTTTTGTTGCTGATGATGCATTATGCATGCAGTAGCTGATGAAATAACATCACAGTAAAATCTAAAAATAGAGTCATTCAAGTATCCTTTAAAGAAAACCTGACATGAATACTAGCTCACACATCAATGAAACTGAGCTGCAAAGGCACATTCCTCTTACCCACACTTCACGCAGAATTGAAAGCCCAGACAGATCCCTGTTGTGCACATTTCTGCCATCTAAACCTCAGAGATGATTTGGTTTGATTTAGTTTAATTTAATGAGACAGGAAGAGTGGTGAGGTGTACACTGAGTTCTTCTGTACAGCACAGGTTGATAGTTTTACCCATTTTGTCCTTTCCATTTAATGTGTTGCAGTTGGCTGGTCGTGATGCTGCTCAGCAGACCTGTGGGTACCACATCAAGGCAGGGCAGCATTTCAAAACAGCTTTTATTTTCCCTCAATAAGAGAATGAAGCAACTCAGCCTTATTGATATCAAGAGAGGAAAATGTCTTTCTTTCAAGCTGTAAGCAGCCATGACTTAAACATCTGCTCTCTGCCTCAATCATTTATTCTCTCCTTGGTTTAAAAATGGGCATAGGAGGCTTCAGGACTTGAGGTTTATACCTATAACCTGCTTATTGGTGTCCTAGCAGAAGGATTGGCTGCCTCCTTGAGTCACTGGGGACCCTAAAATCCATTATTGTGTCCCCTTCCCATGGAATGGACACATCTGAGGAGGGGGGAACTTCATTCAGACTCTTTCAGGGTGATGAGGAAGGTAATGAGTGCATGTGTGATCAGCTAAAAAGAGCTGCACACATGTTTTAACCTGTGTATTCACAGAGTGGACATGCTCTATGGGTGTGACAGTTGTGCAAAGATGACAGAGGATCCACTCGTCGTCAGCAGCACATCACTTCCAACTGTGCCCCCTTCATGTAGCTTGAAAGGGGAAGAGAGGTGTTAAAAATTATAGAAAAGGGATTCCTCAAGTTCAGGCACAGAATAAGAGGTTAAACATACAGGAAAAGTGAATTACAACTAGAGAAATTAATATTGTTTGGAAAGAGAAGAGTGATGGAAAAATCAGTGTGACTTCTGGGCTCTTCCCCTCCCAGAGCCCAAGCAATCTTCAAAGCTTTCCCAGAGTGTGTTTTAAAGTTTGACTCCATTCTGACATTGCTTTCCTCCTCTATGCAGTTAACCCTGAAGGATGCAGGTCTCCTTTTGAAGAAAGCTTGGTGAGATTTATTAGTTTGGCTTCAGTGTGAGAGTACCTGCTGTCAGCACATGGGGATCAACAGTGGGCTTTGGTTTTGAACACAGTGGTTATAAACAGAGCTGCCTATAGAGAGCAGGGAGTTGACCTTGCAAACATTGTGCACTGTATTGAGTTCAGCTCGCTCCTTAGTGACAGGATTTATTTGTTTTACTTCTCTATCTTCAGCAGTGAAAGACTCTGACAGAATTTCAATGCAATGCGTTATTTCTCAGGCATTTCAAGACAGCCTTCCCCTGCAATCGAGATTTCATCACTCTGAGACTTGTGAAAAAGGAACTTGTTTGATTTTCCCCTTGCAGCACGTAGTGTCTCTAGTTGGATCATTTGTGGCGCATTAGCAGCATTTAAGTAAGCTTTCACTACTTCACCCAGAGAAAAGGTACAGGCTTTTGTTAAGTGTCTGTAGGACAATTAGCCTATTAACATTCAGCAAAGCAGAGCTGACTTTAATTATTTCATTTGCAGTTGCTGCTTCCAGTGTGGTTTGTTTGGAATTCGCAGCCGTGGTAGTTAATGACTGTGGCACAGGCAAGGAGAGCAGCAGTGAGGCTGACATGCAAGCAAAGCCACCAGCAACCCTCTCCTCATGCCCTGCCTGATTCCTACCCTTTAAAACTGATCAAATGGGGGCTCCACAGTGTCTGCTGGCACCTCCACATTTAATATTCTAAACAGTGTTTAATGCATGCAGATTCGCCCTCCCGATGGCGAGCAGCAGCGGCTGCAGCAGCCTGTTATTTAATGGAATGTGACAGAGCTGCTTCTTTTGCTCGGATTGTGTGGGTCTGCACTCGCAGAACTGAAAGCTCCGGGTTTATTCCCAGTTAATGACAGCAGCGCTAGTGCCTGTGCATATGCATTATTTACATGGAAACAAAATTAAAACTTTGACAGAGGAGAATATTTTCGGTAGATTGTTTCTGCTTTCAGAAAGCAGTGGGAAGCAGTGAGGCCATAACTGAGAGAATAACATGGTTAAATCCATCTTTGATACACCCAGAAGTGACAGTGCAATTTTGCCAAGGGTCAAAGTATTCTAGACCTGTTCCTAGCTAATGAGCTAGAGATCCATCTCCCATCAAATAAGGTACCTCCACACTATGAAATTTTGAAAATTACATGAAATCCATAAAATGTAACTGCATCCTGATAATCCTTTTAAAATTATTCACATCTATAGAGAAGATAAATCCATCAGGCAGAATGTCATTTATTTTTCTGTGAATCTGACAATTTAAACAGTATGCAGTTGAGATTGCAGTAAATTGGATTGCTTGCTGGTTTTGTCCTAAATTTATGGAAACCAGATAAGAGCTTCTTTCTAGCCTCTTCTTCCCCTGATGTACATTCTTAAACATTGGAGGAAAATATTTCCTTTAAACAGCCAAGACAAGAATATTAAGTATCTATTGGGAAAATAATTTGGGCTCCTGAAATGTTAATAGAAACACAAATACCTCTGGTATTAAACTCATATAAAATTTTCAGTAGTTTTAGAAGTAAAACTTATGGGCTTATTTATTGGAAAGTTCAGTTTATTGCTGGGATGGTAAAAAAAAAAAATCACCTATTGCTCATACTATCAGCAAATGTGTTTTTGTATTTGGACTCAGCTATTAAAGTACAGCTGTTTATGAACATTTACATTGAAAATATTTTTCTGCTCTACTTCCTTTTGAGAAAATGGATTTTTCAGAACAAATATTTTCATAAGCCTATTTCAGGTAGGATGGCATTTCCACTCAATTACATGAGACCCGATCCCCAGCAGTCCTCAGGGACGTGACAACCTAAACATTGTTCTTAAGCATACCTGATTCTCACTACTGCCCAGTGTTCTGAATGCTTCTCTTGTTTCTCCCTTTCTTCATTCCTTGTACAAATCTTGGCTTTATTATGACGTGAATTGATACTTCAGTTTTCTAAAATAAAAATGTTTTGCATCCATTTTGATTTTACAAGTTAAATCCCAAACTACTGAGAGCAGCCAGAATTTTATTATGGTTTTAAAATATATACTACAGCTCAGAAACCTAATGGTATAATCTATGGTCTAGTTCCATTTAAGGTGTTACATTTGTGCTCCAACCTCATTCCACTTACATTATCCTTGTTATGACTACCCCACACTTTTGACTATCTGAAAAATAGAGAGCATAATTTGCTGTTTAAAGGCAAAATATTTGGACTATTGGAGACACACCTGGAGAGAGGGTTCTGATGCCAACCATTCCTCAAGGGAGAGCAGTGTCCTCTGGCTCCTCTCACAGGAAGCCAGTACCAGCACCTCTGAGGGTCTCAGGCAGGAGGACAGGCAGGGAAGGACAGTCCTGTTGGATAGGGTGTTTCAGCAGTTTGGGGAATAAACATCAAATCCAACACTTCATCACACAAACTGCAAATCCCTGACAGTCAGGACAGAGAATGATGGCTTGGTATCGTCCTGTATTAGACTCTTTCCTGAGCTTTTAGGTTTTGGTGTAGCTCTAATAATATGTGAGATACACAGAGGAAGAGTGGAACACCCTGTTGTGCATTAAGGCACCAAGATTTAACTAAAACTACTCTGAAATTAGCCTGAGCCTGTGAGGTGTTTTAGTGCAGAAACACAGTTCTACCAGAATAGAATGAAAGGGAACATTTTCAAAGCTGATCTGGCCAAAAAGGCCAGAAGGTCACTTGTGTATGGACATAATCAGCTCTTGCCAGCTCAGGAAAGCACCTGTGTGTTTGATTACACAGTATCAGGTGCTTCAGAGTGGCCCTAAAGAGGGACAAAGCTGCAGACCTAAGGTCTCTTTGGGCAACTGGGCTCTGACACAGCACTTAGTGTTTATGAAAAAAAGGCATTCAAGTATGACAAAAAGTATCAAATTATGTTTATCTTGGAAAAGGAGATAAGTTCCTTTTTTTTTTTTTTNCAAACGGTGCTTCAGTTTCACTGGATGCTCAGCACAAGTCAGACTTACACTGGAGGGCAGAAGTCTGCTGCTGCTGCTGCTGCTGGATCAACAAAGCCTCTCTGAGTCCAATAGCTGAATAATTAAGAAAGACAGTGCTTCTGTCAAGCCTCTTTTAACCATTAATTGCATCAGTGCTATATTTACAGCTGTTACATAACCTTAAAGGTTGCTTATGATATAATGAAGAAACCCAGCAGGTTGCCAGCTTAAATAATATTTAATGTGTGTGTTAAAATGAGTTAACCATCTCTATTCATTTATGCTGTTACAGTCCTGGAACTTGGGCAATCTTAATTTTGGTTTATTTACGGTTTTATAATAAATTTTGCTGCTGTATAGAGCTAAATTATTTTTTAAGTACCGATGCAGATTGGATTATTACTCAAAAGTAGAACCAAAAATCAACAGATGTAAGAGATATATTTAAACTAATTCCCATCGCATCACAGTAAAAACAGGCACATGGCATGTGGATTCTTTTTCCTGTACCAACCATCTGATCTCTGCCTGTGATCATTAATTTAGCACATGCTGAATTGTATTTTTAAATACATTTCAAAACAAATGAGCACATGCTTCAGTTTTCAAACTCCAATCATTCTGTTGTGGGTAACCTTTATTTTAAGGCTATCTGGACCCTGACAGCCAGTAGCATTATTTATCAGTGAAATGTCTAATGGCCCAGTTCTGCAGATGTTGAAATTACTGCATGATGGTTGTGTTTTGTCTGCAATCACTGAATGTCCAGGGTGGAATTTAAGATCTGCTATGAATTGATCTCTATAGTAAGAGATAAGTGTTGGGATAAAGGGGGTGAGACATGCCCCTGCCAATGAGTTTGGTAAGCAGCAATTTATGAGCTGTGTTTGCATCTCCCACCAGCTGGACTTCTATCAAATACCCAGCAAAGTTATAACAAATGCAGATTACACTAGGACTTGCACAGCTAAAAGCTGTGCTGTAGCTTCATCTTAAAATGTGTAATTCTAAAGAAATAGACAATAACAACTCCTGAACATTGTGAAACAGAGCAAATAAAACATTAACAAATGTATTTCTATGAGCTGTTCCCTTCACATTAGCAAGATGGCTCTCAGGAGTCTTGTTACTTGCATTAAAAAGATGTGCAGTTTGCAACTTTTGTTGGAAAGGAAAACTGTCGTTCACGTGCAGAAATTTCATATTTTTTCACATATTTCATGTCCTTGCAGAGGAGGTTTCTGAGTCATGCAGCTTTTTATTTCATAAGCAACAATATTGCCACAATGAGTGATATTAAAACTATATGAACAGCACAAATATTTGAAACATTATTGGCAGGAAAGACAGCAAATTTGATCCTGCCTGGTGCCTGTTCTAGGGCCTGAAAAGGTAGACTGAGCAGCTGTTGCTGAGGGAGTTGCTGACATTTGTACAGAGGTTTGTTAGAAGTTACTGTTGGGCAGGTAAAGTGAAGCTTTCTAGCATTATTAAATGCTGTCCTGTCTTTATAACTTCTCTGAGGTTCCAAGCTTGGATCTCTAATGAGACACAACTCTTTATCTTCTTTCCTTAGCTACCACTCTGCTTCTGAGATGGTGGAAAAAGAATGGACAAAGCACAGACTCATGGAGACCAGTGAGATTTTCTATGGGTTCTTAATGCACCTGTAGTCAATGACATCATTGACAGCTGAAAGGCAAAATAGAATCCCCATTAACTCAATCACATATAATAGACACGTGTCTGTTTTCTAATATCTATATGAATGTAGTAATGTAGACCCCAGAAACTTAAACTTTAACAAGCTGATCTTCAGAAGAGAGGGAGGGAGGGAGTGAAGAGAAGAAAGCAAGAAAGCAAGAAAGCAAGAAAGCAAGGAGACTAGTCCTGCCTTTTTTAGAGAAAATTGAGATATATGTTGAGATATATGGTGATGACATTGAAAATCTCCCAAAAAGCAAGGAATAAGAAGTAGTTTACAAGATGTTCAGGCTGTTTTAGAGGGCTGGTAAGATCTTCACAGTGGGACTGATGTATAGCCTGGCAGAAAGGCAGCTTCTCCACACCCCAGCTGAAAACTGTATAAAGAGACCTCTGCCCAACAGACAGAGCCTTGCCCTCCAGCTTGGGTGGGCACTCTGGAGCATGTGGGGGATGAGAAAGGTCCATGTTTTTGTCAACCAGATTGAGAATTATCCCTCCAAGCAGCACCACAGTGCAAACCATTTTAAGATCACCTATTACCTACTGCAGCTCTTTCTTTGGTGGCCTATGTGAGGCTGTTGCATGACCTCAGCCTTATGAAAGCACAAACCTTACATTTCTCCAAACTCTCAGCTTTTCTTGTCCCAGGGGAACTGCCATGTCCACAGCTCTCCCACATTTCAGGTTTCCTGGTTCCTCATCAGAGGAGGAAGAGCACTGTGTGAGGGGCACCTCCACCTCCACACCATGTGAACATTTTAATAAACCCTGCTTGTGGCCAGGGTGGGCAGCCAGTGGGGTGGAGAAACTCTCACTGCAGCCATCCATGGCTGTGGGAAAGGATGGATTGCTCTTGCTGCCTGCTCCTCAGGAGCATCACTGTGGCCAATTCCTCTGCCTCAGACTGGCATGGAGGGCCTTGATCTGTGCCCTGCAGCTCCACAGCCCACAGGCATCAGGTACAGAAGGGAAAGGGCTGCAGGAGGGGATTGTTGCAGACCATGTACGGAGCTGCTCCTTCCCCTCAGCCCAAGACTGACCAGAGTGTGACAGGAGTGATCTCATCCATCCCCAGGCTCTGCTCAGCTCTGCCCTTATTACCACAGACCAGTCTGAGAACAGCAGGCAGGGAGGTGGGTGGGAGCTGGGGGGGAAGATTAAGAAATGGCAAGCTGAGGTTTAAGGACAGTTAAGAGAAAATGTTGAGTCTTTGATATTTTAAAGTACAGTTCACAAGGAACCCACAAAACCATAGTTTCCCAGGCAGATGCAGCACACCATAATCCTGTTCAAATACTGCAGCTCTTCTGAAATGCAGAGATAATTTAGAAGGAAGGTATATTAAGTGTCCTCGTATTGCTTTTTTAGCAGCTGTGAAAGCCTCTTTGCATCTCTTCAAAGAATTGCTGCTTATATGGGAAAACTGACTAAGCTGCCTTTCGTTTTCAGGCGAGCTCTGCAGTGGATGGGGCTGTGAGGCAAACAACAAACACCACCTCCACATGGCTGGGCTGCAGACATGCTAATGTGTTAGTATATCCATATGCAAAATTCCCTGGTACCTAATATCATAAAGACTGCAAAGATGTGACAGCTAAGATCTGTTCAGGTTTTTCAGTGCCAGAGTCCACAACTTTCCGCAAACAGCCCTAAACATAAACATCCCTTCCCTTCTGTGCATGCCGTGCAGGCTGACTGCTGGCCAGGACTCATCCTGCTGCACAGTGGGCTTTAGCTACAACACCGAGGACTTGCCTCAGCTTTCAGGGAAATTATAACAGGAAAAGGAGATGAATAACAAGCAGTAGTAGAAAGGTCTGAGGTAAGGAGAGAGGTGGCAAGCTTTAAGACAATTTACTGTGCTCTTAATTCCCAATCAACAGCTTTTGTGGCAATGCACCAGCAGATGCTCAGCTGGTTTTTCATGGCAGCTGCTGCTTTAACCCAAAGTGGGCTTTGAGGTGAGGCTGAGCTGCAAGCATGTTGATAGGCTTAAAATTCTTAAAAATATATATAAAAAAAATTCAGAAAAAGTTAGAAAGGAATTTGGGGCAAGGAGAAAATTTAAATCAACAACACAGCCACCTAAAGAGTAAAGGAAGGAGCCAACCTAGCTGCTGATAAGAAGGACAGGTAGGGCAGGAGTAACTGGAGATGTTTGAAAATTAGGAAGATAAACTGGGACATGCTCTAGGGAAGGAGAATGTGAGAAGAATTGGCAAAGTCAGAGTAGCAAAACAGAATGGTAGTTGCAGCATTAGTTATACTTTAGACAATACTGGAGATATCATCAGATCTGGATAAAAAGAAGCAGGTCCACAGCAAATTGTCAGCCACACGCAGCTCCCCACTCACAATGTTCTTCCCACTCGTGCCACCAGACCCAACAGTGCCTGACTGAGCCCCAGTGCAGTGTTTGCAGTACCTGCATTGCTGATGAAAGCCCACTCTGAGCAAAGCAAACCACCTGAAAATGCCCAGACAAACCTGAATCTCTGGATCTACTCCTCTCTTCTTCCTGCACTCCTGTTTTGGCACAAGGCAGTGTTTTGAACAGCAGGCTGCAGACAGCTTCCAGCCAGAATCTCCTACGGTAAGTGCTGTGTCTAAAGTAAAAGTAAATCATTTAATAAATGTTCTTTCCAGAACTTGCATGAAAAAAGCTCTGTGGAATTGTTAGGTTGGCACTTAAGGGACTTTTTCTCCATACACACTCCCCAGTCTTCTAACAGACTCCAATGCCCTCATTTATTAACAGAGAATTAAATTCTGTCTTCACTAGGGCTTTCAGTTTTGGAGTTTTATTTTTAGTTTATCAGTTGGATTTGTTAGTTTGATTGTTTTCCTCCTAGTGAGAACAAAGAGCAGTATGTTCAGTATAAAAGAAAGAAAAACAAATGCATTTCTTAACTATACATGGGAAAGGAGAACCTGCTCCACGCAGCACATCATTGCCAAGAGGGTTAATACTGCTGATTCATTTTCAGGGCTGTTTTACTGGTGTGGGAGTTATACAAGAAGAAATAAACAAAAAAAAATCCCCAAAACAAAACCCCCACAAACCCTACCAACCAAACAAAAAATGAAATCGTGTTTTGCTGTTTACTCTTGAACACTTTGTACCTCATGTTGGGGTGGGGGTTTTTTTCTGATTTTTTTTTTCTTATGTGGATGTTGATCTCCCCATTTTAAAAAGTAAACTCTTTAAAGATGTTCTGTGTAATGTGTTAAATAATGCTTTGTTTCAGGCAGGTATCTTTGAGTTTATCTACTTACTGCTGAGGTTACTGAGAAAAGACTAATAGCCCATTTTAGACCTTGAAACTACATAATTTTAGCAGTGTAACTTAATGTATAATTAGGAGGAAACTGGGCAGTCACTCTGAGGATGAATAAAGGTTCCTCTGCCTGTCAGGTTTGTCCAGTCCTTGTACTTGACTTCCCTGATGGCAGCCTCTAATAGGTTTTCAACAATCTCAATTTTTTTTTTTTAAAAATTTTTTTTTGCATTATCAACCTTGATTTGGAAGCAATGTGCACATCTATGGATATGTTTGCCAGCTTCACACTGAAGATTGTTTTCTTTGTTTTCTTTGCTGTCTTTGACTTTCTCTTAGGAAGAAAATCCCAGGGCAAAATGCTCACTACAAAGCACACCCTGAGCTATGAAGGTGACCTTTCTCTTTCATTTTCCTGGAATTTTTTTAAACTCATGCAGAGTCATCAGATGTTTGTCTCAACTATTTTTTTTCCCTTCAGTTTAAAAAAGTAAAGGAAATTCTTTACTTGTTTCTTCATTTTCTTTCTCTTGTATGACTATATGGGTACCCCCTTATATTGGAAATCTCATGGCACTGAGACCCTGACCAGTACCCAAGGCAGGAACTGGGTGTTGAAAATGTGCTACAACAAGGGTAGCTTTGGGTGGGGTTTTTTTGTTTGTTTTGTTTTGTTGTTAGTTTAAAAAAAAAGAAACAGCAGTATCTCTGAAGGAGTGAAATGCATTTTTGCTTTTGGGATTTACTGTTGCATTAAATAAGTCATTTGACACTGACCATTTATGGTTAGATAGTCTTTTTTTATTTTACTAGTATCTTCTTTTAGGTAGCAGATTTTCCTAAGAAACACTTTAATTAAGAAACAAATAGAAACCAAAGTCTCATTTTATTGAATATGACAGGTCCACAGCATGTAGTCTAATAAAATCCAGACCTCTTTCAGAACATGTGAGCCCTGCTAGTCTCTGTCTCCCAGAGAATTTAATGAGGTCTCCAACCGTTTTTTCACCAAAACACTTTCCAACTCATGTCCTTCAAGCCAAACACTTTTACTGGTGTCCAGATTTTTTTTTTTAAGATTAAAAATGCTCACCTGAGAAACTTCCTTCAGCTTAAAACTGATAAAAGTTGTTTTTGCTATGACAGACCATAATCCACAGCTAGAAACCAGCCAGGCTCTATGGGGCAAACAAAAAAACCCCTGATCATATAGGTTCTGAAATCTCTAGTTGCAGCAGACATATGGATTGGTCCTCTAATTATTTGTTTGGATTTTTTTAATACTATTAAAACCCAGAATGAAATAAGCAGTGAAAATAAAGATTTTTGAGATACTGCATAATTGTTGCTGAAAAAAGATTATTATTTAATGAGACCATTTGGTCTGTTTACCTGCCTTGACTTATGCTTAAGTCCTTTTAGAGTGATTACTAAAATAAAAATATAATTTCACATTCCTTGAATGTCATACTGCAATGTCCAAGGGAAGTCCAGAAGCAGCTTCTCAGGCTGGAAGCATCCAAAGCATTTTAACCAGGAGCTGGGAAAAAGGAAGGCTTTACCCTCTCCACAAAATGTTGCAGAGTTTGTGCCCCAGGTGGTGCCAATAGGGAAGGCTGCAACTTCCTTGCGCAGTTCTGTCAACCCATTCTCTTTATGGTTTCATGGTTTGGAAATGAAACTTCACATAGAAACCCATGTTTAGCACAAATTCAAACCTTTCCCTGCTCTGCAGTTCTCTCTCTGCAATGCAGAGCAGACCTGCTGAACAAGCTGGTCAAATACTGCAAACTTCTCACTGTTTTTTTTCCTGTACCATTTGAAGGTTGGTTTATAGACCCATGTGCTGATGTCCATTCACAAACCTGTCTGAGAGCAGTGCTTGGCCCTGTGTCCACTGACACTCTGACCCTTGAGCTGTGGTAATTAGGAATGGCACTCTGCAGCATTGCTGATTTCACCTTGGGCTTTGAGAGCACTTGGAGGGAAGTTAATGGATTAAATCTGGCTGTATAAAACTAGAAATGTTTGTACAAACAGTTGATTATACAGAAAAGAAAACAGCAGAAATGTTTTCAGTAGGGAAAGAGAGGTGGCAAATCATATTTTCCAATTATGGATCTCATTTGCACTGGATGTATCTCCATGAAAAAGCATTGGACTTACACCAAGCAAATTTAATTGTGCCTGTGCCATGGCCCAGTGTGTTTCTTTTCCATCCTTTCTTGATTACTCCCTTGTTCAACATGATTGCTAGTTTTCATTATGCAGCACCCCAGTTGAGCTATTTGCATTCGTTAACCTTTCAACCTGAGTTTTGGATTTTGGTTTGACTTCACAGTTTTGGTTTTATTCTTTCTTTTCTCTTTCTCTGCTAGGTTCTTTTCCTTCTTTCCCTGACCACTCTGTTCCATCTTGAACTAAAGAGAGTCAGATTTGGCTAAAAGGAGCACAAGTTTTAAAAAGTAACTGTGTAAATGAACCCCTCAGACAAACCTACTACTGTTTTTTAGTACATTTATTTCTTGGATGTTGTCAAGCAATTCTTTGCACTGCTATGTCTTCCCTAAGGGTTTCCCCTTACAATGCTCCCCTATTTTTCTTTTCCTGCTGGTCCTCTGTTTTTCTACTGACTGCAGAAGAATTGCCAGAATTTTGTACCATTTTTCTTCAGACCAATACAAAGTGATACTTCTAATTATGTCTCTGTCCCAATGTTTCAATCATGTTTCCTCATCCAATAGCTGCTATCAGCTCTGCCTGTGCTTGCAGTTGAATGTCTCACTTCGGTGAGAGCTGCAGAAACATAATTGTCCTTGTCATCCTGTCTGACTTTGAATGCTTCACTGGCAATAGGGAACTAAAATTGCATTTGGACTTCATGCAGATACCTAATGATCCTGGTCCTCCCAATCACACCCCTCTTCCCATTCACACATTTGGGTGTTTTCCTTTGTGTATTGTTTCTCACTTTTGTTCAGATGGAATCTCAATCATCTTTGCTATGATGATGATGATGCTATGATGATGCTATGATGCTAATCTGTAGAAATGCATTTGCTGTACTGAAAAAGGATTTGATGCAAATCTCAGTTCAGCAGAAGTGTTCTGACTCATGCATTTAGGATAGATGTATCCCACAGCTGATAACAGGTAACAACTACACCACTTCTGGCAACTGAGTCAGTTCAGGGCACCCCTTCTTTAAAAGCACCTCTTCTTTAAAAGCACCTTTTCCCATGAGGAAACACCATGGGCTATCCTCAGGTGGGTACCTCCATTGGGCAAATCCCATCAGCCAGCCCTCTAAAATATTCCCCAAATGTCTGAGATTTCTTCTTCTGTTTTATATTGTTCTCCTGTTCCCTGATGTATGAGGTCTGAGACTGAGTATTGATGACTCTGATGATTTCTTGGAGCTGTTTCTTACAGATGGGGAAGGACAAGGAAAGAGAAGACTGGTTATGAGAGGATAACTGTTCAAATCTACTTCTCAGCTTGAAAAAACCCTCCACAAACAACAAAACCCACCAAAGAACCTTTGGAAACCTGAAGGAGAAGATGTGAAGGTCAAGCAAGTTTTCAATCTGTAGAAACGCATTTATGCTCTTTATGATTCTAATTTCTGCCCTGAAATTTCCCTCTGGCTGGTGCTGTCTGGCCTGGAGGGATTTCAATCCATTGCAAAAAGCCTTTCTTAATTTTCCTCTGCTCACATCTCACATTTTCTTCACTTCTAATGAGTCACTCCTCTTCCAAGGAAAAAGAAAATCTTTTTTCTGCTGTCTTGTAACAATCTTATCATCTTATCACTTCCCGTGTGACCTTTGCTGTTGGAGCCTGCATTTTTTATGTCATTCAGAAGCCAATGGCAGATACTTGCACATGGCAACTTGGAGCTTACTCCTTGGAGCAAGATGCTATCCTTGGAGAAAAATTCCAGGCCAGAGCAAGTGTTAAGAGATAAATGTTAAACAGAGATAGAAAAAAAAAAAAAAAAAAAAAAAAAAAAAACCAAAAAAACAGCAACTGTGTTTTTTAGTAGTTTGTAAAAAAGACCTTTTCAAATAGTCTTGTGTTGGTGACATGAGAGGAAATGATCCCAGCTCTGGTAGATTTGGATTACTCATTTAATTCCTGCTGAATGCAGGATCAGGATCACAGCAAAACTGAAAACTTTTTGGTGTACAGTAACAGATAGTTTTCTTATCTGGAAAATTGCCTCCACCAGAAAACAGCATGGCATGGCAAATCTGTATGAAACTGAGCACTGTCCCTGTTGCTTCCTTTCAGCAGTGAAGAACATGGAAATGAGGATGCTGAAGGTTCAAACAAGCCTCAGAAATGCAAAATTTATCACCAAGGAGAGGTAAACCAATTTAAGATAATGAGACTGGAATAAATAGCTTTTTCCTTTTTTCCTCCCATTTTTTCCTTTTAAATTTTTGCAGGCGAAGATACCTATTTTTAAATGTGTACATAAATTCCTACCTAATCACACACATAGCTGTCACTTCAGAAAGAACAACATAAGTGGCAGGAGGCTGAGGATGGGACTCTGGGTGACATCAGCATGACATGGTCAGACTGTTGTGGTGCCCAGGGCCAGGACCAGGATGGCAGGAACAGAGCAGCCCTATTGCTACTGTTTGGACATGGAGCCATCCTGCCTCTTGGCCTCTTGGTTTTCTCTTGCTCCTGGAGAAGACAGCACATGCTGCTTGACTTTCAGCAGCTCCCCAAGCCTGCTCCAGGCCTCCTGAGCTCTCACTTTGAGAATATTTACTGTCTAGTAAAGAAAAAGTTTCATAGAGTTATAAAACCCTAGAGAACCAAGTGCAAAGAAGCAAATAAAGCCTATTTCAGATTTCTGTTATAGTTTGCTCAGCACTGGAGCTGTGGCCTGTTATCTACAGCTCTGAGTACTAGATATTGCAGATGAGTTACTTTTGGATATTTTTTGCAGCTGAATTGAGTAAAATTAGCAAACAGCCCCTCCTCAACTGCTTTGAATGAAGGGAGGGGTTTTTTTGGCTTGGTTTTTTTTTTTTTTTTTTTTTGTGTGTGTGTGTGTTT
>VWYP01016391.1:36238-86515 GCA_013400435.1 Pycnonotus jocosus
GCCTGAGGGTGTAAGAAAAAATTTGAAATTATCCTAAAAAAAAAAAAAAGAAAAAAAAAAAGAGTTCATGTGTCTTTCTTAAAAACAATCTGCACTCTCTGCTGTCTTTTGAAGGACAGAACATTTCTGCACCAGCAAGTATTTGTCAACTGCTGTAAAATCCCTGGCTGGGAGATTTGAAGGAACAGAAGGTTTCCTGGAGTCTTGTGCCACCTTGATCTGCATTTTCTGACCATCAGTAGCCCCCACTTGACTTACAATCCTTGCACCCTCACTTTACTGACAGCTTGCATGTCTTTTGCCATCAGTCTCCAGCAGCCCAGGCTGTATGTGAAATTTGAATATTATGGATTATATCTTTGCATGCCTTTGGTCTTGAAAAGCTGTTGTTCTGAAAGATGATGTGATGGCAGTGGCCAGATGTATCAGGGGCTGAGCTTTCCAGGCACACTGTGCTTGCACCATGAATTTGGAACATATTCTGTTCTTACCATCTTTTCCTGGTGAGAACTGGCCCTGGTCACAACTGGTGTGTGGCTGTTCCTCCATGCTCAGTGTGCAACTTTTATGACCCCCACGGCTATGGAGGCTCAGCTGTTGAAGTGGAAAGGCCTGCACACACCCTTTTGGTGGGAGTGACTGGCATTTCCAGACAGATACTCTCACATTAAAACACAACTGAGAGCAGAGGCTGTGGTTTCCAAAGGAGGTGGTAATGTTTGAGTAGTCAGGTATCTCTTGTGCTTGGGCAGAAAACTACACAATCTGCTCAAGAGAATATTTCAGTGTATAGATTACCCATCCTGAGGCTCTGTTAAGGCTTTGCCATGAGTCTTGGTTAAAGACAGCCCTGTCTCAGTGGGGAGATGCTGGATGCACTCCATTACTCAGGAAGAAATTCCTCACACTGGAGATGGTGCTGCTCAAACACCACTTGGACCTGCCCATCCCACCAGCAGGTACTGAAACAGAGCCATCACTCATGCAGCCACTGCTAGAAACAAGGACTCTGGCCTTTCTTCCGAGCCTGTTTTGCAGCACTTAGGGTTGATCCTGACCCCTCAGCATCACATAAGAGTGATTGATGTGCCACTTTTCCCCTGAATGGGTTTTGAACACAATCATCCCCTTGGTTCACTCATTCCTACCTGCGCACACTGACAGAAAGAAAAACAGTGGCATTAACTGCTGAATAGAATCATAGAATCACAAGATGATTTGGGTTGGAAGGGACCTTCAAAGAATTTTAAGGCCTGGACTTTCAAGGTTCCAGCCCTGCTGCCGTGGTCAGGGACACATCTCACTAGACTGGGTGGCTCAAAGCCCCATCCACACTGGCCTGGAACATTTCCAGGGATGGGACATCCACAGTTTCTCTGGGCAACCTATTCAGTGCCTCATCTTCCTCACAGTAAAGAATTTTTTCCTAATATCTAACTGAAATTTTCTCTTTCATTTTGAACCCATAGTTTGTCCTATCACCACAGCTCCTGATGAAGAGTCCTCCTCTGGCTTCCTTATAGGTCCCCTCCAGGTACTGCTATGAGATCTCTACACACCTTCTCTTCCTCAGGCTCAATTGCCCCAGCTTTCTCAGTCTGTCTTCACTGGGGAGGTGCTCCAGTCCTCTTTCCAACTTTGTGCCCTCCTCTGGACTTGCTCCAACAGCTCCATGTCCTTTACCTGTTGGGGGTTCCAGAACTGGATGCAGCTCTCTGGGTGGAGTCTCACAAGCACAGAGTAGAGGGGGAGAATCCCCTGCCTCAGCCTGCTGTCCTGATCCTTTTGTAGCCCAGGATTCATTTGGCTTTCTGGGCTGGAGGCTCTCACTGCTGGCTCAGGGTGAGTTTTTCATCAACCATCATCCCCAAGCCCATCTCGACAGGGCTGCTCTCAATCATTTCACTGCCCATCCTGTAGGTGTGAATATAAGTCCATGTTGTTTTCTCCACATTTATTTCATATCATGAGTAGGATACTGTTAGTACAGATTTTGGTTGAGGAGGTTTGCTGGCCTAAAGTATTCAGTAACAAAGAGTTACGTACAGAGGAACATCTCCTTTGTGTTTATGTTTCACTCAGCAATCCACTGCTACTGCAAACTTCATCTACATCCAAAAGTCATTTTTGTTAGATGTGTCCAAAGAACTTAGAAAGAAGAATGGGCAAAATTGACTGCAATTCCTGTACAAAATCAAAAATACCTTCTGTGCATATATCTGTGACTCACGGAATGTAACACTGTGAGAAATTGAACTTTCTTAGGCTCATGATAGTGGTTATTTTGGGTGGTTTGTTGGTTTTTTGTTTTGTTTTGTTTTGTGTTTTGTTTTTTGTTTTGTTTTTTTTTTTCCCACTGTTGTGCTTTCATTGGTTTTGTAATGGCAGTAGCTGTCACATTTTTCTATGAACAAATTTTGTATTATGAGTATGAGTAATTTATATGATATGAATCTGAATATTTCTACATACCCAACTGCACTTAATATCCTTCTTTTAAAGTAATATCCTTATTTCTTCTCCCACAAAGTATGTCATTCTACCCAGAAATGGGTTATGACTTCATATAGAAATGATTTCTACTTACATCAAGCTTCAAATTGATTTGTTTTCATGGTATCCGATTTATACATTTATTCTACAGATGGCGTGTTTAAATTCATATACAATTTCTTGTAAGCTGTTATTTCTCCTCTTCTTCCAGTCAAACACATGATGAAAATGGAAATAGTGCATCAGGTATATGGTCATAGTTTATTTTTCATGCTCAATTGCTAGGATCAGTTCCCAGAATGTAGCTCAGCTGCTTCCAGAAATAGTTCTGCAAAATCACACTCAAGTAGCAAATTCCAAAGTGAAATCTGAGAGAAACTAAACCAAATGAGACAAAAAAGAGGTTTTCACACACCTCTGTGAATCCAGCTCATCTCACTTCACACAACAATCATTAATGTTTTCCCCTCTGTTTTCATCTTTTTTTATATTCAATAAATATTGCTTTTGTTCTTTGCTAGACATTTTAATTCACTGTGAAGAAGTTCAGCTGGATATTTAAGAGCACTACCTCCCTCCTTTCTCCCCAAAATGTGTTTATTTGGAGGTAGAAGGGTAAATTTCTATTCTGAATCTATATTGAGGTATTGAGCTCCTCTCTAGACAACTGTAAATGGAGTCACATATCTAGAACATGAATCCCCTCGGAGAGAAAGTCCTACACATTATTATTCTTATGCACCTGCTGTACTGTAGTAGAGCGTGTTCTGGTGCCAGTCTGGGCTTTCTCATGCAGAGGAGCCAGAAGAGCAAAAATATGAAATAAAACAACCTATTTGCTGGGTGGAGGTGATGGTTTTGGTCTCCTTTATCTTTTTACCAGTCGTCTTCACCCTAACCCAGCCAGCTGGCCCCCTTGAAAGAAATGCATGTGAGGAATAGCAGTGTGGATGTACCAGTAAAAATGGAGGGACACCCAAGGGAAAGGAGATATTCTGGAGTGTGCCAAGAGGGCAATGAAGGGAGAACTTTGTACAGAATGGGCAACTTCACTACATTAAAAATCACTCCAGATGAAACATCATCAACTTTAAATGTTGGGAGCACCCTTGCTGTGGTTCCTGTATCTGTGAATATGGCATTTATTTAACAATGAGGATGTATCTGACATTAATCAGGTGCTGCAGCTTTCCACAAAAACAAGCAGGAAAAACTGGCTCTTGCATCAGGTGAAATAATTTTCCTGCTTAGTTCTCAGGGACAGGATGGGGACTTGTGTTTGTCCATCACAAACAGGGCATCTAACGGGAGGCAACTCCAACAAAAAAACTTGGAGACAGGAGAGAAAGTCAACATGTGAAACATGAAACATAAATAGCAGGATGTGCAACAAATGTTCTTTGGTGTTGCTAAGGGATATGTCAGATGTGGGCAAGAGTGATGCCATCCTGGGAGCATTCCAACTTGCCAGCCCTTAATGGAATAATCTGCCCAAGATGCCCAAAAGGTAAAGATTCACTTGAGAATGAGGAGAGAGCAGTGGAGAGTGCATAAGAAACTACCGAAGAGAAATAACAGCTTTTGTAGTGTACATCCATTAATAAAACATGTGGCAAAAGCTTGAAAGGCCCAGGTGGAGCCTTTTCCAAAGGCATAGGAGAAGTTTGTCTCATTTCTTACCTTAGAAATGTCTCCATGTCTTTCTTTCCTTTAGACAATTTCCTATTTAATCCCAAAACATGGCACAGAAGCCCATGCATCTGGTCGCTTGGGCACTGAAAACAGAGCAAGATTTCCCAGTGTTCTGACATCCCAGAGGAAGCTGCAGAGAGGAGCAACCCCATGAGGTTCTTGACACAGCTCTTTCAAAAGTTAATTGGTACCTTCTGGATAAAAATCTGCTAGAAAAAATATTAAATACTCTGCTACCCCTGGGAATAGCGAGAATTAGGAGAACTTTGCTCGTGACAAACTTACACCTGTATGAAGGATATTCATGAGGAAACTTCTCAAAGTGAATGTGAAAAAGGTAGTTCATTATTTTCTGTGGACAGTTTGAACTCTGTCTCCTATTGATGGATTTTAAATGTGTGGAGATGTATTTTTGGTCTCTTCAGCCCAATTAGTTTCCTGGCCACATCCCAGCTGCATGTAGGGACAGAGGACTGTCC
The DNA here is from genome assembly GCA_013400435.1 of Pycnonotus jocosus. Taxonomy (NCBI): domain Eukaryota; kingdom Metazoa; phylum Chordata; class Aves; order Passeriformes; family Pycnonotidae; genus Pycnonotus; species Pycnonotus jocosus. Next base: position 40,903 of record VWYP01016391.1, read on the forward strand.
CTTCCCTGACTTTCCTGAGAGCTGTGGTGTGTTAGCCCTGGTAACAGCCAAAAACCCCCTCAGCTTCTTGTTCCTCAGTTCCAATTGATGAGAGAAATTGGGATAAAAACGTCAATGGATCAAGATGACAAGAGGAAGATCATTTGCCAATTACCATTGCAGACAAACCAGACTTGAAAATTAATTTACTGCCCCTGCTGCTTATGCGGGCAGAGACAGTCCAAACACAGGACATACCTTCAGTAGCTACCTGGCACCCCAAATATGAGTAATCTGCATTTATTCTCATGGGCTTGGTCTGACTTTTAGAGCTTCTTTTGAAATTGCACTGGGAATCAGGAACCTGACCCCCTCAAAGCACACAGTTCTTGCCAAAGAGAAGCAGAAATTTCTCTTTTCTGTGAAATAATTCAAGATCTAAGATAGAATCACATACACATTTTTCTGCATCATCAGGAAATTCCCAATTGCTTCCTTCCTCCTTTAGTAAGAAACTGCTACACCAGGAAAATTGAATATGCACAGGAAACTGACACCCAAGGGGTTAAACAGACATTTATTTCTGGCCATCAGCAAAGATTTATGTACAANAAATGTTGGATACTTTTGCTTGTGAACCACAGAGAAAATAATCAACAAGCACAGTCTGTAGTGAAAGGAAGGGTGGAATTCAGTTGTAGCTAGAAGGAACTATATATGCATTTTAAATTTATGGGACTGTGCTGTTTAACATCTTTGTTGGCAACATGGACCGTGGGATTGAGTGTTTGAGAGCAACTTCAGTAAATTTACCAAACTACACAAAGTTGTGTGATCTGTTTGACGTGCTGGAGGGAAGGGGTGCCATCCACAGGGATTCAACAGGCTTGAAAAGTGGCCCCACCTTCCCATAAAAACAATGTGAACCTGCTGGAGCGAGTCCAGAGGAGGCCACAAAGATGACCGGAGGGATAGAGCACCTCTCCTATGGAGACAGGATGACAGAGCTGGGGGCTGCTCAGCCTAGAGAAGAGAAGGCTCTGGGGACACCTTCTAGCAGCTTTCCAGTTCTGCAGTGCAAAGGTCTGTGGTGTGGGTAAAGGACTCAAACACAAGGAAAAGGACAGTTTTGTTCTAGATAAGATTCAGCTCTCTGTAGTTATTTTCATTGCAGATTAACTCAAGGCATAGAATTCTGGCTTTTGATGTTCCAAAGTCATCTGGGTGAGAGGTTTTAAGTGTGGAATGGTTCATTGATCTCATTTTTATTCTGGTTCTGTGGCTACTTTTGCTCATTTTTCTATTTATGCTCTCTTGTTATATAATCTAAGAACATGGCAAAGCAGACCAGTTCTCCTGTGCTGGCACGAGCTGCCTTTTTCCATTCCAGGCCACCAAATGCTATTCTATTCATGTGACTTGTTTATTCATGAGACCTGCTGCCATAGCTGCCTCAATTTAGCTTTTTAATGTTGCCTCATGTTCTTTGATCCATAGATGTTCATGTGATCCCCTTAGCAGGAGGTTAATTGATTGTATTTTGTTCTTCTCAAAAGAAAAATAAAAGAATGAGGGAGGTGAATTTTCACAATGGTGACCAAATTTAGCTTAATTTTTAGATGGCTAAATTCCCATGATGTGGAACAAAACCTGGCTGCTGAGGTGTGATGTCTCAAGGCTCCTGGTGTTAGTAAGAATGCAGAAGTTCTGCTCTGAATTCTAAGCAGTCAGAGACAATCCTGCTTCTCTGCACGAGCTCTATAGCAATTTTTTCCTTCTTCCTTACCTCCTGCAGCTGATTTCTCACAGATATTAAACTATCCACAGCCTCAACAAAATACTTCAATTTTCTGCTAAGAAGCAGATGCTTGCCAGCTCACATTTGTTATATAGTAATGGCATTCTGGAGTGAACTGAAAATGGCATTCTGCAAAATTGAAGATTTTTGCTTTCCATCCCCATTTTCTCTTTCAGTAAGAGTGGTTGTGGAGAAATTCCACTGTGTTTTGCCATCATGTTGTCACATGAATGATACCTCTGTTGGATTTGTTCATCAAGACATGGAGAGTGTAGTAATAAAAGTGCCAGTCAGCCTGTTTTCTCACTTAACAGAACATATGGTAGAAGGGGGACCTTTAGATCTTGATCACTGGTAAAAATCTGGGCTTCTGTTGACATGGGACTGTTGAAACTCAGATCGGAATTAAACCTCTGGAAAAAGAGGAGTTTCTGCAAAGCTGAATGTTTTAACAGTTCAATGATATGCCTGAGCTCTTACAGCCATTCCTAGTTGGTGGCATAGTCTCATCTGCTCCAGGCCCAGTGGTCATGGAGATGTGTGGGATCAGTGGGATAATCCTCCCACCCTTTACCTTGGTGCAGTGCAGAGCACTGAGGGATCATCCAGCTCTCTGGGTTTGTATTCTCTCTGGGTTCCTGAGCTGTGGGAACACGACTGACAGGGTTTGTATTCCCATCTGGCGCCCTGTTTATTGTTGCTGTACGTGTATGAGCAGCAAGAGTCACAATCTGCTGTGGGGCCATAAAGACTTTGTGCCCTTCAAGTCAAAAAACAGCAGTAAGGATCTGGGATGCACTTAGGGCCACAATTAAATCTACCCTCGTAATTAATCGTTCCAAGAACTGAGAAAGGCATTCAGAACCAAATGAGAGGGAAGAGTGCAATGGTCATTCAGTATTGTGTATAAGGCTTTCAGAAGAACACAGGCACAGAGATTAGCTTTCTCCATACTCAGATGAATTTCAGCCATGGTATTTGTTTGCAGCCTGCTGGCAGAAGGCAGCAATGTTTTCCCTGTGAAGCCATTTGGTTCAAATCCAAATGAAAGCATTTCTCAGAACAAAGCATGAAGCCATTTACTTTCTTGAGGCCACACAGACCATGCTCATTTCTATGGCATCTTGCTGACAATCGAGTGCTCTCTTTAAAAACCCTTTAGTGAGGGCTGAGAAAACAATTAAAGTAAGCCAACTTATTATTTTCCCACAGTCATAATTTGAACAAAAATGTAGTTCTTGGTTGGTTAGTTTTATTCTTGCCTGCTGTGAAATGTATCACAAAACGCCTTAAAACCTAAAAAACCCCCAAAATGTTTCTGGGAAGTTCAATGTCTTTGTACTTATCTGGAGTTAATGAAACATTTTACATCAGCCAAGATCCCCAGGACAACAGTTACTGCCAAGATTAAGGAGAATATTTCTATTACCTATAAGAATGTGAATATGTATAAATTTTCTTATTCTTAGGTAGGACACATCAAAGAAAGGGAGAGAAAAGATGAAGATAGGTCCTCTTTGCTCTCTATCCCCCTCTCTATTGATGGCTGGATTGTGGGTAGTCAGTAAATGATACAATTTCAGTGATTTTGTTTCAGTTCATCTGGACATCCTCAAAACCACCAGGGCCTCACTGAGCCGGGAGTTGTACAACACTTTGTATGACAAAATTGTGTAAAAGGACTTTGTACAACAAAGCACATTTCCTTACCTTGCTTGTATTTTCAGAATCAGAATGGGAAAGGCTGGAAGGACCACAGTTGGGGTCATCTGGTCCAACCTCCCTGCTCAAGCAGAGTCATCCTGGAGCACATGGAATAGGATTGTGTCCAACTGATTCTGGGATATCTCCAGTGAGGGAGACTCCACATCCCCTCTGGACAACCTGTTGCAGTGCATAATTCCCCACAGTAAAGAAGTTCCATTTCCCTCTTGTTAAAATTGCCTCTACCTTCTGCTGGAGTCACCCACAGCATGCCAGACTAAAGATCAAAGTATTTCATTAGTTCATAGTAATTAGAATTCATTCCTGGAAATGTATAGTGAGTGATGGTGACTGCTGCAGGGGAACCCTACTCAGTTTGAGAGTTTTATTTCAAATCAGGATCAAGGATGATTAAAGTTATATTAAAGACAGGTAATTAAGAGACAATCAGTCAACTGTACATTCTGGATCAGCATTAGCAATGCAACAGATAAAGCAGCTCTAGATGACTGTAAAATGTCTGAAGGTCTGAACAGCCTGCTATAAATAGGCAAAGGGTCGCTTTTGGTGGTGCTGAACCAGGGCCTGCCCCCAGGTGTTTCACCTCATTTTTCTCCCCACTGCTACACATCTTTCATACTATTTTACTGTTTCACACTGTGCAAAGATTCCCTGGAATAGATTGATCAGAGAAGCTGTGGCTGCCACATCCCCGGAAATGGTCTAGGCTGAGTTGGACAAGGATCTGAAAAATTTTATTTGGTGGAAGGTGTCCTACCCATGGCAGGGGAGTTGGAACTAAGGGATCTTTAAGGTCTCTTCCAACCCAAAGTGTTCTGTGATTCCATGATGCACTGCTGTGAGGTTTGTGGCTGTGATAATGAGACAAAATAGTACATAATACAGCAAAACCAAAATAAATTTTCTCCAAGCCTTAAACCCTTCTTCAATTTTAGTATTGTACACAATCCAATATTAAATTATTACATAATCATATATGTACAATACTAAATTAGTACACTATGTACCAGACAACCCCTTCCTAGTAAAGGGATATGTATTTCCAACTGACCTCATGATTAACTAGTATTTTTTTAGCACTGTGATTATATTAGGTGCCTCCCATTTGTGAATTCTGCAGATGAATTGATAGTTGGTGCAGAGAACACAGTAAATAAAATACACAGTGTAATGTTATATAATTGTGAAGCCTGGTGAGTACTCAGGGGAGAGAAAGAATTATGGATTGTGAAGAAACACTATTTTTTCAGTCCTGACTTTCTTTTTGAACTTAGCATGAATATGAATAAACAGTAAGAGATGGATTATTCTTGAGTATTTGAGAAATCAGAAGCTAAGAATAGCACAAGATTTGTAGATAAATTATCTGGTGCATCTTATTTCTTCTCCTGGCTTACATCCTTTGACAACAAAGGAAAAGAAAAACCCCAAATCCTGGAATAAAAGCAGATTTCCATTCCCAGCAGACAGCAGGGTCTCAGAAGCAGCAGAAAATTCCCCAGGTTCGCCAAAAGAATTTTTAGTGCACAGAAAACTTAAAAATATTTATGCTTAACAGTGTAATACTCCAGACTGTAGAAGAAAACACAATATATATTTGTCATATTGCCAAGGAACAACTACAATTTGGTAAAACCAAAGATGGCAGATATTTTCCTGAGGAGATTTAGGTGAACCAAGACACAAAAATACTGGCAAAGCTAGGGAATAATTCACATAAAAATGCAAAGTGCAGAGGAAAAGACTCAAAGATGCTCATTCTGTCATGAAAATGCATACAAAAATACAATATTTAATAATTTAGTCAAGAGTCTTAGAAACTAAACTTCCATGGGAAATGTTAGCAGAAGTTATCCATCTGCATCTCATTCTACAAATTTGCATTTTTGCTTCTGTGAAGGAGTGGCTGCAAAGCCACACTTCTGTAAAGAACATTTTGGTTTTTATATGCAGATACACTTTCATCTCTGACAACAGCAACATTAAGTTACTACAGACCTTTGCTGCAAATATCTCTGAAGGATATGCTGAAAAAAGAGTCTCTGGATTGTGCAGTTTTTCCCACTGTGGTTTTTATTGTGGTTAAATTTTGTACCATTGTCCCTGAAGAAATGCTCTGGAAAGGAAAATGTAATGAATATGAAACAGTTCTGCTATAAAGAGCAACAACTGTTATAAGCTCCATAACTCTTGGGCAATTTATGAACTTTCCTGGTGGTCAAAAGATAGGAGCAACCACAGGTTGAAAATGGAACTAGAGAATTTTACCTTTAATCTTTCTGACTTTGTAAAGGAAAAAGTGAGTGTTTAAAAAAATGCCCTTTCTTCTTCATTTTCTTCTGTCATTGGTAAAAAAAAAAGGTTTTGTCCACAAAAGAATGGCACCAGTTAGGATGGCAGCAAAGAGAAGCAAAGAAATACAAAGGGTGACAGAAAACATAAAAGTATTAGAGAAAAAAATCGTAAGTCGGGACATGGAGAAAGCTGAATTTATATCATCTATTGCAATGAAGATTCAGGAAGGATAGTGTATATATATACATACATATATATATATATATAGCTTCAGAGTAACAATAAATATAAAGATAGTTCTCAGAGGATGATGTGATAAGAAGTAGTGGCTTGAAAGTATGAAGGGAAAGCTTTAGGATACACATTAAGAGATATTTTTTAATGACAATAATCAAGGAGAGTGGCTGAAACAATGTCCTTGTGGAAGATCTCACCTGGATAAGGAGAGAACTTCCCTTAACAATATTATCAGAGGTTTGAAACACAGAACTGATTGTAAATTGATTGATGTTAAATCAAATCCAAGAGATCAGCATTTTAGCTTTTCTTAAGAGCAGTAATGAATGTCTTTCTTTCTAGAAGAGTCTTGATCTCACTGAGACTTATTACAAATTCCCAGATTTTTTAATGAGTGGTAACAGCATCTAAAAGTTGTAGATCAAGTTCCTGTATTATATATGCTATGTTTTGGGGTTTAAAAAATATTTTCATTTCCTTTTGCCCATGAATGGCACTTTTTTCAAGGCTCACAGACAATATGCCACTTCCCAACTCCCAGGATACACTGATGTCTCAGGAACTGTCATAAAGCACATGAAAGTAGTGAAGAAATTCCCTTGCTGTGTGTCAAAATACATCAAAATAGTTCATATACCACAATGCACTATTTCTTCAAAGGCTTAATCCTGCACTAAGAAAACAAATATTAGCACCATCTCATTATTGCTACTGCAGCAGCATCTGAAAGCAGCTGAAGCAGAAGAGTGCAGGATACAAAGGTGCTGAGGCAAAGATGAGGGCAGTGGGAAGCATCAGATGGGAGACAGCACTTTCCAATAGATACCCTGGAATTACAGCATTCAGAAGGCCTTGTCACTGAAGTTGGCAAGAGACAGTAATTATAGACTCTTAGGTGGGATAAAAGGAACAGAGAGAAATTCTTCAAAGCATAAAAAATGGGACAATGTCATTTCCAGGCATACCCTGTGCCTAGTGTATCCCAACATCATGGCTATATGTCATATTTAGCATTGTTTAGGACCTTAATTCTTTCTCTAAGTCTTCCCTGGGAATGTCTCTTTCTTCACTGAAGCTGTTAAGAAGCACAAAGAAGCAAGAACTAACTCCAGCACCCATTTACTCATCATAGTTTCACCAAAGGAGGACCAAATTCCATGGCTTTGTTACATCCAGGCTTTTTTCCAGTGTTGGTCCTATATGTAAACACCAACAGGTCTTTCTGGGATTCTTGCTACTTAATAAAAGAAAAGATGCGAGAGACCTTTTTTTAGAGTTTTCTTGTGAGTTGAGATTATTCTGTGTTATCTCCATAAACTTTAACCTGTGCAAGCATTAAAGTATATGTTCAGTTGTATCAGAAGTGGAAAACTATGAAGAATCCATTTTGAAAGCAGCATTTAGGTTGCTGAATGATGGAAACCTTGACTTTTCACACCTCTTTCCCTCCCCACAGACCTCAGTCACAGAGCATTTCAGATGGGGGCGGGGGTCAAAGATCTCCCTAGGAGAGAAGCTGAATTTCAAAACTGATAAAACCTTCACAAAAGCTGAATTTTCCCCATTGGTAATTATGGTTGTCCCTTTCCTCCTTTGCACACCCCAGGGCTTGCTGAGCTCTGGTGATCTCAGCGTGGTGCTGGCAGGGTGCTGCCTGAAGTCCTGTCACACACAAGCCTTGCAGAGCACCAAGTTTCCTAAAACAGACCCTAATTTTTGCAGGCACACAGAGACAGGTTGATAAATTTCAGTATGAACCATGAGTGCCAATAACACAGTACTTGTGACTGACAGCCTAACCTGCAGGCACAGAAATCAGAACTTAATCTGCTGATGTCTGCCCCAAGCCAGAGATGAATCTACATTAACAGATTATTGTGTTTTACACCCATTCAGGCTCTTGGTGGCACATGCTCTGAAGGATTTAATGTTAACTGTACAAGGTAAGCCATAGAGATGTTCTGTGAAGTGAAGATGACCAAGAGACAGGCCCAGATGAGCATTGCTGCCAGCCAGGAAGGGGGAAGCTGCTCATACTACGACTTCAGACATATTAAAAAACCCCAAAGTTCATAAATTATACTTCTAGGAAAGACTTGGGAATTAGTTAAAGACACATTTGAGGCATTTTTTCTGAATTTGGGTTATTTTTTGGTAACTTTTCTCACTTAAGCTATCAGCAGAATTTTACTTGGGGCTTTTAAAATCAGAAGATCTTGCATTTGAGATAAAGAACAAGTTTTCTCCACTGAAGTTTTTATTGAACTAATTCATCTTTCATATGTACCAGGCTCCAGAGGGGAAATAAAATGTATAAACTTTTTCTCTGATAAAAATGACAATGCTCAGGACTGATTTGGTTGATGATTTCTCTCTCCTAGCAGATTGTAGGCTATATTTTTTTCTCAGATTTGATATATGTCACTTAGAAGAAAGTTTTTCTTTCTTACAGACAATAAAACACTGTGGACTGAAAAGCAAAGAAGAAGCACACTGTGGAATGTGGATCTTTGAGGCTTCATCAACAAAAATCTCTGTTCAAAAATTTGAGCTAGAGGTCTCCAAATGGGTATGGAAATTGCTTGTCTTAAGTGATGGAAAATTATTAGAGAGTATTAGGTGGAAAATTCAGGAACACATCACCAAGAGGCAGGGTTTTTTATTTGTTGTTGGTTTTGGTTTTGATTGGTTTTCTAAAAAAATTTAAATTGGAAACAGACACACCTAATATTAGTACTATCTGTTTGCAATTTGTAGTAATTTAATGGATCAGGAATGATTCAGAGCAGTGGCAAAAGGATGGGCTATCTAATAACCTGAAAGCTGAGTCCTTCCAAAAATGAGGAATGAAGACTTTATGACAAAACAGTGTGGATATTGTGCTGAGTGTTGCACAGGCATCCATGGTTGTGCAGTTTGCCTGTAAAAGGGACCATATGGTGGGTTGCATTAGCCATGCACTAGCTTGGGCACTTGTTTTTGTGTTGCTTATGCTAAATTTATAGGAAGTTACATAATTTTATGAAGATAAACAATTCTTACTGAGGATTGCCAACATTTTGCACGTGACAGGAGAGCTAAGCCAAGCAGCAAGGGTAGAAATGAGTTCTTCTTCTGGCATATGGCATCTGCCTGGGTAGAAGTTCCTGAATAATCCATCAATTACCTATATCTGTCAAGCAATCAGTGAAGAAGCTCATTCCATGAAGGTGAATAGCTAAGGGGTTTTTAACCACTGTAAAAATCACATCTGTTATCATTTCATACAGTGGTTTTTATCTGAAGAGGAAATAACTTGCTAAATCATGACAAAATATTGGCTGTGGTCTGACCTGTAATATCTTTGTTCTAAGTGAATGATGAAACTTTCCTTTGTTTATTTTGTAATCTTTGGATATTTTTGTCATTTTGCATCGAATTTGGATTTTTTTTCCAAAAATGCTTCTAAAGCTTACATAAACTGGTACAAATATGTGCCAAAATGTGTCAAATCTCCTGTAGTTTATTCCAATGGTTGCATGTATAGATTTCAGTCACTACGATGTTTTCTCTCATGAGGAGCTATTCTGGGATGCCTGTTGTTTTTAGTTTACATACTTCTGCCAGATGACTCATTTCACAATCTAACTTGTGTTTCCATTTTTACTCTGGTGATACTCATCCTAATTTTTTTCTGTACTCCTAATCAAAGAATGATTTCATTTAATCATGAAGACTAGCCTGCAAGAGTATTTCTTGCAGCTAAATTTTAATATCTACAAACTTCTGCAGAGGATGAGAAGAGTGAGTGGGCTTGGGAAATTGATTTAGTTGGTGTAGAGTGCCAGTCTTTTGCCCTATAACAAGCAATTTTGACCTTCTAGTTCAGCCATGTTTTTATAGATGTTTTATTTTTTACCTTCTTTCCCTTTCTTCAGAAAGTGAATATTTAAACTCAGGTGCTGTAACACATTTCACTGATCAAAAGGCAGCACATCAGTAAAGAGGATGCAGCATTTCTTGGTAGCCTGAGGTAGACCTGAAGGTCTTGCCAGCTCCATCTCAGCAAATGTGTGATGCAGGGACTGGGGCTGGCTGCAGTGATGGCCAGGAGCTGCCCATGTTTGATCATTACCCTGGTGCTATCTGCACCAGCTGCCTCTAAACCCTGCCTGGGCAAGGTTCTGGCAGCCACAGACCCAACCAAATGACCTCACCTGATGCCACCATCTTTTTCTTCTGGTGGTGATGGAGAGTTTATCCACATGGATGACACTGGTGCAATGCTGCTTGGCCTCAGGGCCATTGGCCTGTTTCATTTGTTCCTACCTGTGTAGAAACTGGGATCTATTTTGTGCATATCTAGATTACAACAGGAGAAAGTCCTCAAGCTGGTGACACCCCTCCTTCTGAATGATGGTGCCATAAATGCAGGATTTCATTGCCTGCTCCTCTCTGCTGAATGAATGCATGCAGAACATTGAAACCAGTTTTGAGGCTGGTCTGCACCATTAAAGATATAAAATAATGAATTTTAGCATCACTTGTAGATGATCACAGAACTGTGCAAAGGACTTCAAGACATTACTCAACATTTCCTGTAATTTATATATGAAGACATCTACACCATCATCTCTGTTGTTAGAGTAGAATAGCATCATGTCATCCTTGGTTCATTGTTCCAGCCTGGGAAAGAGCCCCACAACTCTCCCAGCACTCAGCCACAGTTCCCACACCTCATGTAAGTCTGTTGATAGGATTTATCCTAACAGTAAGTAGGTCAGGGAGAACTAACCAAGAGAGCAATGATGTACAATTAACTGCACAAATTAACTGCTCAGATGTACGAGGAGTAGCATACATCAAGATAAGATGTTCTCAAGAGAGGCTGGGGGACAGCAGGAAAGAACAGATACACTCTGTACTCTCATTCTGCTTCAGAGAAGACTGGTGTCAGAGAGGGAAATTCTGGAAGTGTCTGTGAAACACAGATTCAGTGTTCAGTGTTACAGATTCAGCGAGAAATTGGATGTACTGCCTGGGAACAGAAAAGCAGGATTGCCTTAAATTACGGTAAGGGACATTTAGATTAGCCTTTAGGAGAAATATTGTGTAGGATGGTTAAACTCACCAAAAGGTTTTAGGATGAGATAACAAATCTCATCCATCTGTCACAAATGATGTCAGCCTCATGAAACTGCCAGCTGCATGGCAGGGGTCTACATGGCTTCTTGATTTCTTCTTAACTTCTGTGATTCTGTGGTTCTATGATCCTTCTAGTTGCTTTTAGACCTTTTGTTCAGTGATTATCCTGTGCATGGAGGTGCAAATGGCGAATTTGGGTCAACCCTCATCCTGGAGTTGTTGTTCTGAACACTGCTTTATAAAGGTAGAATCAAGAACAGTGGGGCTTATGCAAAAAACAGTGGCAGCATTGAAAGGTCAAAACAGGAATTCAGACTATTATAGCTGCACGGAAAGCAAAGTGCTTTGGAAAGGCAGAAGAATGTTAAAGCAAAGCTTCTTAAACTTCTACTCATAACCACCTCCAATAGAGGACATATCACTGGCTTCCTGTGATCATTTATTTTAAGTCCTGGTTCTCACAGGAATCAAAGAAATGTCATTGCCACTGACATACAAATCAATAGCAGAGAGCAGAGCCATGTCAGAGAGCAGCTGGTAATAAGGTTAAAACAAGCTCTGGATCAAGCTGCTCACAGGATGCAAAGGCCAACAAGTAGAGCAGATGCAAGCTGTAAAAGGCAGCTTAGAGATGTTGCTCTTTTCACGGCCTTAAAACAGAAGCTCCTTGGCAAAATGTCCCTTCAATTGCATCTGATCCTGGTCTGAGGTCAGTGGGAAATGGCAGGGATGGTTATCAGAAACCTGCAAGATGCAAGGATGAGCTGCAGTGGCAAAAGGGAAAAAATTAATTGTGGATCCATCTGAAGCAGACTCAGAGAGGAGATCTTATTGAAAGAGCCTGCTTCTAACCATGCCAGAGGTAAAGGCCCAGGAAGACAGAGAGAAGATATACAAATTTTAGCAATGCTTTACAGGAAGTCTTAGAAATCTTAATGTTTGTGGACACACGTATATGGGATTGGATAAAATGAGAGTGGTCAGTATATTATATGGCTTTGTCTGAATGTTCCTCCTTGATGGGTCTGTGCAGAAGCATGAAAATTCTGTAACCCTTGTGGGAAGACAGTTCTTTTGATTGGCGTGGCTACACAGGGCTGATTCAGTCAAAAAACAGAGACTACTCACAGCAGTATGATAATGAATGAATGTATGTATGAATATTACAGAATGAAGGAGATAGCAATTTTAAATATACCATAACTAAAAAAAATAAAATAAAAAAAAAAAAATTGCTACTAAGCTTGTAAAGAGACAGATTAATTTCCAACCACTTCATTGCCATAATGCCACGACTCTATCAAAATATGCAACAGACACATCTGGTGAGCCATTTTCTTTTGCTTTATTTATCCCATTCCAATCACATGGATCTCATCTATTCATATTGTCTGAGCAAGTCAAGGGAGACACAGCAAGGGGAGGGCAGTCTCTCCCATGGCAAAAAAAGGTCTGTGATCATAGAGTTAGGTTTGAACAGAGCTGATCCCTAGGACAGACAGATGGAAGATTGGAAGGGTAGTTGTGCTTCAGGATGACAGCTTGTCTTCAGAGAGCTGATGGGATCTACTGCTGTATCATGGCAAAGCCCACAGGACGTGCTGGGCTTTGTGGTTCACTGTTGGGGTCTGTCCAGTTTGGAAGCAATGGCACAAATGGTGTGAAAAGCCAGTGTGCCTTTCTTTGGCCTGCATTGTGTGTTGCCCATGTCCAGGCAGACAGGGCAGGTGACTGCAGCTAGATGGGAACCATGCACAATGTGCCTTGCTTAGGGTGAGGGACAGGGGTGGAGGAAAAGTTAATCCTCTCTTGTCAGAAAGCTCTCAGTCTCCTCTATTGCCTGAACCACACAAACTGTCAGACAAAACAATCCATCATACAGGGCATCTTCTGTCAGGATCAAGTAGTGATGTCCAGAATTTCAGCAATGTTCATAGGCCTTGTGGCTGCTGCAAGAACTCAACTGGGATATGGGGTTCAGACAATTGCAGCTCTCAGAAATCCTTCTTAGTTGCCATACAAGGAGCCATATCCAATGTATATCCTGCATAGCATCTTCCAGCAGTTTGCCACTGCCAGATTTGGAAATGTCCCACTGTGCTCTATGTCCTGTGCAGCACTGGCAGGACCAGCCATGGCCCTGCTGCCCGGGGGGGACAGGAGGATGACACACTTTTCTCGAGAGTCCTTCTGACAAGGAACCTGGTGGCACTCAGTACAGCTCTTTCATCCTGGCATGACTCACTCCTAGTTAAACATTATGATTCATGGACGAGTTTTAACTCCATGATTCATTCAGGTCCACTTTCTTTTATTACTGTCCAAAAATGTATAATCAGTAGGTGTCTTACCTTATCTAAGAAAAACTGAAAATTAGCAAAAGTTAAAAGCTCTTCCAAGACACAATTAAGGCCCTTCTTTTCCGGAGGTACGCAACCAGCACCAGGTTGAAAAAGATTAGAAACACCAAAGCTTGGGATATTCACAAAGCAAATTCATTCCAGCCTGAGCAATACAGCAAATTCATTAATATATGTTTTTATTATCAATGTATTTAAACTGAAAAGAGTTTTTAATTCTCCCTGTTCTTTATGTTTTTTCTATACAAGTTGTTTTGCTCTGCAGTTTCCGTAGCTTTTCTTCTTAGAAATGTGTAGCATTAAAGTTTATTATGTCTGCAATATTGAACAAATCAGAAGTAGGAGCACTGAAGGGAATAGACTTCTGTACTTTCAGTCTCTTTCTGAAGGTTTTCAAGCTCTCAGTTGTGCTGAATGCTGGATCAATTCTATAAACCCTTCTACTGAAAAGACAAAAAACTTCACCATGAAAGAGAGAATGGGATAAGCAGAGGGAGGCAGAACTATTTTTAAATGGTGGAAACAGAAAACAATATTCACCTGCACAGACATTAGCTATAGATTGGATCGCAAGCTATAATAGTTCCTTGGCAAAATACAGAGATAACCAAATTCATTACATCATAGATATGCCATTTATTGTTAGATCTGCTGGCAATTCCACAGAGCTGGTTTCTGTCCTTGATGTTAAAGGAGTGTCCAAAGCCTGATCCTGTATGAATAAGCATTTTGTGTACTTCAAATGGCATACATTTGAATTGTACACATCTAAACCCATTCTTTGATTCTTGGACACACAAATAACAGCATTGTCTTTGCTGTAAAGCATCAGCCACTAGCAAAGGGCTGGGGCCAAAATCATTCTTGGGTTGCATGTTCTTGACCACAAGGATTACACCAAGAATCAATCTGACCTTTCTTTTTTGGTGATAAAGGAATCATAACCATGTGGGATTTGAGGGATCACAAAGGCAATGAATTTGTGTCCACGTTCTAATCAACTGATTTGTGTGTGTGACCAAATAACCTCTCTAATTCTTCCCTAACACTCTACAGCCACAGCCTTCCCACGCAGAAATCCCTCAGCTCCAGCTCTCTGGGTTCTTGAGGAGGAAAGGGTCACTGTGATGGATGAGAGTTACAGAGGTTCATTTGTGGTTTGGCATGCCATGGGCTAGTTCCAAGCCAGGGGCCTTGGCTCCCACCACTGAGAAATCTCCTCTATTTCAGCTCCCATTACAGTCACTCTGCTGCAGCCTCAATGGGAACTCCTGACTGTGTGTGTGCCTGGAGTGAACCCTAAATCAAATCCAGATCTCCACTGGATTGCTTCAGTGGGCTGGAGCTCCAGGGAGAGAAACAAGGTGCCTGAAACCATTGAATGCAGCACTCCCAATTTTCATCTGGGGCAAGAGCAGTCATGGTCAATCAGCTAAAGAGAAATTAAAAGTCAGTTTGATGTCCTTTTGCAGAAGTAACGAGGATAAACTTGCTTTTATACAAAATTTGTACAAGCGAAGCACAAAACAAGGGGGCTCACTGAGTCATCTTTCTGCAAAGAACAGGGTACAGCAACAGTAACATCTCTGCTTATGTAAGTGGAGCTTGGCTTGCAGCCAAACACAGAATGTAGAGATGTATTTCAAGATAAGTCAGCTCTATCCAGAGCTGAGACCAGGCTCAACTTGGGCTGAGCAAGTGAGGAAAGAGGGGACTGGAAACTGGCAGCAAGGATCAGTTACATTTTGCCAGGCACTGTACATGGTATTCATTCCTGCCTCTTACAAAACCTGTACTCATAAGGGTCTGTCATCAAGCGGAATGAGTGTCCTCCAAGACCCTTGAAAAACAAGCCAAAAAATACAAAAAACCATTTAAATTTCTGATACAGACCATTTTGAATCAATTAGAAACACAGATTGTGCAGTCAGGTCTCTGTCCATAAGGATCTCTGTCAGTCCAGGAACCAACACTCATGGAATGTACACTAATGTCTTGAGGTTTTTATTTTCCTGTTCCATGAAAATGTAATATGTTGACTGATGCAAGCCCCATGTGATGAATATCTCTGTTAAGTTCTTCTCCTTCTTAGAATTCAGTTTAAATCTTTGCTGAACATGTAAATTTGTGAAAATTAATGAATTTTAAAAAAATGCATGGTACAACATTCACTTTCAGGTAAAAACCTTGAGGAAATGGACCCTTAAATGTCACAGATACTGGTATATTATAGCCTCTACATCAGGAATAGGACAAAATTTTCTGTCTGTGGTATCCTTACTGTATTCAGATCTGAAAGTCAAGGAACAAGGCTCTCAGGTTCTACAGGCAGATAGATTCAGAGCTAAGTACATGCTTGACACCTGCATCCCAGAAAGAAAAAATATTTCTGACGGGATGGAAGTGTCTCCTATTGTCCTCTCTCCTCTGCTACAAGAAGGCTGAAGCAGAGCCAGGGAAAAAATATTGGGGTGGCCTGCTGAAAAAATAGTACAAATAACAGGTGTCAAACTGTGGTATGGAGATAGTAATCTGAATCCAGGAAAGAGGAGTGAGTGTGCACTTTCTAACTCAGCCAGGAGCTGAAACTGAGCCCTATTCCAACTCCTACTGGTGTCAGTGTAAAACTAACAATACTTTNGTTATTTTATTGAGATCAAATTATCACGAACTTGTAGTATTAAATTCTCTTGCTTACCTGCCACCTCACATTTGGCTCCCTACATATTTTCTAAGCTGGGAAAACTGAGCATTAAAAGTTGAGCAAATTTCAGGACAGAGTCTGAGAAAGAAAATTACTGAGCATGGGGCTCTGAAAACTCCCCCATCAGTATAATCTGTTAGCATGTTGTTGATTTAGTTCTGATTAATTGTTCTGATCATCAGGGAGACTGCTGAGCAGAGATGTTCCTATGGAGAGAATGGCAGACTCAGGATGCACTGAGTGTCTGCCTGAGGGTGGGTGGAAGGAAGTGAGCTCCCTGAAGGGCTATTTGGTATTTTCGGCACTTTGTGCTCTTTATTTTTGTGCCAATCTTAGGCTGCCCTGAACTCTTTTAAGTGCACCTGCTATCATCTCTCAGGTTTTTGCTTTCTTTTCACTTTCCCTCAAATTGCATTGAAAACACTAAAGAAAACAGTTCACTGTCAGGTAGTTCCTCTCCTTGAGAGGATTTCTGTTATCACTGTAATGAGACAGTTTTCCCAGGGCCAGGAGAGAGTGGCTTTCCTCTACTCAAGTGACAGCACAGGTCTGGATTTGGTAATATGTGAACACTGTGATTGCAGGTGGCTCAAAGACCATCTGATAGCAGCAATCTCACCAGGAGAAGGGGGGTGCATTGTCACCCACTGGCTGTCACAAACAGAGCAGGGGTGCTCTGTTAGTCAAAGAACCCTGTTTTATTCCCACGTTTGATGTTACAGGTAAAGGTTCTTGATGGACTCATTCTTTATTTCATTTATAACCAAGCTGGCAGGTACTGTGACAATCGAAACAATGGAATGGATATACACAAAGGCAGCTTTTTGTACTCAGAAGTCCATGTAACTGCTGCACTGCTTTGCCTCTGGTTCTTTGTTTTCATTAGGTGTTCTGTGGTTTTGGGAATGCTTCTTTTGCACATTAGGGCAAAGGTATGCAGCTGTGAATTCAATGAGAGAGGAGTATTCAGGACTGGTAACTGATAACTGAATATGCAAGTGACATTTACAGGCTGTGACACCCAATTTAGCAAATACATGCACAAGTTAAATTTGCAATCCTATACTTAATAATATAATTGTGCCTTTTAAAGGCATATAAGTTGTTTATAGGTTGATCTGACTTTTTTTTTCCCCAAGCCAAACAATATTTTTTATCTCCTCTAATCCAGATGGAAAATGGATTAAGCAGATCTTGTTTAACTTTAAAAAAAACAGGATATAACTGGTTGGTTGTAAACAATCATAAAACCTTCATCCCCCAGGTGAGCTTTGCTTTATTTTCAAGCACTGTGCAAATGGAACAGAGTTGCAGATTCAGATTAGTATCTTCACAATGAATTGTCCATGCCTGATTTAGTGGGAGTATTTGTAGGGCAAAGGGATGAGAGTCCAAAGGTATGGAATGAAATTGGAAACCTTAACTACACCTGTAACTATTGCAGTACTTTGTAGCATCTCCATGGCAACCATGGATGCCACAGAGCTACAAACCCCAGGGCTGCAGTTACACTGCAAGAGCTGCTGTTTCTCCTTTATTTTACTTGTATAAGTTTCACTCACACTCTGGAGCTAAGAAAGCCAAACCATGAGCTCCACATGCTCAGAGTTACCCAGTCATTGAGTTTGGATGAAGAGAACCTGAGAGAGAGGCACATGTCAGGCTTTTCTGCTTCTTGCACTCTGGGCAAGTGTTTCACACATAATTGGGCATCAAATATGCATTGTTGCATATTCAAAAGCCCAAATTTTCCTCTAGAGTATCTTCATGTTTCTAAAACTTCATGAGGATGATCATTCTCAAATACTCAGCTCCCATACAAATCTGCCAGGCCAGGCAATTAAATCACATAACAACCGTGACCATTCCTAGACATTAATCTTACAAGTAGACAAATTTTTGCATTTGTCTTCTAAACTTATATTTATAGAGGCTGTCCTTTGAAGAGAAGGAGGATTACTGATTTGGCTGGCAAGGGGTGGCAGGTGCTGCTCCAAGATGCACTGAGGTGAATTCAGATACGGGATAACAGATCCTAAACCAGAAAGAATTAATTGTTCCCACCAGAGTCCTCTCCACCCCTGTTAGAAGAAGCCTAAACAAGGAAGTAACACAAGTGTCTTGATTTATAGAGCATTAAAGGTAGAGATACACCCCACTTACAAGTCTAATAGCATAGACTAGGTTAGGCTCACACAATCCAGGCTGAAACACAACTCCATGGTTTATTGCTGCCCGACAGAGAGGTGGGACTTCAAAGGAAGGGTGCAAGAAGTAGTCCAAGCAAGAAGCCCAAGCAAAAAGAAATCAAAGGCCGGAGCAAAAAGAAGTCAGAGTTGAAGTCATTGAAATCCAAGCAAAAAGGGGGTTGAAGTCGAAGTTGAAGTAATTTATTTTCTTCTCAATTCTGTCTTATTTACTGTTGCAGCTCTAAGCAGTCACATGCTTAAGCAAGAATTTCCCACTAGTTACAGAATCAGCCTATTGTTTGCTTTACTTGGCAGTCATACAAGACTACATAGTTTCAAAAACCTTGATATCTGCATATACTGTACTTTCCCAGTTTTTCTCATATCTGAGCTTGCTTATCCCACAGCCTGTATCCCCCAAAGCCAGGATATCATTAACTCCATTGTGCTCTCTGTTTTGTCCCCCATTTGTTCTCCCATAGTCTGTGTCACCAGGAATCCCTGGAGGAAAGGTGCTGTGATCAGAAAATGCAGCTTTCTGACAAAATTTTCTACCTGCTCCTGCTGCTGGAGAAGGAGTCATGGATCTTTGCTTCATATGCTACCTAATGGTTACCAAATATGTGTCTGTGGGGATGCCTTCATTCTATTCCAGATTTGATAAGCACTTACACAATTGACAAAAAATTTAAGGAATGGAGCTGAATGCTTTCAGGCTTTTAATAATCTTTACAGTTTGGCTTCCTAACAGCCAGTTATGTAATCTATTATAACAAGAAGTATTAGTCCAAATATCTATTTAAGGACCACTTAAACTCTTTAATTTATATTCATGAGTGCTAACACAGACACACTGGATGCTTCACTTTTTTTTTTTTTTTTTTCCTTGATATGGCTGTTAATTTGAGTTTCAGCAGAGATCCAAAAGGAAGCTGTCTGGTTGTCCCTTCTTCCCTCCCCAGCAAGGCCCAAGTCTCAGAGAAGCAACAGTTATTCAGTGCATGACAGGGGGTGGATAACAGGGGCAGCTCCTTTCACACTTCCCACTGGCATTTTTGTTATCTTGCTGAAGCAGACTGTGCAATGGATTCAGTAACCAGAGGACCTGAATCTGTCTTGTCAGCAGGGGATAAATATGTGGCTGTGACAGCTTTTTGTGATGGTGATTAAGGCTGTCTGGCTGTCATAGTGCATTTGCATTGGTTGGTGTGACTACACAGGTCCAGAAAAGAGTGTGGCATCTCATTTTGTCCTCAGAGGCAGTTCAACTCCAGTGCTACTGGGCCTGTTTGCTAAAACATACATTTCAGTTTATTCCTGTATTATATGTATCACCAGGAAGCTTTGCTTTGTAGCGGCTTTGTCAGGGAGGAAATGTAATTTAAAAGGTCTGTAAGACTATTCCTGTCCATTGTCAGATTGCAAAGCTTGCTTGTTGTTAACATCATGTCTTGTACATCCTGAGTGTTTTCCTGCCTTCAAATGAATTTGTAATCAGAAGTATTGAGAGAATTTTCTCTCAATGTTTCTCTTCAATGTGCTGAACTAGCTCAGCAACTCTAACCCTGCCCTTTAGCATTTTTGCTTCCCTGGAGGTATCACCAGTCTATCCTCAGTTTCTGCTTCCATCACTCCAGACTGCAAATGAGGAACATTCTCGTGTGGCCCTAGGACAGACTGAAGAGGCTGTGCACACTGCTGGCACTCCAGAGCTCAGTAAGAATCTTGGGAAGGGCCTCAGCTCTTAATTGATGGATTTAGATGTTTAAATTCCCGTGTCCATGTGAGTCAGATATTTCAGCTCCCACTGCAGTCACTGGAGATCGAAGGCTTTACCCAGCTCTCCAAACTCCTGTGTGTCAGTAACCACATGGGGCTGATGGATCAGTGGCTGATCTGTGCCCTTCTCATCAACACCTGCAGTCCAGGTGAGAGCTGCTGGGCATCTCAAATGGCCCCAGCCTCTGCTGTAGCCACTAAATCACATCTGTAGAAGAGGACACCTAAGGAAAATGTCTAAGTGTTGGAGCTGAATCCCTTTACCCAGAACATTAATGACCGTGGATGCTGGAAGCAAACTGGAAACTTCTCAGGTTTGCACCAAAGTTTGCAGAAGTTGATGCAGATTCATTAATAGCTTTTGGAATGTGTCCTTAAAGAAAAGTCATGTCTTAAGGTGTGATTCATGAGAACAGCTTCATCTTTTTTGGCTTTTTTTCTTTTCACATTATTAAATACACCTAGCTTACAGAGGAGAGAAACTAATGATGTTTCTTTTAATTAGCAGTGATATCAACTGGCTCTGGGGAATCTTACTTTATTCTTTCTTTCCCACCTTATCACATTTTTCCACTAGATTCAGCACATACAAATGAGTACACAATGTGCTGGGGTTTTTTTCTTTACTAAAAGTAGATGGATGTGGTGGAACTGACTGAAAACAAAATACACAGAACTATCCAGTCTGATCTCCACACATAGGAAAGTTCTGACAATTTTATTAATGACCTTTTCAGGAAAGGAAACTGGTCTCTCTCTAGGAAGGATCAGCTGATCAGTAAAGGTGAGCAGGTAACTCACTCACTGACCCATCTGCTTACAGCAGGTGGATGGATAAGCATTTATGGCAACTCAAAAATTAGGATAAGGTGCCAATTTTTACTAGCAATAATAAATTATCTTTAATAGTAAATGACTACTTAATTAGATAAGTACTGCAAATGAAAAAAAATTAATAATTACAGCTATGGGGAAAAAATATCCGTTGTACTTGTTTATCATCCACACATTCTTCTTGCAAAACACTGAACAGATCTTTATGATTTTTTTTCTTACACCTTTTTTTACTGATTCCATACACAGGTTAGCATCTAGGCCATTCTGCAGATGAGGCTAAGATTTTCATGGCTGGAATAAGGACACCAGTTTAAAATTTATTTTTGGCTGGAATTTTATAAGTACCTTGGTGAGAATTTTTTGAAACGTCATTGAATTGCTCACTGAAAATTCACCTTGACACTTCAGAGCAGACTACCCCCAAACTGTCACTGAACTTTAAAATGTCACAATATCAGAATTATATGTTCTAAAAATAGGGAAGTGGCTTAAAGAGGAATTTAACTGACTTAGACAAGTTTAATTAATCACTATGCTTTGGGAAAAAAAGTAACATCCTTTTCTGTTGAAGTGTAAAGACAGTTCAGACAGAGATTGGGTTGCAGAGGCATTATCAGAAGACAAGGGTGTGCTAAGCAAGAGCAAGCCCTGTTCTTTTCAGCTCCTGCTTTTGGAAGGCATGACAATCCATTCCAGTACAGCTCATGTGACCTCAGTCTCCTGAGATCCACCAGCACCAAACATCTCCTCGGCTTGCTGGGTTGAATCTGTGTCTGGCATGTGCTCATCACCTTCATTCACACACCTACCTTCAACAGTCTGACCAAAGAAGAGCACAGCAGGTGACCTGGGACAGGAGAGAAAGGAACCAAAGGTCCTTGGCCATGCTGCTGTGTTAATTGGTTAGAAGGTGAGACTGGTGGCATTCAAGGGGCAGAAATGAACAAGGGACAAAGCAATTTGTCACCAGCCCTACATCCTGCTGCTCCTGACTGCACTCTGATGGACCCTGGACCTGAGCCTTGCCTGGGGCTGTTGGCTGGGGGTACTGTCCCTCTGAAGCTGGGGGTCTGTGCCCTGCTGCTGAAGGCACAGTGTCTGTCTGTGCATGGTCCCCTGCCCTGTGTCCCTCCTGGAGCAGCCCCACTCCTACTGCTTCCTGGCACTGGGTAATGTCAGCACATCTCTCATTCAACACTCTGGATACCTGAGGAGGCAAGAGCTCATCCACCAGTGCCCTCAGTGCTGCCAAGGATTTGGGTGTTTTGGAAGGGGGCAGAGCTGCCTCCTGGCAAGGAGGGAGCCACGATCTCAGGAGCCCCTTCCCTGGGCAGCTCTCCAGATCCCCCAGACACAGAGCCCTGCTTAGCTAAGCCCCAGTTTAGGCCAATTTGGAGCACACAGACCCAATTTAGTGAACCCCAAAGCACTGAGAACCATTATTTTTCCTCCTAAACTGACTGCATTTCCCCTGTCAGTGCCAGCACAGTGGTGAAATGTGTGCAGGTGGTTCCATTCCACTGGGAATTCTAAGGCATTCTGTTAACTCACCCCCTGCAAAAGGACTGTTGATACCAGTACACCTTTTTTGCCAAAGTAGAAGTGAAGAGCCTGATCCACTCCACCTTCCCCATATAAATAAAGACAGTCAGGCACAGTGAAGGTGCTCCTGCAGCAGGGGAGCCTCAGCCAGATCCCTTCCCCACCAGGGGTTCACTCAGCCCTGCAGGGATGTTGCTCAGCAGTGCCAGGAGCAGGCTCAGACCCCTCTGCTCTCCAGTCTACCAGGGGACACAGCCACAGCCTCCAGCACTCCAGCTGCTCAGGAGACTTGGGCAAGGTTGTGTGTGCAGCCTGTGTGAGCAAGGAATTGCACAAGCTCTTTGCCAGGCCAAGGCTATCACCCAAATCACAAGCTCATCCTCCCCTTCCTAAGGTCAGAGATGCTCAGCTCAGAGTTTGTTCTCCTGGCTGATCTGTAATGCTTTGGGAACCAGAATTCCTGATAGGAAAACCAATAGCCCCTCAAGTCTGTCAGGGCAGTGGAGTGCTACTGTAATAAGGTAGAGTATATTCAGAGTAAGGATAATGGGCAATGTGGGATTTATAACAAAGCCATAACTCAATAGAGGGGGTTCAGATGATATCATGAATCACAGCTGGGAGATGTGACTGATCGATGGGATCATTAGAAAGCTAAGATTGAATTACAGCTCTGGTAATTTATCACTCGACAGCCTCAGCGCTTTCTATGATATTTGAGAAACACTTACACATTTTCCTGCACTATTTTTTTCAGGTCCCTAATTATAAATAAGGTGCTGGAGATGCTTTTAATCAGTGGACAGTCTAGTGCCACTGTCTTTCACTGTAATCAGAGTTGCAGGCATACAGTGAACTTCCTTTTTGAATTATTCAGGATGTAGATCATTGCAGAATTACAACATAGCATTTTCTTTCTCAGTGTTCAACACAGCAGTGGAAAATTCCAGTGCAATAAGGCTGGAACATAAATTTATTTCATAGTTAACATTTTATTGTACTAATTAAGAAGCAAAACAAAAAAAATTTCCTACATTCTACATTATTGCTAATCATATTTCATATTAATTAATAAACATAGACCAGTTAGTCTGTGGCATGAAATTTTTCAACACCTGTTTTTTTCAGTTGGTTTAATAGATTATATTTTTTACTTTGTGCATGTTATCTGGCTCATTTATTGTGTATATGTTGTATGTGCATTGAAGCTGTCTGGAGACATAACAGTTTGATAAGGTAACAAGGCATTTGCTTTCTAGAGGATGAAAATTAACAGCCATAGGCAGACTGGCAAAATTAATGGACTCCAGTTAATTTTCTGACTCTGACAGCTACTAACCCAGAGCACTACAAAGGAGAATGTCCAGGGTGGCTGACATCTTTGAAAGCAGTCTCTGCAGTCTGTGGAAAGGGTAAACAAATTGGGAACCCACCTAGGTGATATTTCTGGACCTGGCTCTAAGAAAATGTAAAACAGAGATGCCACTTGTACTTCATGTCGAATCAATTTGACACTCTCCTTCTGTAATGGCTGGAGGACAGGGATGTTCTGTCTTGCCTCTTCCTTGCTTCTTCCCACATGTCTCACTGCCAAAATCTCTGCAAAGCACATTCTCTGTACCATCATGTCCCCTGCCTCTGGCACCCTAGATTTCACAGTCCTTTAGGAGGATTAAGACTGCTGGAGTTGTTGCAGATCTCTCTTCTACTGACATTTGGATCTTGTAATGGTCTTTTTCATGCAGTAGAGTGAGAGTAATGTGATTCCCTTAGACTTTTTCGCAAAAGAAGAAAATTACCCCTTTTAATTTCTTTGTTTGTTTGTGGGGGTTTTTTTGTTTTGTTTTGTTTTTTCACTTGTTTTTAAATTTGCCTGGTACTGTCTGGCTGAACTGATGAACAAGCAGCATTCCCATTTCTTTGAAAATTTCACCTAAGAAATGTATTTAGTCTGAATTAGACTGCAGTGGGCAGCAATGTTCAGAATTTTCTGTGAACAGGAAATTTCAAGGAAAATCTCACACCTGACACCTGATTATTGTGTTTACAAAACAAAAGCCTTTCCTTGCAGCTGCACTGAAAAATTGATACTCCTGACAGTTCTCCCTGTGTGGCTGCAGAGATGCTGACAGGAATGGGAATGTCACCGTGGGGCGGGCAGGAGGCTCAGGAGCTGTGATCCACTCACACCCTGCCCTGAGCTGCTCATCTGGGAACAGCCAGGGTACAAATGCCCCCCTCCCCAAGGGGACTCTGCCATCTGCAGGTCCTGGGATGTCTCTGAGAGTCACCACTTTGTCCTGCTGAAGAGTCAGGTGACAATTCTTTACCTGGATTCTGAAACTTTTATCTACTCCCACTGCATGGCAAAAGGATGAGCAGCAGCAGAGGCAGCATCTGCCTGCAAGCCAACAAATCCTTGCAAATCACTTCCAGAGATGCCAGCTTGTACCCTGCGTGGTCAGCAGTTCTGTGCATATTCATTTCTCCCTGATATAAAACTTGTCTCTCAGCCAAAATCCTGTAAAAAAGATTATTCTCTTCTGTCACTGCTGTAAATTGTCATCATCAATGCACTTGTTTCAAGGTGGGGTGGTGCCTGTGAGGTCCCTCATGGCTCTGTTGCTGCTGTTCCTTATCTGTTTTCATTAATATAGCAGTTATTTTAATATTCTGCATCAGTCATATTTGTAAATGCCTGGTATCAGCCTTGTGGGAGGAATATCAGTCAAAATCTGCCCCACTTATGTTTCTTCAGGGCTTTTCTGTTCTTTGTTCAGTTTAAATGAGTATTTCGCAAATATTAATGACTTAGTCTGCATAAACATTTCTGAAATATGAAGACACAATTCCCTCTAACAGTGAGAAAGCACAGAAAAGTGCAGCTAAAGGAACACAGGGTAATTTTGGGATACCCAGAGTGACATGGCTGATCCTTGTTTTTCCAGAGCTTGTGCCTTTGCCCCTGTCTGTCTCTGAGCAGCACAGTTCCCACTCACACAAATCCTGCTCTGTGTTTTCAGTTAAGCTGCAATTAATCCACAGCCTCCTAAAACATTGCCCAGGCAAAATACCTCTTGCTATGCCACTGCCAAGACCTGGATATCAAATCCAGCTCACTGGGGCAGTTTCCAGCTTCCTCACCACTCTTATCTACAAACCTGAAATTGCTTCTCCCCATTCTGCCCTCCACCAAAGGAGGGGGTGCTGACAACAAGTCACTCCTGTCTGTGGGATCAGGGTCCTGCAGAGAGGGGATCCCTGCATTAAATCCCATCCAGTCCATGGGTCAGCAGGGTGGGGAGTGATGTACAGCCACCTAGGGCTGTCTTCCTTCTATTTTATCCCAGACTTTCACACATCATTTTCATTAATGTTCTGCTTATGCATTAATGAGTTAGGGAGAGACCTGGCTCTGCTATGCAGGTGGTGCTGCTGTCCCTGGTGAGACAAGGGCCATCCCTGCCCCAGGAGAGCCAGGCATCTTTGCTTGCTCAGGAGACGTTTTTCTATTGATGTGCTGGTGAAATGAACCATATGATATCTAACCACAGCTGAAACAGAAAAATGTGAAATAAGAAGCCTCTCTAAACAAGTCTTCATTTATTCTGGTGATATGGTGGGAAGGGGAGTTTTCCAGCTTTGGGGTTAAATTATTTTTGCACTCTATTCCCATCTCCAAAGCTAAAGGGATTTGGGCAGTACTCCTGTTACAGGCAGGGTCTTGCAAGGCAGCTGCTGAGAATTTCAGTTTTGATGAATACAGCTCGTGTCCTCTGTGATGTTGCCAGCTGGGTTAACACAGAGCTATGTCCATGACTGTGTTAAAAATGTGACACCCCCTTAGCACAGTGATTTCCCAGCAAGTCTAAAGCCTTGATTTACTTATCCCTATCCAGAGAGTGACTGAAAACCTTCCTTCCTTACACCAATTGCTTGCTTTGAAAGGCAGGTAAAGGTGAGAGTGGGCTGAGCTGAAAAATGAAGCATTGTTTTTCTTTCTCTTAGATCAGCCTGCCTTTTCATTTTAGATGAACTCATTGTAAATTAAGTTGATCACTGGGTTCTGATCAAAGTTCCTCAGAATAACTCCCACAAAGAGTGGGACCTCTCCAGTGTCCTCTCCATGGTAGGAAAAAATGACAGAAAGGTGACTGCAGTAACCTCAGCATGGCTATAACCCACTGCTGCCCAAAGGATTGCCACAGTTATTATTATTCTTTCTTTTTTAGTTAAGTCATATTTTTAATGGGAAATAAAAATGAACATTGTTTTGTGGTGAAGAAATCTCTGTGGTGCTTCTCAGGTTGTTCCAGTGGTAAATCACCTTAGCTGTCGAAACATGATGAAGGTCTGATCTCCTAAGCACAAAAGAGTGTTGACACGTCTGCTGTCTCCCCCAGCATATTTTAAGACTCTCCAGGTTATTGGTGTTTTGTAACCTCCTTATAGAGGAAAGAGTTCCCTCCATAACTTGTCTAGAGCTTATTCCAAAAAGTTTGGAGAAAATGCCGTTGTCACCATTATTTGCTTCACAAGAAAAATTTCTCAATATTCAGATCTCTATAAATGCCTCTGCCTAAATAGATGTTAAGAACTCTAACAAAGTGTTCGGAAACTTTATCTCTTTTTTTTGTTCTTTATTTTAGAGTGAGGTTTTTAATATCAACCTAATGGAGCTTGAAAATTTATTTTTCTTCACACACATAAGTTCATCTTTTATTAAAAGTGTTTGGTACAGTTACTTCTTGTCTATGCTTCCTTTGCCTGCTTTTTTTCCAGATACATTTCAGCTTTGGACAGTTTTTGCAAGGTTTTAGTGCAGTTTCTTTCTCAATGTATTTTATTTTTCTTCCAAAGTGGAAAATACCTGCAAATACAAATTCACTAGAAGGAACAAAACAAGAATGTTATAGGAAGAGAGATTTGATTTTAGATGTTATACCCTACCAGATCATGTGGTATGATTTTGAAACACACATCTTTTTCAGAACACTGTACAAACTTCACAGGAATTCAGAGATTTTGGGGATATGGGAAAACCTTCACTAATTTGATTATATTAATAAGATCCAATAGTGTTATTCTGCTTAAAAAAACCCACAAAAAACACA
Organism: Pycnonotus jocosus; assembly: GCA_013400435.1. Taxonomy (NCBI): domain Eukaryota; kingdom Metazoa; phylum Chordata; class Aves; order Passeriformes; family Pycnonotidae; genus Pycnonotus; species Pycnonotus jocosus. The sequence goes on from VWYP01016391.1 coordinate 68,586, forward strand.
ACAAACCCAACATTCCTCACTCACAAAAAAACTCCACAACGTGGAAAATCCCCCCAAATCACTCACCAACCAAAAAACAACAACAACAAAAAAACCAAAACCAAAACCAAACCAAAACAAAACAAACAAATAAAAAAACCCCCAACCATAAAAAAACTAAACCAAACCCCCCCCGCAAACCCACCCCAAAATGAAGAAAAAAAGAAATGCTGATACTGTATCAGACACTTGAAAGAGACTACCTGGGACATGTGTTCTGAAGCTCAAAGCCCAGGTTTCAGCATCCAGAAAAGAGTGAACTAATATGGACTAAATTGTGAAAACCTAGATATGATAATGAGAGATCTGGAAAACATGACTTAGAAGGAATACTTGAATAAATAACAACTACTTGGCCTTGAGAGGGGAAGACTGGATGGACAATCTGTAACTGTTTTCAAGTGTATAACAGGCCAGCCTGAAGAACAGGCAGCAACCTGCTTGCTGGCATGTCTGGGATCTATAGAAGGAAGACTTACTGGATTCAAACTCCAAACAAGAGAAATCTCCAGTGTTTAAGATTAGACACTCTTTAAAACTTTAAACTAGCACAAAAAATTAATCACAAAGTAGAAAACAGGTTGTCTGAAGATTTCTGGTGTCTCAATCACTGGGTGTTTTTGGGGAAAAAAATGACAGATGTTTCTTGATTTATATATAATTACATATAATTAACCCTAAGTTCAAGCAAGACGATGGGTAAATTACATCTTTCCTCTTTTCATCTTTTAGGATTCAGAAGAGAAGGGAGAGATTAATACTATTTGGGTTTTAATGGGTATTTTTATGCTGGGTTTTTAAGTATAAGGTGGGAAGGAGACACTTTCTAAATCATTCTGACAATCTGTGCATTGCAAAGAGCACTGAGAGTACAAAGGAGATAAGCAAACTGAGCAAGCAGTTCATCACACACAGGAACTGCAGCCAGTTTGGATATCATCAGCAGAAGCTAAGCTATCTACCACTAGAAAATGGCTGGGTTGTAGTATTTTGAAGAAATATACTTTTGTGAAGAAATTTCCTGACTCACAAATGAATGCATTTTCTTAACCTTTAAGGCTCTGTCCTGATTCTTTCAGAATAGAATAATTTCACCAAAAGTAACTTATTTCAAATCTATATATGTAATTAATTAAATGGAAGAAATTGTGTTTGGAGCATAGTTTTTCAGGTTTTTTGAAGAAAATATTTTCATTAGTTCTAAATATAAAATTTAGAAGAAGAAGCTTTGGACCCTGTCTCAGATGAAAAACAAAAGTCAGAATCTTTTAACATCCTCTGGAATGGGTCTTCTATTTTTTTTCAAACTTCAGTTCAAGTGATCCTAGATTTTTCATAAAATTAGACCTTGTTTAAATACGCATTTGGGGAATCCCTCTTCATTTTGGAGAGAAACTCATAAGAGAAACTGACCAGTGGCTGTTTGTCCATGTTCAGTTTATAGTTGTGACATTTTTGTTTTGTTTCCTTTTTATTATGATTCAGGTTGCCTTCAGTTTTTCTGAAGGTAAATTCTGGGCTTTATAGTAATATCACTGCAATGTAGCTTATGACAAAACTTACAGTAAGACAGAGATATGGTGGATGGTCCCTATCCACTGGGAAGCACAAAATATCTGAGCAAAGGCAGTTTTATCTGAAGTATTAGAGTACTCAAAATATTTAATTTCTTTTTAGGGAGTTAGGTCATAAAATTTTAATATTTTCTCCTTCCCACTTAAATAAGGATGGATTTTTTAAAAATAGTAATGAGATATGACTTCAAAATCATTACTTCTTTCCTTTTCAGAAATGCCTGTCTTACTATGAATTGATTAGTCTTCCTTAAAGTTTATCTAAAGTTTAAAAAGGTAGCATCACAGTGATATTATTTGACTGTCCATTTTGACCTGGAAGAGCTAGGTAGTAGTGGCCATTTACTTTCTTTTTATTTAAAACTCTCTGTTTTAAATTCATTGTTTGTTCCTTTTTAGTACTGAAATGAACTTTGAAAAAAGGAAAGACAGGAGAAAATTGGAAAAAGAAAATTTATCAAAGACATTGCCATCTACAGCAACCTAAAAAAATAAGCTGCCAACAAAAGATTGAACTAGTCAGTTTTATGAAGCCTGGAAAATTTAAAGGCTTGAAATCCAAATATATCTTTGAAAAATGAAGTGAATCTGTCTGCTATACTTTGTCCTGTTTGTTGCACTTGGCCATGGGTAGTCCATTACTGTGAATTCACTAACTTTATCTGCAGCTCACTGATGTAAGTGAAGAATGAGGTCTCATACTCTCCTCACCCTCCCAAACCTCATCCTGTAATTATTCTCATTTGCACTGTTGGTCTGTAGCCACAGTGGGCACTGAGAAATAACCAAAGTAATGCAATGGTTGGGTTGTACCTCAGTGCAGCAGGCTGCTCCTTCCACAGGAAATACCATGGGTGAACTCATGACATCCCTTTGACAGCTAAATCCAAACTTCTAATTCAGAGAGCCCTTATCAGAATGCAATGCCTTTACTTTCCTGCAAACAGCCTGATTTGAGACCATGAATCATCCCTATGTGTTTGCTGCCACTGGATCTCCATCCCCTGGGCCCATGGTGATGGCTGAGGGGCTGTGCAGGTTCTTGCAGGGATGTTTCAGATGGGCTCCAGGATGCTCAGTACAGCCTCGAGCAGCCTGGAGGTCCCCACTCTCACACCATCCCCCAAACACTTGTGTGCCACTTTGCTAGAGAGGTTTGTCTCTAGTTAACCTAATATTATCTTTTTCCCCCTTCAAATCCAGTTTAAAGCTCTTTTGATCAGCCCTGCTCGCTTTTGCACTAAGTTGCTTTTCCCCTGTTGGTGTAGCACATCTGTTCCAGGGGGCCTGGTGTCCTGTAGGTAGAACCGTGATGAAAAAACCTCAAATTCTGCTGGTAACACCAGGCTCAGAGCCAGGGATTGATCTGCTGGCACTGGGATGACAGGGTGCTCCCTCTGAGCTCTCCCTGTGCAGCTGCACCAGCTGTGGTGGGCACAGAACTGAGAGAGGACAGGGACTCCTGCCTCTGGACATCGTCCCTCCCTGGCAGAGCTGGCAGAGCTACAGTGCCCTTCCTGCCTGCCAAGTGCTGCAGTGCTTCTGATCCCAGCACTTCCTAAGGGATTCTTTTATGGGGAGAGGGTTTGAAGTAACTCCTGGCCCTGCACAGGTACTGAGCTCCTGGGGAGTCTCTCCACTCCCCTCTTGAGGTTCCCTTGGTTCAGAGACTCCCCCAGTGCCTCACTCTGGGGTTCTCCACTGTCCATCACTGGGTAGCTGCTATTGGGGTCATTGAAACTCCCAAGAATACTCATGCCTGTGACCTTTCTTCTTCCCATTGTCTGAAAGTCTCCTTTGCTTCTCCATGATCCAGCATTCTGTAGTGGCTGCACATTAAAACGTTGCATCCTTCTACTCAGCACAACAGACTTCACAGTTTTGCAAAATATGCAGGAATATGTTTTCAGTTCCTAAGGTAATTAATGTGTTATCTGCATTACAAACATGCTGTTTTATGGAGCCATAAAACACAGAAGAAATGCAGTTCTCAGATACAAATATGCTACTTGGACGGTGGCTTTATGACCTTTGTAAGTACTGGAAAAGAGGGAAAAAAATTTTCTTAATCATGTTGCTTATAAAAATAAATCCAAGCTTAACCTTTCTTTCTGTAATTGGTGAAATGGAGCTGGAGTTGGGAAGATCAAAGGTTTCCAGATAAGCATGCAAAAGAAGTATTGATTAGCTAAGTAGCTCAGATCAATGTTCCTCACCTTTGCTTACCAAATGCATCCAGCCTGAAATAGAATTTTTATTACAATATTTATTACAAAACAAAGCTGAGACACTTTAATGGTGGACTGTGTGTGCTTATCTGTCCTTGGGAGAGTGGCAGAAATCCTTGATCTAAAGACGTCAATGGAACAAGATTTTCTTTCCTCAGACCATAAAGAAACCTTGCATGCTCATTTTAAGTTCCAGGAAGGTTTTAACCACCACCTTAAATAATTTTCAGTGTTTACTTGTAATGAATAAACACTGAAGTCAGTCCAGAGCTCCATCTTAGAGACACAGCACTCTGATTTCACTCCAAAGCAGCTGCCAGCTGCTAACTCAGCCCTGATGCCTGGGTCTAATCCCTTAGAAGAGAGGCCACACTGCTGTTTTTACCCCCTGACAGATGTGTGAATCCGCTGGCTGGACTGTGTGCACAGCAGAGACTTGAACCAATGTCATCCTACCCTAAGCAAATATCAGCAGCTGGATGCCAGAGAACCCAAGAAACACAAATGTTACATGACTATGAGGGATATCTCCTGTGTTGAGGACAATCTGCATACATTTGTTTTTCCTTGGAGAGCTTTGTATTTCTCTTGCCCAGCTACCATTAAAATGGCCCTTGTGGGACTCTGACAGAAATTAGTTCAGACACATGTGCTGGTAATTAAAATAAAACCAATAATGTGGTGATTTTTAAACCCTAATTCACGAGATGATTTTCATGGTACTAAGCCTAGTTCAACAAATAAAATTAACTGTGTGCGAGCCTTTATCTAAAAAGATTCATGTGTGTGCCTAAAGATGTTTATGTGCTCATGCATTTATTTCTTGTGTGGGCCTTAATTCCTGAGGCTGTGGGAAAAGCAAAGAAAGCAGTTTCTCTGATGGTCATGTTGTGACTTGGAAGCTAAACAAGGCTATTCAGGGAAGAGAGAAAGGGATGTAGCAGGCAGCTAAAAAAAAGCTTTTTTCTAACAGCAGTTGGTGGGAAAAAAAACCCCATTTTATGAGACTTTGCCCATGTGCTGATCCAGAGCATTGTTAGCAGGAGCAGGCTGAACTGGTGCAGTCCTCTTGATGTGGATTTAATTATTCACCTGATTAAGTTTTTCAAGCCCTTTATGAGAAGAAGCTGCTATGGAACCTGGAAAAACAGTTCAGAGATTGGCCTCAGTAATTGAATGTAGCATCTTGTCATTCATCCCAGAGCCCTTTATCAATTGTATATGGAAATAACTTCATCTACCACCAAAACAAAACACCTGCCTTGCTGGCATGAGCACAGTGGCTGTTAACAGGAGCAGGTCACTGAACAGCAGGGCTCCTGTGGGAAGTGAGCAGGAGTTTGAATTCCAGGTGCCACGTGAGGCAGGACCAGAAACTGCTTAGGCTGAAAGGGAAACCAATACTAAAATAATTAGTACAGCAGAGCTGTATAAGTGGTTTGCAGTGCAAGGTTTGTACTCTGTGAGTTCATCTTCTTTGATAATGTCCAAGATAATGAGATTGGCCTGATGCCCAGAGCCAACAACTATCCTGACTATAAATTTCCCAGCCTCTTCTCCTGGGGCCAATCTGGCTCCATCCTGCAAGTTCTGCTGAAGTCCCCGCTCTGAGTCTGGCTCCAGCCTCTCACCTTCCAGGTTTGAGTTCTTTTGTCACATTTGGGAACTTCAGAGGTGCTACAGGCACCAAGAAAGGGCAGTTTGCAAACAACTTTACAGTTGCCTCCTGTAGAGGTGAATGTTCTCCTCACAGATATAGACAGCCCAGAAACAGGGAGAAATCACCAGACTGTTGTCTAGGAAGTTCCTATGGACAGCTGTGACAGAAACCTTGACAGAGGCAGGGAAGGGTGGGTCCAGGCTGAACGCAGAGGACACTGTGCATGTACAGGCATGCCAAGACCCCTGGGACAGCCTTACCTGTTGGATGAACAGTCCTACAGGCACAGAGCCAGATGTCCACACTGCAGCAGGTCAGAAGCAGAAGAGTTTTCATGGTTCTTGTGTTCACAGCAACGTGTTGCTGCCATCTTCCAGGTAATCCCCTTGTGCTTCCTATCAACCCACCAGTAGAAAATCTCTCAAAAAGACAGTGCAGTAACACCAAAGAATACTTGAATGCACAGGAAACACAGAGGAATGGTGTTGAGTACACTCTGTGTTCAATATAGAGGAGGGAGGAGTACTCACTGCAATCCTAACTCCTACTGCAAATCTAACAAGAATGGCTCACCTGACCTTATTGGGAGGTTTCAAGCATGCTTGAAACCAGGGTTTCCCAGGGATTCAAATCCTCAGCAAATACACCAGTCAGCAGGCTGTACAATAGTGGTGGTGGTGAGACAACCAACAGCTGTCCAATAGTCCTTGAAAGAGGGACACAACCTCAACACCCACTCAGCAATGATCCACCTTCTGTGATCTGGCACAGTGACCCAGCTTCAACAGAAGCTTGGCAGTGTGATGATCCATTTGATACATCCTGGTGCTCAAATATGTGGGGAATGTGCAATGAATGCTCTGCTAAGGAGGGTCTTTTTCTGGGAAGTTGCTGGGTGAATGCTGTAAGCATCAAGTTTTATTCAGGAGATGAGTGATGGCAGCAGCAAGTGTGAATCTTGGTCAGTAATCTGGGCTCAGGAGAAAAGTAAATGCACAAGCTTTGTGAAGGGAACATATTCAGGTTTCTTTGGCTTATATTGCCTTGTGATAAGCAGCATTTACTCTCAGCTATTTCTACGTGGTTCTTTGGTGAATCCTTATGGGCCTGTGTCAGCTAAATAAAATACCTGACTCCATCATGCTGCTTCATCTGGTTGAGGTAAAACACCTGGTCTTATTGTTTCAAATTTATTTGTTCATGGCAAAAGAAATTCAAGGTTTGGTCCTCATAAAATATTCTTCTATCTGTCATTGACACAATCCTGAGCAAATCATTTGACTTCTTTATGTTTGTGTTTCCCACATGTCCTTTAACTTTCTTCTCAAGGACTTGTAAAGATGGGACACCCCCTTCTCCCTGGGCTGACTAGGATGCAAGTAATATGATAATGGAGAGTAAAATGTTAGGTAAGAGAAGAAACAGTTCCAGAAAAGACTGTGAAAGAAAAGATGTCTGTTTCAAGGGAAGGAGTCCCTTCTTCCCATTCCCAAATATTAAAGAATGGGAGAAAATATTCTTAAAAGAGAAAATAGATAATACTCCAGTATTCTAGCCAGCCTTTAAATCACCCCCACCCACTCAATATTCACCTCAAATAGTCAGTACTGGCAAATCTTAGCAGAAGAACACAGACAAGAACTGACCATATTAATGAGTCTTTTTGGTCCAATTTGGCAAAGTTTAGAGCCCCATGGGAAAAAGTGCCCCTAAGTTAAAAGGCTGCTGATGAATTGCAAGAGTTTCAACAGAAGACTGTAAGGGAGAAACAGTTAATAAGTAAAAGCTGGAAAAACCTTCACTTGGCACAATAATTCATCCTTCACTGGTTTTGGGGGGATTTTTTCCCTTTGTGTGAATGAGTACATAACTTAGACTTCTCTAATTGTTTGCATTTTGGAGAGCCCTTTGTTCTTGAGACATGCCACTAAGAGTGCTTATTCCATTTTTCTTCTGCTTTTTAATTAAAAAAAAATTGCAAATGCAAAACATAGCTGGGTGATTTATGATGAAAAAGACTTCATTTGAAAAGGGTTTGGTAATGAGGGCTTGGAAGATGCATTCGGTAGTTAAACTTCAATGTACTTTTTTTCCTTCTATCCTGACCAATTTTTATTTGCTGATGCAAAACCGAATGTAGACCTATGAGTCATCTGTTAAAATTATTTTCAATCACTACATTGTTTTTCATCACAGGAAGTTCACAGTTTACTTTTTATCAAAGGAGGAAAAATAATTTGCACTTTAATATTTATCATAATACAAATTTAGAAGCATAAAATGGTAGAAAAGCATCTCTAAAATCAGTTGTTCTGCTGGCATTTAGTCTGTGATGGAGATCTTAACTCTTCTGATAAAAAAACCGACCAGCAAATGTCTGGCTGCAGGCATCAGAAGAAGGCAACTCTCTGCAGCTGGGAGCAGCTGGGAGCAGCAAACCAGTACCACTGGTAACTGTGGCCCCAGTTTGGGCTGAACCAGTCCTGCTTGGTGCCTTGACCCTTCCTCTCCAGTTCTGGCCAGTGTGGGAGAGCAGGAAAGATGGAGCTGCTCCTTTCTGGAACAGCAAGAAGGAGCCTACTGCTGGTGAGGTTTGGCACAAGGACAAATGAGTTGACAGATTTTGGCAGCCTGCTTAGGAAACGGGTCTGTCATCCTTGGGGAAATTAAAATTCAAATGTCTCACAGCCAGAAGAGATGTGTGGGTTGAGCTGGAAAGAGATGGGAAAAAATCCTGGGCACTCTGGTTTTCAAAACATGGGTTATTGGTCATCTGGAATTTGTTTTCCTTTCTTTAGAGTTGCAGCATATTTGAGGTTTGAGCTGATAGATGGCATTGAGAAGGAAAAGAACTGCTTGGGCTGTGAGAACAAGGATTTTGGTGGGGATCCAGTGGAAGCAGGGAACTCCCTCTCTCAGCAAGCTGTGGGTGCCAGAAGTTTAGATGCAGTATCTGGGCAACTTCATGGAGTCCAGATCTAATGGAGTCTGTCAACAGCAAAGGCAACTTTCCAAGAAGTCTGTGAGTTATAAGTGATTTGGAAACTGGCAGAGCACCCTGGAGAGGAATCACTGCATGCCTGCTCTTTTCTTCTGCTCCTTCCTTTGTATCCACTTGCTGATCCTTGCTGGAAAAAGGACACTCTGTCACATAATCTGACTCCAAATAACCTGGACTAATAATACAAGGAGGCTATCTCATACTTGATAATCTCAATTGTGCCATGAATTAATGTCCTTAGCACACAATAAGCAACCAAAATTCAGAATAGTCTCAGCATGTTGTCACATGCAGGGGGCTTCTGACTTCAGTGATAGCACAATTCACCCCACTGGAACCTTACAAGCCTCACAAAATGTTTCCTTGCTTTCTGCTTTAGCAGTGGCAAGCAGCAGGGCCAAAACATACCCATGGTTTAGAAGAACATTTTGTGTAAAACAGCAACAGCAGATGCCATTCTTGGTGAAGATAATACTAACAGACTGACAATATTTAGTGGTTATATGTGGGGAGGTAAAAAAAGGATCCACATTCTTGTAAAGAACTTTGCAAGTTCATCCTGCACGTTCTTATTTAGCTCATTTGTTGCCACATTTCCATTCTGTGTGAACTTGGATGGTGTCAACAAAATTCCCAAGTTAAGATTTACAACAACTTCATACAACATGTGGCAAATGTCCCTATACCTGCATACTGATGGATCTTTAGTGAAGGTGCTAACACATTGCAGAGATTTTGTGTGCCTGTGTGCCAGCACAACAACCCTCAGAGAGGATTTTTCAGCTGGGCTGAGCACAAAAAGGGTTTGCAGGAGAAAGCTGTAAGGTTGTTTAGGTAATGGCAATATTCTCAGCTTTCCAGTCTATAACAAATAAATAGTCTTGTCTTGTCAGTTGTACCTTTCCAAAGGATAACCTTTTCTATTCTTTCTTTGAATGTTATCATTCTCTTAATTCTACCTTGTGTTATGCACATTAGCACAGATTCCTGCCCACTACAGTATTCTCTTGATGCCCCCACCAGCTAAAAAGCATTGGAGTTGTCAGTGGGCATGTGAGGTTATAAATAAGATTCAGACCTGGGCCAGAACCTCATCCTCCAGCCCTGCACAGTGTGGGCATTTCATTTGGGGCAGCACTATGGGAGGCATTGCTGCATTGTTTCATGGCATGAATATGACTGTCAAAAGTTGTGTATTTTGCCCTGTTTCTGTCACTGTATAATTATTAACAGAAGTGTGTGGCCATTACTACACTGCTCATAAGGACAGCATAACCTTTGTGCATCTCCTGCTTTTGTTTACATAATAATCCCTTTGTAACTTGCCTCCTCTTTTTCACAGACAGGTTTCAATGTGTGCTTGCAATGCAGCACAGCAGAGACTGGTGAAAATTTAATATGATGGAGAAATCATTGTTCTGTCTGAAATACTTCTTACTGGACTATAAAATGCATCTTACACTTTGTGTCAAAGTGTAAGAAATTTCTATTGGGATCATGGTTAAGGCACAGATTTTTTTTTATTTTATTTTTGTTGCTAACTCACTTGAACATTAGAAAAGAGGGGAGGAGTGAAATAATCTTGGACTTTTTCAAGAAAGAAAATACATTAATAATATATGGTTTTGGAGCTGACAGGATTTTTTTGAGCAAACCCACTCTTTGTTTCCTTCATGTGTCACAAAGTGAAGATTGATCACAAGGAAAGGTATAATTTTTATTTGGGTTTAGTTAGCCTTTTCAGGTTGCTTATTCACTTTTGAAACAAAAGAAGTAAAAGCACTGATGAGCAATATTGTGTCATCTCCACCAAAGGATCATCTCTTCCTTTGACCAATCTCAGTTAATGAATAGTCAGTCCTCAAAGCTGTATTACTCAGTCATGACAAAAGCTCTTTAGCAGAAAATGTTTTCAGGTTCTATTTGCAGTGCAATTATCAACAGCTTTAACATTGCCTTGATTTATTACTTGTAAACTTCATTGTTTTTCTACAACCTCATTACAGAATTATTTGTGAAAGCAGGAAATGTGTCTTATTACTTCCTAATCATTTTAGATATAAACTGTCTGGATGTTTTCCAGCTGATATATCAAATTATCTCACTCTCTGAAAGGGTCCTACCAAAATTTGGGCACTCGTAATGGTATATAATTAATTATATTAATCACAGCTAGTAATTTCAGATGGCTGTCTGAATGTGACACATACTAATGCATCAGTTTAAAGAGATGCCAGGCTCCATTGCTGAGATCTAACAGGAGATGGGTGATCTACAATACTACTCACACTTCTCAGTATAAATTATATAGGTCAGTAATTTCATAAAGACAAAATTGTAATGATGTTCCCTGAGCAGTAATATCCTTCTAGAATTACTTTGTCTGTCTCGGGTTTTTTTAATTTGTTTTTTAAGTATGCATGTGTAAACTGCTGTCCAGGGAATTCAGCAAGGCAAACAAACTCCCAGGGACCTGTCAGGCCATGAGCCTTGGTGAAAACAGGAGCAGAGGAGGTGACACATTGCTCACCTGTAAGCTGGGCACAGCTCCTGCATAGTCAAACCATAGTGCCTCTCTCACCTTGGATCAAGGAACTGTGATATTGGATGGGATCTGACTTGCTCCTCTCATAAATGCCACTGCACTTTACATTAATTCAGACCTCAAAGCAATTTTCTCTCCCAAATGCTCCATGACTTTGATACCAGTGCCTGGGAAAATGTCATTAAAATGTTGTCCCACATAGAGCAAAGGACTGACAGCCCATAAAGTTTAATCTGCCACTTCTTTCTGTAATCAAGGAAGTCAAGTCTGAAACCATGTAATCTTTCCCCCAAGAGTGTCTCTCTATTCATAGTCATTAGACTCTCCTGCATAAAAAAGACACATAAAGAGGGCAGCAATTAGATCTGAAGAGAAGTGCACATGAATAACATGTTAATTTAGTGACTTATTTTCTAGGTTTAGAATACAGAAAGTCAGATCCTCACTTTCTCCAATGAACTTGCTACAATAGCTTAATTAATGACTATTTTAACTGATTTAACTATTAGACTGATTTAGGATATTCAAAGGCTGAGCTGTGCTGCTGTCTCAGGTAACTCACCTTCCTTTCTCAAGCTGCTCCTGAATGTACACAATCATTGCCAGCACAAATACTCTCATGTCAAAACTGCATCTCTAAATTCACTTTCCATGGACAATAAAAAGCAATTACTTGCATTTTTGCAGAAAGGAGAATGAAACTTGCATAAGCACAGATGAAACAAGTTAATTTCAAACTCTTATGGGAAATTTACTGATAATTTGCTCTGTTATTCACTGAGGCCTTCACAAAAAGCAGAGAGAAAACAATGTGAATCATCTAGCAATGTTTTGCTATTGCTTTTCATATATGCATTTTAAATGAAGAGAGGCCTGATTGTAAATAAATATCCTCAGAGTATTAACAGCTATCTGCAACTATCTAACTACTTAACAAGTCAAATAGTGATTTTAGAGAATATATTTCACACAGTAGGTAGGATAGCATATGAAAATAAATATCAAAATTACTATGATTTGGCAGGTGACTGGGAGCTCATTAAGTAGCTGTAACACAATTATTTGTGATCCCCTGGCCTTTCCTGAGTTCTCAGCCTTCTCAGTAAAATTTTACTACAGAAGCAATCATTGTTTGAGCTCTGGGCCATGAAAAGTTGTGGAATTTTTTTTGTGTGTGTGTGTGCTGCCATTTTTGGGGGTTTGAGTTTGTTTGTTTGTTTTTGTTGATTGTTTCTTTACTATAAACTGGCAAATTTTAGACACACTTGAGAATTCACAAGATTAATAATGTGTGTTGAATGAATGATTGGTCTAAGAGAAATCTGGGCTGTGAGATATTCTGGGCCCTATGGATAAATAAAGAGAAAACCTCAGATGAGAATGTTTCCCAGACAGATGAGAACAGGAAGGTGATGGTGGCAAAAACAGAAGAAGGAGTGGGGATGACAGGTTCTCAGATGGAGGTAAATTTAGTGAAAAAATTACATCCTTGACTTGTTGTTTTCCCAAAATCAAGGTAAAGATGTCCAAGCTTTGCAAAATGCCAAATCAGTCTGCCTTCCAAGTGAAGCAATTTCTTTTTTTCACCAGTTTTACCTCAGTGTTTTTGGCTGCTGACTGCCTGGCCATTGACATGTTCTCCAGTTAGCCTGGGCAAGAAAAATTATGTCTAGTGAGCTGTGGACTTGAGCTGAGAAGGTGTGTGCCCTGTGTGCCCTGTGTGCCCTGTGTGCCCTGTCCCCAGTGTCACCACATCTGCCATACATTTACCAGAGAGTTACATCACACTTACCATACATTTACATCACATTTACCATACATTTACACCACATTCACAATTCATTGCTGACCCCTGCAGACAGCAGAACCCCAGGGCAGCTGCCAGGTGATACGAGCAGGTGAGAGTGGGCTTTGGCAGTGGCTCACCGGCAATGGGAGAGGAGGAGCTGGAGCTGAGCAGAGGAAATACCCCTGGTGCAGAGTTAATTGCCATGAGATTGTAGAGGTCTCTGACAGGGCTTGGTGCAGAGCTTTCACCCCCATAATCTGCCTCTGGACCATGTCAGGGTGGTAAGAGGTGTTTTTCAACAATCACATCTTTATCCCTGTCAGGGCATAAAGTGGGCAAAGGATCCAATGGCATTTATAGAGAGAGCAGACCATTTCCTAGAGGTGGAATCTTTCAGTAAGTACTCAGCTGCTTTGTTTGTGGTCAGTTTTAATCAGCAAGACATTTTCCTTTCTCTTCTCTATAGAAAGCAGCTCCCTTCTGTTTCCTGCCTCAGAACACCTTAACTTCTACCTTGTCCCTTCCATAAAATTCCATGGAAGATATTTGGACAGGTCTGCTGGGCACTCCTCCATGTGAGTACCTGCTCTGTGTTAAAACCCCTAGCTGTGACAGGTATGCTGTCTTCCTATTCTGCACTTACATTTTTTATCTACCTAATAAGGCTTGTTTTCTCCATTTAATCACAGCCAACTGAAACCCATGGAAAGTTTCCTGTTGCTTCAAGAGGCTGCAAGTTATGATGTAAATTTTATTCTTGATTTTATTTAGGCCAAGAATTCACCCTAGGGTCTGAACTAGTTTAGAGTCACTCTGATTTTGCCATGAGGAGTTTCGATTCTGAGCAGAAAGTGGTATTTTTCTACTTTATATCTATATACTTCCAAACAGGAGAGGAGATCCTGTGAGGGCTACTGCAGAAAAAGCAATCAGGCAATGAAGAGCTGCTCCTTAGGGATGTTCTTCTCCTCTGATCTTCACATACAACACCTGGTGGGAGGAAACACTGTTCCAGGAAAGTGCATTCTGATCTGGAAGCTGATGATGATTATGTTAGGAGAAATGCCTACAGTCTCTCTTGATTAGGGAAAATCATTCTTTTCATCTGAATTAAAGCACATTTTAAAAGTTTCCATCTGAGATCTGCAACTGTCTCTCTGCTGAGTTTGTGTAACCAAGGTCTCACTTGGTTATTAAACCGTACCCAGCCCTTGAAAATTGTAACTTCAAGTCACAAAACCACAGTGAAACTTAGAATATATATCTTGTCCAATATATTTAATATATTTATTGCTTTAGGCAAAAGGGAAGCTAAATTAGTTAGTGTGAAGCACTCTGAATTCCTCATCCAAGACTGAAAAGTTATGAACTACTGCACTAGTCTTCAATAGAAAAGCAATAAATATTTTATAAAAGGTGTAGCTGGGTCTGATAGGGATCTCATACCACAGTAAGTAGATTTGAAGCAGTTTTTCAAATTGACCATTGGAGAGCTGTCAGTATGACTGTCTATTCTTAGCCTCTTTGGGAGCCACAAACTTACAGAACTTTAGAAGGTATGTGTCAAAAGTGGAATTTGATGCTTCTTTTTATTCATAAAACCTGTCTTCCACAGCCTTTTACATTGTCTGTTTCAACACAACCTTCCAAAATATGTCACCAGCTTCCTCAGGGAGCTGTCACTGTTCTCAATACTATTTTTTCTATCCTCTCCAAGGAAACGAGACAGAATTTTATTGCATCCAATCTCTTTCTTACTTCTTCAAATTCATAAATATATATCAATTTGGTAATATTTTTTTGTTTTATTTTTCAGTTTAAATGGAGTTGTGCATTTTTCAACAATGGAGTTGTGCTTTATTTCAGGTGAAGGCATGCTAGAAAGTAGATCCAGCTTGCATTTCTTTATGTTCTTTAAGGTGTTTAAAATAATTTATTTAAATCTTCATATACAATCTACCCATACACTCATATACATATATACAGTCTTCCCATACATGGGAAGAGATTTTATTCATGATCTTAGGTAGAAGAAATTATGTGTGGAAAATTGGGAGCAGCCTTCTACAGAGATGTGAGAGGCAGAGATATTGGGTTTGGGCCCATGTGTTCTCCTGTACAAATAGCCAGATCCACAATTGGTTCCTCCTGATGCATTTACCTCATAGAAATAAAGCAGACAAAATTGTGTCACAAAAGAAGCAGCCCCTAAAGAAGCAACACTGTTAAAGCTCAGCATAAATATTTCAGCATTAACAAACTCCTTTAACAGGGAAGCAAATGTAGAGTGACCTCATTCTGGTCAAAGGCTGGAAACCAAAATAACTTCTGGGCACCAGCACATTTAATGAATGTGTTGCTAAACCTCAAGGGCCTCACTTTTTAAAGAAGCGTCATTTCACACTCCTGTGCTGTCCAGTTGGGGTTTTGTAATTGCTGACATACCCACATAGCCTTTAGCTGAATCACACTTGCTTTTCCTCAATGCCATTCAAGTCCAGCAAGGTGCCATACTCAATCAGCCACTCCTGCATCCCTGGTTTCTGGAGGCTGGGAGACAGCAAGGCAAGGATCGCTGTGTTTTGTGTTTGTTTGTGCTTAAAGGCAGGGAAGTGACCTGAAAGAGAGGTGGATTGGGGCAGAGGTGAGCAGGAAAGGGCTCTGGTGAAGAGGGTGCTGCACCAGGCAGGGCAATCTGATAACAGAGGCAACTTGCAGAAGCTTCCAAGAGATGCAAGGAGTCAGACACTGACTCTGAGGTGGAGCAGAATACTTGGAGGGAAAACAGGGGCTGAATAACCAGCTGAAGATGTACCTTCTCCAGGGGCCATTATTGAAACAAGATAAATATATTCTCATAAAAAATTTCCTATTCCACCGGAAATTAATGTCAACTCTTTGTCAAACTTACACTAATGTCTGTGAAAACCTGTCTTTAAAAAAGTCTGAATGAGCAAACTACTTCAGTCAATTACTCCTATTCACAGACAGAATGTAGTCATGATATTTTCTTGTTCTGTGCGTTATAAGAAAAGCATCTGGATAGCAGTTGAGGGGATGCTCCAAACACAGGCTAATCCAACCTCCTTTGTTAGTGCCTTTCACATAGTGAGGCTGTCTCTGACAACCTCCACATTAGCTCCTCTATGAACAGGGCAATAAGAGAGTTTTCAAAATGATCCATGTGTCTAACTCAGATCATCTGTATAGGATCCAGTTATAGCTTTTCATGAGCAGAGCCCATCTGTTAGCTCTTGCCCTCTCTGCTCTCTCCACATGAAACAGTGAGAATATATTTGGGGAACAGAGCTGTAACTGCTGGGTCCCTGAGTGACTGTTCAATCTTCTTGTTTAGACATTCTGACCTTGTCTGATGCATTTTTGGAGACATCCAGTGATCAAGACAGCAGCTTTGTCACTCCATGTCACCACCCTCATACATGCCATTCTGTAGCTAAAGTCATTCTTCCTACAAATTATTACTGATTTTCTCTTGTTCTTTCACAGAGAACATGAAATACAAGGGGGGTTTTGCATATTTGAGGACTATAGTATATTTTCCCATAATCTCACTTCTTTCTGATTCTCTCATAGGTCATGCTTACCCCATTCTTGCTATCCTGTTTTGCAGGGGTTTTTTATCTCTTGCGGTTTCCCAGATTTTTCAGAAATATTTGTAGCATTTACCACCCAGAGCCAGTAACTGATTTCTAGCTCAGCCTCCTCTACTACTAATTACAGTGGAATAATGATGACTGATGTTTTCATTATGTTATACATGGAAGATAATTTCAAAATAGAAATTGCTTTTTGTAGCAGGAATCAATGTTAGAATCACAAAATGATCTGAATTGGAAGAGACCTTCAAAGATCACTTAGTTCAGATCCTCCCTGTCAGGGACATCTGTCACGAGGTCAAGGTCCTCAAAGCCCCATCCAACATGACCTTGAACCATTCAGATGGTGAGACATCCACAATTTTCCTGGACAACCTGTTCCAGTGTCTTGCCATCCTCATCATAAAAAGTTCTTCCTTATGTCCAATCTATGACCTCTTTCAGTTTAAAACTGCGTCCTCTTGTCCTGTAACTAGAGGCCTTGGTAAAAATCTCTCTTGATCTTTCTTACAAACTCCCTTTGTATACTGAAAGGCCAAAATAAGGCCACCCTGGAGCCTTCTCTGCTCCAGGCTGGGCAAACCCAACTCTCTCAGCCTGTCTTTCCCAGAGAGGTGTTCCACCCCTCTAAGCATCTTCATGGCTTCTTCTGAACTTTATCCAACAGGATGTTGGGGGTTCTATAGCTGGACACATTACTCCAGGTGGGCTCTCAGAAAAGTGGAATAGAGAGGCAGAATCACTTCTCTTGACCTGTCGTCCATGCTTTGTTTCATGCAGCCCAGGATGTGGTTGGTTTTCTGGTCTGTAGGTGCACATTGCCAGTGCATCTCTAATTTTGCATCCACCAGCACCCCCAAGTCCTTCTCTGCAGCGTTGGTCTCAATCCCTTCATGCTCCACTCTGTTTCTGGATTGCTCCAACCCAGGGCAGCACCTGGCCCTTGGCCTTGTTGAACTTCATGAGGTTTGCATGGTCCCACTGCTCAGGTCCCTCTGGTGAACCCATTCCCTCAAGCTGCACCCCTCAGCTTGGTGCTCTGTAAACTTGGTGATGGAGCACTTGACCCCACTCACTGTGTCACTGATGAATATATTAATTAGTACTGGTCCCAGTATGTACTGTTGAGGGATACCACTCATTACTGGGTGCTGATAATTACTGTTGTGTTGTACACACCTATTTCCTGAAGAATTCCTTAGTCTGTTTTTTCTTGTTCGATATTGGACTCTTATCCTCTTCTTAAAAAATAATAGATTTAATAACCCAATGTCATGTAACTAGTATTTGAATACTGAATATTAGATTTTCTTGTTCCTTTGTTATTAGTTCTTTTCAGATAAGAAATAGGCTTACATTTCCCTTTGGGTTTGGTGTGGGTTTTTTTGGTTGGTGGTTGTTTTTTCTGGGGTTTTTTTTTTTTTTTTTTTTTTGTTTTTTTTTTTTTTTTTTTTTTTTTTTTTTTTTTTTTTGGTTT
>VWYP01016391.1:86534-107470 GCA_013400435.1 Pycnonotus jocosus
TTAAACTCCTGATGCATTTGTGCAATCCATCCTGATTGCCTTTCTTTATTCCATGAGAGCAGTATGTGGTTGTGCTGTTTAGCCTTCCTGACTGCAATTTTCATGATTACTTCAGGGAGGAGAAGGGAAAATCAGGCTGCTACTCAATAGGTTAGATCTACATTGGTAGTTTTACTCTCCTACAAGGATTATGCCATCTTTTATATACATGGCTATATGTAAAGTTTTATCATTTGACTTTATCACCTCAGAGATTATCTATGTCTACAGTATTTTACACTGCCTCCAAGGACATGGTTGTTCACTTATTCTCCTGGCAAAATTTTCAGCAGCAGTTAAATTGCTGGATTTAACTGCTGCTGAAAATTTTGCCAGGAGAATAAGTGAACAACTTTTGTGCCTTGATACCGCAGATTTCAGCTGTTACTGATTTATCATACTCAGCTGCCTTGATGAAATACTGTAGCCAAGATTTGTTTTAAGATATTTGTATAACATATACAGGGTAGCAATGATTCTGCAGTGATCCATGATCTTAACAACCACAATCAGTTATTCCTTCTGACATGGGAAAGCTATAAAACATCAGCTGAAAGTCTGATGAGTTATGAAACACCCTGACTCATTAGATACAAGAACACTGCAGAAATTTTGGAACAAATTACATTACTTGCAATGAAAATTAATAATATTTAGCTCTCTTTTCATCCTTAAATATCTGAAGGCATTTCTTAGACTTTTGGTAGCCAACATTGAAATGTGACATAAGAATCCTCTGTATTCCCTCAGGAGTAAAAAGAGGGAATCACAGGAAAACAGAGCTACATTATAGCTGACAATTAGCAATTGTCACCAGAGCTATACACAAAAAAAATCACCATCCCAGCTCGGTTGCTAACGTTCTGCTTTACTCTAGGCAAGTTTTCCAACATATCTGCCCTAACGTTCCTATTTACAAAATACCTAATGCTGAAAGCCATGCAGAGACCCTGCAGGGCTGCCAGCAGAACCAGAGCTTATGGCTCTCTTGCAGTCTCTGTGTAAACAGTATGTCTTCATCAGGGTGGGTTAAGACTGTATCGTTAAGGCACAGCTTGTTGGATATAACATTTCCTCAGCACTGTACAAACATGAACTCATTATCTTCATCTCTCGCAAATTGGGTGCCTGATTGTACAATCTCACTTTCACAAGTCAAGAAACTAAGGTGGGAGGCAAAGCACGTTAATTAAGCTACCATGTGAGACAATGTAAGGTGGCAGAAGCATCTTTAAAAGTTGCCTTTGGATTTCTAGATAATCAATGAAGAGTAGGGTGTGATTTATGTCATCCTAGAGTCGATACCTATGTTTGGTTAAATGACTCACCCTATGCTTCACTGACTCTGTGGACTTGTTTTCTGTTAACTATAACAGGAACACAAGAAACTTTCTCAGATGTCAATGCTTACATTGCTGGATAGGTAATTTAGTTAGGTAAGTTTTGGGAAGCTAAGGAATACAAACTCTGCCCTAGAAGCCACAGTGAAATGCAAATAACACACTCTGGAATAGGGGAATTGGTCACAGAACCAAGCCTGACAGAGTGCAAGGAGTGCTTGGACAATTCTCTCAGGTATGTGATGTGATTCTTGTGTCTGTCCTGTGCAGGGCCAGGAGCTGGCCTTGGTCATATTTGTGGGTCCCTTCCAACTCAGGATATTCTATGATTTAAGATACTTTTTGAATCCCTATTAATCTGGTGAAAATCAGACTGCTCTAACCCTCATGTTAGAATCAAACTATCAGTAAAGCCTGCATAAAATTTCCTTTCTCCCTGCCACGATCAACTGATCAACATAATCCCTTCCCTCTAGGAATTACCTATAGTCCCAAACCCCAGAAACAATTCCTCTGTCATGAGTGTCACCTCTCTCCTTTGAGTGCATGTGAGAGAAAACAGTAAGTGAGACCAAGGGGCAAATCCAGAAACCTGTTACCTACGGCTGCCAGATGAAAGCTGACTGCATGAATGATGGAAAAGCACAATTAGGATGGCCTATTTAGTCATTTACTTTGGATTCCAGATTTCAGGGATGTGACTGTTTCTTTTCATTGACTGCACAGAGAATCAGTGTGTGACAGTCTGTGTGCTGCACTGCTTTCACAAACATCTAAGGAGTGTCAGGAGTCTTAGGAGATTGAAAAATGAAAGTGACTCTAAATATTGTCTGCTCATATTGATAATTATTCTGGTGTTTGGATTAATAAAAATGTATAGTAAAACCCCATCTTTAGAGACTGCAGCTTAAAGACCAATAAACATGTGAAAGGATGGCTCTTCATTAGAAAGCAGCTGGAGGAATAACTGGAATAGAAATTCAGGAGAGAAAGTAGTTCAGTTTTTTTCCATACAATATTTTCTTTTTTACAAAGAAAAAGGGGTTATATTTTCTGTCCATTTTTAAGGTGCAATGCAGGTGTATTTTGGGGAGCCATGTGAAATGCTTTAAAGGTTTCCTAGGGAGCATATGGTTAATTGAAAAAAACAAAACAATTCAGCAAACAATGACACAAACCAGAATATCAGTGACTAGCACTTACCCTTTTCATCAGACACGTGCTGCAGCATAAACATGGGGGTATATTAGCAGTTATTGATGCCATCTGGTCTTTTTTCTATTGTGATTGTATAACAGTTTCTGCATTTTAACAGAGCCACAGTGGAGGGAATTGCTAGAGAGAAGTAACAGCCATCCAAGCACAGGAAATTTAAATAGTTAATGATGCAGAGAATGCATGAGAAATGGCATTAGAAGTTTGGCATCCCAGCTCATAAACAAAAGGTAACAGCAACCACAGGAGCAACAAACAACACATCTGTCGATTTAAGCACTGAAGTTTTTCCACCTAGGAAAAGAAATCACCATCTAGAGATTAGAAACAGTGTAAACCACCACGACCCAGGAGCACATTTAAGAGGAAAGGCAATTTATCCAAGCTTTCAGCTCTTCTGAGGTTTCTGCAGGAGCAGGGAAGATGCAGAGACTGTGTTTGCTGAGGGTCAGAAGCTGTACATAGCAAGTACATCCACAAAATGTGAAGTGAGCTGCCTGAAGTGAGCTGGTGGGACAAGGGGCAATGGCTTCAGAGTGCAGGAGGGTAGGTTTAAATTGGATATTGGGAAGAAATTCTTTACTGTGAGGGTGGGGAGCCACTGGCACAGGTTCCCCAGAGAAACTGTGGATGCCCCATCCCTGGTGTTCAAAGCCAGGTTGGATGGGGCTTGGAGCAACCTGGTCTGGTGGAAGGTGTCCCTGCCCATGGTAGGGGGGTTGGATTAGATGATCCTTAAGATCCATTCCAACCCAAACCATTCCATGATTCCATGATTCCATGACATTTTTACTGTGTTTTCCAGGGCTTGATTGTAAGATGCAGGAAGCTGAACTTGTAAATACATGCACAGTTTTGTCCCTAATGAATGAATTTTCTGGTAGGATTTTAAGCATATTGTTAACATTAAACCTGGGAAGAAATGCAGGATAAAGCTATCTGTGCCTGGAGAAATACTGTTTTAGGGTTGAAAATATGAATGTTTTGTGATATTTCAGGATGAGAATACCTTTTTGTTCTCATTTAAAGAACAACATTAAGTTAAGCCATAAAAAATCCAACTAACTGATCAGCTACAGCAACCAAAAACGAGAGCCCTTCAGGTAGGTCTCTAGCTGGTGGCTAAATGCAAGAATCAGTGATATGAAAATCTACAGTCACACCAAATACCTTACCAGACTGTCCTAGGCTCTCCTGTTCCAGCTGTCTCATCCTAAATAGTAGTGGAATATTGATTGAATTTGCTATTTAGTCTGATTTTCCCATATCTGAAGACATTGTGACACTCTGACTAGAATTTCTATCTTGTTTCTAAAGAATCTCTTCTGGTCAAAATTCGGGCAAACTCCTGTAGTCCTATGAAAAGTTACAGCAAATGGTAATTTTACAGTAATGAAAAGTTGAACATTACCAGAACATTTCCAAACAAGACTGTGTAGTACCCTGCTTGGTTGTCTAACATTTCTGCTCTGATGTGAACTAGATAGAACTTGGGAACCCCACAGCATCTCTGCCAGATTTCCTGTGCAATCTTGCATGAGTCATTGAATCCTTTGTGCTTTGCTTTTATTCTCTCTCTCATCTAGGATCCCTGCCATTCTTTCTCAGTTGTATGGTAAATTGCAGAATCATTTTTGGAGGGTGTTGGATGATGATATTTACTGTAGGTAAAGACTATGAAAAAATCTTTGTCTCTTTTTAACTGTTCTGTAAACTTTGCTTGCTCTGAAAGTTTTGATGCTCTTCACCAGCTTGTCACAAGATAGACTTGTCATGCCCAAAGAATTTATCTTTTCATTATTTTCTCATTATTTCTACACATATTCCTTCCTAAATGATACATCAGAAGGAGGAAAAAGAAATTAAACACCTGCTGTGCCTGTCTATGTTCTGCAGCTAGAGAAAATTAGTCATTAGTTCAGTGGCAGCTCCCAGCCCACTTACAGATTCTGTGAAAGATGACCTTACCCTATTGTGTTTTAGGAAAATGTCCAGCCAAAGAGGGTAAGATAAATGACACAGATTTCATTAAAGGGAAAAACTTAGGCTCATTTCTTCTGTCAGTAAAGGTGGGAATGTTTACAGATCATGTGAGAGTGTTTACAGATCACTACAGATCACTTGTTTTTCACTCATAAAACTAACAGTGTTTCAGTGCAGAGCTCTACATCAAAAATTGATCCAAATTACAATAAATTTGCTTTTATCAGTTATTATATCTGAACCCTGTGAAGGGATGTCACAGGCTGTCATGTCCCCAGTCCATGGAGACCACACTATTGTGGTCACTGGTACCAAAGAGGATTGCTGAGAGCCTTTATCTTGTGAATACAAAGGGCTGTGGACAGGGGCTCCTGCACTTTTATCACCTCCTTGTTGATCAGGTCAGAACAGCCCTGAGTGCAGCATTGTAACCTGGAATTCCCCAGTGCCCTGCAGAGTCACATCTCATAGGGGTTATCAAGCATATCAGGGAAATCAGATGCTTGATACCAATCTCTTTATGAGCAAAAGTACTCTAGGATGAGTATCCTGAAATGTTTCACATCTCCAATGTCTAAAGTGTTCTTATTTGTAGGTGAGGTATTGGTGTCTTGGTCTTGCTCAATGTTAACTGATCTCCGTACTAGATTTTTCTCTTTTTGCATATTTTCTTGAGAGTTTTGTTTGTTTGTTTTTGTTTGGGTTTTTGTTTGTTTGTGGGTTTTTTTGAAGAATGACCTGGACACAAATCCCACCCTAGCTCTGGAGGCAGACACTGAGCACAACAGCCAGTGCTGTACCTGGCCTTGTGCTAAAAAGCCTGACCAAAGCCCATTAGGCCAAGAAAACCTTGGAGCAGCTTGCTTCAAACCTTGAGGAAAAAGTGACCCACAGAAAAAGGCAAAACTGTGAAACTGTACTTATTCAAAGCACAAAAATGGAGAAAGAGAAGCAAACATGCTAATTTGCACTTAATCATTTCACAGTATGTCACTACACTGTGAGATCCAGCACAGCAAAACGTCAACACCGAAGAAATAAACTCTCTTTCCATGCCACCTTCTTTCCTGAATTTTAAGAAGGGCTCAGCACACCTGTTTGCCAAGCAGAAAAGCTGCAATTAGTGCTGAGTGATTGTTCCTGTGGCTGAGTACTTGCTCACCAGTCAGTAAACGTCTGCACCATTCACAAACTGCACATTTTTTCACACTTAACATTCTTTTCATATCACTCCACTGAGAGTTTGACTGTAACAGCAAAAGTATTTTGCAATTTTAAGAGATGTCTCCCCACAGTGCTTCACAGTGCTCCACAGACACAAATTAATTCAGCTTCACAGAGCTCCTGGTTTAAGACTTTTTTCCATGAGTTAAATGGAGGGGAAAATGTTCTCTGTTATATATTAAAAAAAAAAAAAAGACCAGGTTTGGGGCCCTGGAGACTCAGTGACACAGGACAATATGATACTTCAAATAGCAAAAATTGCAGAAGCCATCTGGAGCACAAAATGCAGTTTGCTGTCCATGCTTATAGGTGCTGGGAGTAACTCAGCTCAGTACATAGATAAGATTCTTTCTGACATTAAAATTGTGTGGGAAAATTACTATAAATGTGCTTTTTCAATTGCTTCATCTCTTTTCCAGTTATCTCTGCTTGTTTTGTGTTAGTATGAGCACTGTAGAGCCTGTTCAGATGTGGAATGGTTAGTGAGGTTTGACCCTTCTTCTTTTATTCCAAAATGTTTTTATTGATCTTCAGAATTTTCATTTCAGTCCTTACTGAGTGAAATGACTCAAGAAAGCAGCCACTGGCTTCTTTTAGAAAAACAGTCTGGCAAAATTAATTCGGGATACCTCGATCTATCCTACAGCTGCAAGATTTTCTTTCAAGGTCCAGATGTGGTATCTCACTGTTCATCATCAGCTGAGATGTGCATGCTGGATATGCTTATATTCTACAGCAGTAGTGTTTGAGCAAACAAACAGAATTTTATTTTAAATTACCCCTGTGAGGGGTGAGGCAAAACCATATGAAACAATAATAAAATAGCCCAGGTAAGAAGAGATCTTGAAAGTTCACCTGATCCAGTCTTCCGTGGAAAAGGAAGCCTAAGTGAGATGATCTAGCACTCCATACAGTCACATCTTGAAAACCACCAGTCATATGAACCCAGCCACATCCCTGGGGAGGTTGTTCTGGTATGATTGCTCTCACTGTAAAATCTTCACTTCCTATGTTGAGATCAAACCCCTCTTTGTGCAACTTGTCCCCGTTGGTCCTTGTCCTCTCCTTGTGGCTCCCTGTGAACACAGAACCTTCACCCTTTTTCTAGTTCCCTTTTAAGTACTGGAACACTGTGATGATGTCACCCCTGAGCTAGCTCTTCTCAAAGCTGAAAGACTCATCTCCATCAATCTTTCCTCACAGAGGTGGCTCTCCAGCCCTTTGATCCTCTTCGTGGCCTGTCTTTGGATATTCTCCAGCCTGTGCACGATTTTTTGTGAATTGTGGGGGCAAGACCTGGACACTGTACTCCAGGCCTGGCAAGTACAGCTTTATCCCTGTGGATGTGGCCCAGGATCCATTTACCTTCATTTACCTTCATTCTCTTTCATTTACCTTCCTTACTGCAGCAGCTTCACTGCTGACACGTGTTCAGCCTCTCACCCACCCAGGGTCCCTTTCAGCAAGGCTGCTGCTCCCCATCCACACAGAGCCCAGCCTGTAAAGGGCTCTTTGGTTATGTCATCCCTGAGGCAGGGATCTGCACCTGTCTTTGTTAAAGTTCATGCAGTTCTCCCTCTTCCAGCCTTTCCAGGTCTCTCTGTCAGATCTCCTCCTTCTGATGTGTCCTCCTCAGCACCCAGCTTGGTGTCATCAGAACTCTTGAGAGCACTTTCCATGCTGCCATCCAGGTCATTTGGGAAGGTGTTGCAAAGTGTGGAGCACAGCATCAATCCCTGGGGGACCCCACCTGTGGCAGGCTGCCTGCCTGAGTAAAAACATTGTTCCCCACCCCATTAGAATTTTCCTGCCCACAAAACAGACCATCTCATGTCTGTGTCTTGCCAGTTTGTCTAGAAGAAGACTGTGGGAGTCAATGTGGAATGCTTTGCTGTCCAAAATAGCCACTGCTCTCCCTGTGGCAAAAGAAGACAAAATTTTGTTGTGGAAGGTCACCAGGTTATTATGGCATAACTTTTCTTTGGTAAATCTGAGTTGGCTGTTCATGCTGTACTACAATTCTACCATGGTGGAATTCATCTCACATTATTTTAAGTGCTGTTGAAGTGAAGCAAAAATTGTTTTTACTACTAAAGATTTTTCCTCCATGTGGATCCATGTGAATAACTATTTTCATCTTTCCTTATTTGGATGACCATAAAAGCTATATTCTCCCCTGTCCAAGGATAACAGAACTAGAAGGTTTATAAGTGCGAGATGGCATAGGAAAGATATTTTCCCATTAGATGAAAACTGTAAAAATATGGTTTCTTTAAAAATTTCTTGGATGAAGTTTAAAAATAAAATCTAAGTGTTGTTTAGGAAAAAAATCCTTTTACAGTGCTAAAAGTTATGAAATTCAGTGAGCAGAAAAATCTTTCATTATTCAGAGTGTAAGGGAAATATCTTTTTTTCCAAAAGCTACTCATATATGTCACTTTTCAACAAGGATGAAATTAACACAGCCTGAATAAATGCAGAGAGCTGGACAAATCCAGGCAGAAAATGACATGTGATTATCTCAATGTGACCAGTCAGAAAATAAGAACATTAAATTTCTCTTTGGTATTCACCAAAGTAGTAGTATGGAAAAATTTTAGTGCTTCTACCAAACTTTTTAATCTTCTTTTGTCTACACATAAAAGTTGATGATTTTTTGAACTCCCAAGGCAAGTCAACACAACAGCTGAATTAAAGCACAGCTTCCAGAAGCCTGGTCTAATTGCTCAGCTAGGAATGCAAAGTGTCTCTGAATAAGTTATTATTTTAATAGCAAAATCCTGTTAATGGGACCGGGATATTGTTTAGTTCTTTAATAATATAAACAACATTTCCCTTTTCTATTTTCCAGAACATCCTAAGTCATTGGGCTCTTTCTGATCAAAATAAATCAATTCATATTATTTTTAAAAATTGCTGATGACTTCTGTCACAGAGACTTATAAATTAAGTGAGCCAAAAATTGCACTCAAACAAAATTTAATTTACAAAACCATTTAAACATCTATCAGCACTGATGGATTACAGATTCAGGACGTCAAATGGAATTGTTACTACACACATACCTTCAGGATTCCTAGGCTTTAGAAGGGTAACCCAGCATGTGCAATCACTTACTCTGTAAGGTAAGGGTTCCTCCTGGGCAGTGTCCTCAGCCACAGGGAGAGTCAGGAGAGATGGAAGGCTTATCAGTCAATAAAAAGTTGGCATTATGCTTATTTCACTATGAAACAAGAACAGAATAAATCAGTGAAAGCTGCAAAGGCAAGATGATAAGGAGTCAAAAAATAAAAGGAGTACATAATGGGGAGAATTCAATCCTGAATTGAATGGTGATGTCAATGGCTCAGTCAGGAAGTAGAGGTATTGTGTTTTATAGGAGATGTTTGTTGATATATTCTTAGGCTATATTGTGCATGATATAAAATCAATGTTGTCTTTCTATGTGCACAATTCAAAAAATAACTATTAAAAGAAATGCACTCTTGAGAGACTTTAAAGTGACTGTGCCCTCATCAATTAGACAAATCACTCTTACCAAGCCTTTTACTCCCAGGATTCAGAATTAGCCTCTATATGAAGGCTAATGCTGCACTTCTTCCAAAAGAAACACACAGGAAACTTGAATAGCTGAAATGTAATAATATATAGCTAAAGCTGCTCTTCCTCAAGCAGTGCTCTCATCAAAACTGATGTCCCTTATTCTGCCCATCTCAGCAGCCAGGCCTCCCTCAAGGACTGAGGAGTTCTGGTTGGGTCTCAGGCACCACAGATTCCTATACAACGAATTTGAAAAACACATTTTAAGTGGTATGGGGTTAGGTCATAACAAAGGGACCTTCAGAAGACACCATGGCATAGAAGACCCAATTCAGCACCCAGCTATCTGCTGCAAAGGAGGTACATCCCTCTCTGGGGTTTCCAGGGTCACTGGTTTGCTTTGCAAGAAGGACCAAAGAAACAGATGAAATACTGAATTTCTTTTCTCTCCATCTTACAGGGTACCCAGTGTCCCTGCACACGTTTACATTGGATTGTTCTTTTATTCTTATATTTATAGGGTCATTGCATATTTTAATTGGATTTTCCTGAAAATTTGTTTAGGTTTTCTACTCGTTGCTTTCTCAGGAGCTAAGGGCACTCGACACAAACTTAAGGTGATCATATGGACAATTACAAGATAATTAAAGGAAAATTACTCAATATGTCCATAAATACATTTGAAAATACAGTTGCTTTGTAGTTTAGCTAATGTCAACTTGTTTATTTTCCCCTCAAAGACACACATACTACTGTATATACTTACAGATCCCTTCCCTTAACTACTCCAGGTTTCCTGACGCATTTGTCTGGGGTTCAATTTTACTCTTGGAGAACATTTACCACAGAAAGACAAAACTACCTTATGCTGGCACAAGCAGTCCCTCCTGGACCCTTCCATCTGCTCAAGTTTCAAGGAACAGATGCCAGGATGAATTTCAGACCTGGGATGTGCAGTTGAACGAAAGAATGGCTTGTGGCAGCAGCAGCTTCCAAATGAAGAAGAAAATGCTTTAAAAATGGGAAGCAAAATAACCCTTAAACCCAGATACTGTAAAGTGCACTGGAAACAGAATGATGGGTAGATAATGAATCTGTGAAAAGTTTGTTGAAAAGGCAAAAGAAGAGGACATTGCCACACAGGGGAATGACATCTCTCCTGATAACGGCTTGTGGTTATCTTGGGCAAATTAATATATTGAGAGGAAAGGTTTGCAAAAGGAAAAAAATTAAAAACAGAACTGATTTTTTTTTTTTTATTTAGAAAATCATTGCGAGCTTAAAATGCTGAGATCTAGCTAAGGGCTGGAAATATTTTTATAACAGTCCTTAAAATCTTGAAATAGGTTGTTTCTTCACCTAATAACCAGCTCTGTGCAACACACATGAAATCTTCAGGCAATGAAAGTTCCAGGCTGGAAATACTTTAAAGCTAACTTTTAAAAATAGCATCCTAGTTTTCCACCAAAATTTGAAGCAGATTCCTAAAGGGTAGTAAATAACTCATTTATTAGCCTTTAAGTATGCATCTTAGAGGATCCCAACCTGGAGCAGCAAGATTTGTCTGAAAACTTGCAGAAATCACTGGATTATTTCCTCACACTTCAAATCAAGTTCCATGATGGTTTCGTTTTTTTGTTTTGTTTTTCATTTTTTTCCCAAGTCTTGAAATATTGATGGAATTATCCAGAAATATTGTAATGGAAACTTCCCTTAATTTAAATTTATAATCACCAAGCATAATTAGCCACTTTTCAAAGTCAATTTTTATTTACTTAACATAGCACAATTACTCAATTACATTAAAATTAGGTCTTTTCAAAAAACCTATTTCAAATATTTTTTAATACTTTTTACTTTCACTAAGGAATTCATGAGTGATTTTTGTCCTTTCATTGATGAGTTCCTGGTTGACTTTTTTTTTTCTGTAAGCATTTTGATTACTCAGCATTAGTAGTAGTATATTGAATGAATTAAATTGGAGGCATAGGAAATGTAGATTAAAACATAGAAAATATAAACGTTTTCATAGAAAGCATTTAAGACTGAAGCATTAAAAATTCATGGGTCGTTGATTCTCTAGTTATAACAAATATTTGACTGTCATCATGGAATAGATAATTTTATGATGTTAAGGGGATTTCCACATGTGGCATCATGGACCATTGACTATCCAATGTGAATGTCACAGTGTTTCATTGCTTAAACATTGTGGACTTGATCCAAAGCTCACTAAAACTCGCTGAAAGACTTTCACTGATATCTTTGAGGTTTGAGTTGAACTCAGTATTTCCACACTTTGTTTTTATCCCTCCTCTCAATGAAGATCTAGGTCAGTTGGAGCCAGTGAAAATTTCATCTGTCAGGAAGCACAGCTTTCCCAACGGACAGAAGTTATATCACTGTCATTGGATTGAAGAGGAGAAAACAGTGAGGAAGAGGACAGAGCAGTTGGACTTCAGAAGAGGACCAAGAGGATGCTCAGAAGGCTGGAACACCTCTCCTGTGAAGAGAGGCTAAGAGAGATGGGGTTGTTCAGTTTGGAGCAGATGTTATTGCAGCCTTTCAGTACTTAAAAGGGGTTTATGAAGAAGAGAAAGAGTGGTTTCTTACAAGGGCAAATAGTGACAAGACAAAGAGTAATGGTTTCAAACTAGAAGAGAGGAGATTTAAATTAGGTATTAGGAAGCAATTCTTTACTCAGGGGGTGGTGAGACACAGGTACAGGTTGCCCAGAACAGTTGTGGTTGCCCCATCTCTGGAAGTGCTCAAGACCAGCCTGGATGGGGCCCTGAGCAACCTGGTCTAGAGGGTGAACCATGGCAGGAGGCTGGAAATAGATGGTCTTTAAGGTCCCTTCCAACTCAAATAATTTGATTTTATGATTCCATGGCATCTGTAGGCTCCCAGTGGCTGAATTCAGATCTCTGCTATGCCTCAGTCTTACTATGTAACCTGCAACAAGTAATTCATTGTCCTATTAACAGATCAGTTGTTTCTTCTTTTAAACTTCCAGTGTCATGAAACCAAGGCAGGAAAACCTTATCAAACCTGCACAGGTTCCAAGCTCCAAAAAAATGTTCAAGGTTACCCCCACCTGGAGCTGTTGGCAACATTCTTTATTTTTAAGAACAGAAAAAGGAGCATTCTCTATATCCCTATCCCTAGCTAGAATGGCATCTCATTATCTTTGAATTTAGTACAGTGAAAAGAAATTATACTACAACTCTGTGACAGGGGTGTTTGGGACCATCGATTACACTTGGTGGAGACACAGTGAGTTGGTGAAATCAAGAATGTGATTTCTTTGGCCAACTGTATACACTGCTTTAAGATGAATGATCAACCTTGTAAAGACTTTGAATGAGAGTTTAAAGTGATTTGGTGTGGATGCCTGCATCAGAAGAATCCACATTTAATCAGAGATCTCAATTTCTGAGATATTCTAATGTTACATGACAACAGGAACTTGGGAAGTAGTCTTTTGCTGTGATTGTTTGTGTGAGACCCTTGTTTACCAAGGAGAAAATAGGAGTTTTAATGCCTCAGATGCTCTGGAGTACACATAACTCTCACAAAATTCATTCCAGAGCAGGTGGTGATTACACAGTGCCTGTTTTGCTTGCCTTTATAATATCAGTAAAAAGTAGGATTTAACTTGCTAAGTACCACAGCTCAGGTAGGATGAACAGAAAGCATTTCCATGTAGGTCCCAAGCCAGTGGGGTGTGAGAAGCAACCAGAGGGAAACCTGGAGCTCAGATCCCCACTCTGCCCACTAGGCACTCAGCTGTGAAACACAAAAGAACATTACCTGGTTTGATCCAAAGAATATTCATGAACTTCATGCACATCCATCCATCCATTGGTGGTCAGGCTGAGAGGATCAACCTGTACCAGTTTAATGTTTGCATAAATCCAAAGTGCAGAAGCATATTGACTGATGATGGCTGAATGAGAAACATTCACCTCAGTACTTTTGCAGTGCACAGTGATATCCTCTAATGATTTACCAATGTTGTCTTCTCAAGGACTCGTGAAGAGAATCAGGAAGATTTCAGGTGAAGTATCAGGGGAGTTGTTACCTAGCATTGAGAAGTCTGTTCAAAAGTGCTGTAATTTACCATTCAATGCAATGAAAACATTCAAATAAACCTGAGTTCAATGACCTCAAAATCAAACCTTTTCTGAGTGAGTGAACCTCAGGAATGGGGCATTGACAGTTTTTTACCTGACCACTCATGAGAGTTTTGCTCATGCCATTCAGCACTTCAGGAAACACTGCAGTGGCTCATGTGCACTGGTGGCTGAACCACAAGGCTGGGGCTAGAAAATGTGAGCTCTGCTGCTGGACCATGGAGCTGGCCATGTAGCCTGAAGTCACTCACCCACTGGTCCAAAGAGTATTTAGACAACATCTCCTGAGGCAGGAGCCTTGTCCCTTGTTTACCTGGAAGCATGAACATGAACAGATAAAAGCCAGTGCTGTAAGACAGTACTGGAAAAAGCTGATTTTTCAAACTGACTTCTTTACCCAGGTTCTGCTTCAGATATAGTTTGCATACTTAAGGTAGTACAAGTACTGGCAAAATTAAGCAGACAATCCTTTAGAGGAAACAACAGAGCAAACAGATCAGGGCTGCAGGAAATCTAAAGAGAGGAGTGGCACAATTAATTGATCTGATATGGAAATTTTCTTCTTTATATTAAATAATAAAGGATGTTTTGTTACATCACATGTGCTTAGGTCAACTTCTCTTCCATTTGGCCCTTTCAGAGCTGGGCACTACAGCCTTACTTTAGAAATGCCATCCACCACTTGCTCTGGACCAGCTAGGAGAAGCTGTATCTCCAGCAGACAAGCTGAACTTCAGCAGGCCAGCAGCATTCTTTAACTCCTTGATAACACAATCACAATAACCCCTGTCAAGGTTTTATTGCTGATTATTATTCTGTCTTTTTCCCTGCTATCACCTCACATGCCGTTCACTCCTAGTTGCCATGGGGATGCTACACAGTATTAGTCTAACTTTAGATTAGCCTGTAACCTTGCATACTTTAAAATTCTTTAGGTTTCTTAGCAACTCGACTGAGTATTTGGATCTCTCAGCTATTCTCTTAGACAGGGATGGAATGGGTTTGCCATTCCTGAAAACACCCAATGCCTGTTAACCTGTGACAAGGGAGAGGATGATGCCTTGCCCACCTGTGCCCATCCATACCCTTTTCCACAGACCTGTTGATGTTCACTGAAGTTACTTCAGCATTAAGGGAGTTCTCACACAAATAAGTGTTTCCAGGATGAAGTCCTGCAGGGCTTTGCATTGCAATAGAGGATTTATTTTTATTTTTAATAGGAACAAAAGCAGAAGATGGAGACAATATTAATAAATGAAACGTTAGGAATTCTGAAAAAAAGACCCCTTGAAAAAATGGAAGTTGGACAAAAAGATCATATGGATATCTGTTCCCATGTGAAAGCAATATTGTGCAACTGAACCTCAAAAAATCTTTCAACCATTTCTAACCAAATGTTTCTGCAAATATTGTTAGACAGGACACTGACTGTAAACTACCCTTGATACAGTTTCATAGCAGAAAACACAAAAATCAGCTCTAATGATTTGGTGTTACAAAAATTCCCCCTGCAAGGGAAGGAAAGGAGGGGAAACCTCTAGTCAGCAGCATTAACCCATTCATCTCTTTCTGTACAAATCCCAGCACTCATGAGTGTTAAAAAAGAGACCTTTGGAATGGATAGAACTGCAATAGGAAAACTTTAAGTCCCCAAACAAGATGAGCCTACACTAATGATTCTGGAGACATTCTCTCACTGCTTTCCAACTGCCCATTTACAGAAGATGGACGTGGGGTTATGTCCATTTAGTTCAGGTTATTTAGGGATGTATGAAGCCTCAAGTATTTACAGAAATATCTGGCAGTCACAGACTAATGGATGTAAAAAATGGAAACCACAAGGGAGTGTTACCTATTTTAACAGTTTATGTAACTACACTGGAGGATGCCTCAGGAAACGGGCAAGAAACAGTTCCACTCGTCTCCTACTCCTTGCTTGAGGAATAATTGGGATGATTTCTTTGGTACCACTTCTATAGTCAACACACTGTGAATTTATCTGGGTTTCATATACATCACAAGGGTGGAATTTGGCCAATTTTAGTTTCTCTTTTTAGGCTGTCACATAGTATTAAATGGTAAGAAATTCTAAATTAAACAGAGACTGAAAAAGCTACAATCCTTAACTTCCCACTACGCTTTGCTCTGGTTTTTTGGTATTTAATTTCATATAGCTCCAACCTCTGTCTTTCCTCTTTGGAATATAGCAAGGTGTTTATGTCTATGTACTCCTTTTACCCCACCAAAAAGTCAACCCTGAATATTCTGATAATCAGCTCATTGGTAAATGCCATTGGGAATGGTGAAACTCAGAGTACAATCTTCTCTGATTAAAGGAAATTCAAAAAAACCCACAAGTTACAATGAGAGCAGCTCTCAAGAACTCAAAAGAGTTGCACCAGGTATGGGATTGCTCTGTATTTTTTGTTCTTTTATCAGAATCTGAGTTTGTTGAATAAAAATGCTATACTATTTAATATTTCAATTATTAGTCTGCATTTCTTGGGAAAGCAAATGTGATTCAAGGGGATTCTCAGACACAGGCAGAATTTATCAGTTTGGAATGACATTAAGTTTCGGTTTACTGTGTGTAATATGAAAGGAGTTATCTCAATTCTAAAATTGCTCCTACTCTTTACATGGGCACTGAAATGCTCCTAGTGAAACCAGTGGGAGTTTTAGTTGAAAGTCTGGATTACAAAAGAGGATGAAATAAAGCTGGGTGGGATCATAATTGCTAATGTCACATCTGAATATTGAACAATATCTGACAGAATCATAGAGTGGTTTGGGTCAAAAGGGACTGAAAGGTCATCTTGCTCCAACCCCTTCCATGGGCAGGGACACCTTCCACTAGACCAGGTTCCTCAGAGACCCAACCTGGATGTGAACACTTCTAAGGGACAGAGCATTCACAGCTTCTCTGGGCAACCTGTTCCAGTGTCTCACCACTCTCACAGCAAAGAATTTCTTCCTAACATCTTTTCTAAACCTGCTCTCTTCCAGTTAAAAGCCATTTTTCCTTTTCTATCACTCCATGCCCTCATCCCTCTCCAGTTTTCTTGTAGCCCTTTTAGGTAATGGAAAGTACTACAAGTTCTCTCTGGAGCCTTCTCCAGGCTGAACATCCTCAACTCTTTCAGACTGTCTTTACAGGAAAGATGCCCCAACAGGTCCAGGCCCCTCATATACTGAGGGCCCTAGAGATGGACACAGCACTCCATGCAGGGCCTCACAAAAATGGAGGGGCAGAATCACCTCCCTTGACCTGCTGCCCACATTGCTTTTGCTGCAGCCCAGGACACATTTGGCTTTCTGGGCTGCACAAGCACATTGCTGGGAAAATTTGAGTTTTTCATTCACCACCATGTCTTTCTCCACAGGGCTGCTCTCAGTTGTCTGTATTTGTGCTTGGGATTGCCCTGACACAGGTACAGGGCCTTGCACTTGGTCTTTTTTAACTTCCTGGTGTTCCTGGTGTTCACACCTCTTAAGTGCATCAAAATTCCTCTGGTTGAGATTTTTTCCTCCAGTGTCAGCTGAACCACAAAGCTGTTGTGTGTGTGCATTCACACAGAAAGATTGATAATTATTCTTCTTCTCATTCCACTGATTTCCACAGAGTGAAGCTCAGGGCTTATCTACCTTCAAGTTGTGTTACAGGAACACAAAAGACAAAAGAATAAAAGAAAGGACAAAACAAAGTCTGTATTAGCCAAAAGTAGCTGGGTTTGTGTAGTTAACTGGTAATCCAAGACGTGAGGAATTATAACTCTACCTCAGAACAGCAAAATTTCATTTGTTCTTTTTATAAATCAAAGCACAGGGGAGTGATTATTAACAGGTTGATTCAAATGCAATATTATTTACTTCTGCTTGAAATAAATTTGGATGTTACCAAACAAGATTTTGAGCTTGTCTAAACCTTCTTGCAACTGAGAGTGCTGTTAGTACGACCCCAGCTGACCTAAGCTCAATTTTGTTTTATGATTGTCTCTGCATCTCAGAGATTGAAAACATCCACATGTTCAGTTTGTGTTGGTTTGTAAAACAATAGACAAAGCAGAGAAAGTAGAGCAAAGCCAAGGCAGAGTTGTTTAATATCTGGGCTGTTTAGTATTCAGTATTGAGCTGCTGTCAGCTCTCATGACTTTTAGAACTGGCAAAAATTTAGAGCAAGCCCGAGGAAACCATTACAAATAGGTGCACAGCATAACAGGAAGTTGAGCAGGTCCTGCTTGTTCCGTGTCTGGCACATTTTTACAGTACCAGAGGACATCTGGGCCATTGTCCATTTTAGAATCTTTTTTACAAATGGATTAGGCCAAGGCAGATAGACATCACTTCAGAAAACAGCTTTCCTTAGTAATATTTCCCCTTTGTTAGGAGTGAAATAAATGAAAGTACTTTTCCTTGAACTGTATTTCTGCTGTCAGGAAGAGAACCAGCTATTTATCTTCCCAGGAGACCACCTCCTTTTTGCTGACTACCATTCTATTTATATGGAGTCTGCTTGGTAAACGAAAGATTTATTCATTTCTCAGGGAAGGGTCTGCACTTTTTGTAGACACAAATTCCACCTGCTGTCAGATCCATTATATGAGCTAATAGTCAGAGACAGATAGGGGATGATTTTTTTCAGAAAACCAAGTCTGCCTCAGTAGAGGAGAAGAGAATAGTTTGTTAATGTCCAGGAGAATTAGCAACTTGTTTCAGATCTCTTTTGAAGGATTCTAGTTCCTAGATGGGCTTTGTTTTATAGTAGCTTTAGCTTGGAGTGTATTTTCAGTGTATTTTATTCAAGTCCTGCAATTTGTGACTCTTGGGACCATGCTTAGACAAAAGCCCTTGTCCAGTTACATCAGGTTCTAGTGGAAGAGTCCAGCAGCTTGGATTTCCTTATGAACTAAAAATATACCCAACAAGATGGGTAAATGCTGTAACCCCTCACTGCCTGGGGCTCCACAGAGCCTCGAGTCCTCTGCTGTCAGTTCTGAAGCCTGAGGTCAGCTCATGAAGCTCTTGTTGTGCCACAATCACACTTGACACACACAGATGTGCTGGAGTGTTCCTGCCTGACTCCCCAAGCTGCTGCTGGGGAAATGGAGCTCAAGCCATCCTGGCTGAGCTGCTGGAGCAGCACCACAAACACAGACAGATGCTGGTTTGATCCATTCATTGCATTGGCTAGAAATTTTAATGACAATTACTGTTGTACCCTAATGTGAACAGCCTTGGTTGAGCCTGTTTATCCTTGAGTGGAATCATTAGAGGCAATGTCTTTGTGCAGAGGAAAATGATGTGGAGATGCCAGCAACACCTGTAGGCCAGGAAGCTGTAGGAACTAAGCAGCCTGTCTCTGTGTTTGAAGTAATTTGTTGTGCTGAAGGACAAGACCTGTTGATTTGTCTATACCACCATGCTGCTCTGATTTGCTCTTAGAACTGAGCCAATGTTTCCTGCACTGCTTTTATTTGCCTTAGTCTTCTGGGATAATGTCCTTTATTAGCAACTACCTTGATGACAATCCCAATACCTGCCTTTGTCTTGAGCTGTAACAAACTTCTGTCCAAGTGCACCTGCATCTCTGCAGATGCAGTGATTTAGAGCAAGGATCCACCTTGCACTGGGTCCTGGGGGACACTGGCTCTGGGCAGCCTCGAGTGAGGGGCAGAGGATTTAGCATTTCATCAGGCACAGCCTTAGCCAGAGGTGTGTGTGCTCACACACAACACACACACAAACACTGCCACACTCATGTGAACACAGAGGGCACTCCTTTCTGACAGAGTGGCTGCACTCCTCTGCTGTCACATTCTTAAATTCCCATTAAAATTCGGAATTAATTACTCTCAAACAAATTTACAGTACATTTCTTATTAGGATGCCATTATATTTTTCTCATTTTGTTTTGGATGTCACATCCATTGTACTTTTCACTCTCTTCTCTAAACAGTGTTTTTGTAGACAGGTCAGGACCCCTTAATTGGACAGATTTTTCAACCATTCATTCAGACTTCCTAGAAATCATTCCACTTAGCTTGGTATTAAATTCCATGTATGTCTTTACTGTATATTAATGCTTAACAAGTAATGTCAAGCTTCTCAGCACTTATAAATGTATCTTATCTGCTTTAGTCCACTACATTATTGCTATTTATCTTCACATCTCAATGCTTGGCTTCCATTTTATTAATACTGGTAGATCCAAGATATATCTTTCCTTTGTTGTGGTGATGACAGTTTAAAATATGCCACTTCATATTTACTTCGTTATTTCTACACATGATCATGAAGATGTCAGGAGAAAATGCCTGATGTGTAATGCTAACCTGTGTTCTGAGGATGGTGTTTTGAGGGTAGAATTTTTGCCAGCTGATGTGTCCAAAAGAATTTGTATTGTTACACAAGGTAGATCGTTTCTCAACAATAGCTGATCATTGGAATCAGATCCAGTGTGGCCTTGAAACTGAATTTCTAATCTTTATCATACATACAGATTAATTATTTCAGTGAGACAGGCTGATGTCGCCAATGGCAAGACGATATGTTTTTCTTGTGCTGGGTTCCTTGGAAATAGACACAAAATTTCATAATCATGAGAATATAGAAAGGTTTGGGGTAGAAAGGAACTGAAAAATCATCTTGCTCCAACCCCCTGCCATGGGGAGGGACAGCTTCCATGAGACCAGGTTGTTCAAAGCCCATCCAGCCTGGCCTGGAACACTGCCAGGGATAGGGGATTCACAGGTCCTCTGTACCAGTGCTTCACCACTGTCACAATAAAGAATATTTTTCCTAATAATGATCCTGTGAATACAGGATATGATCTGACCCTTGCTTTTTAAGCACTAACAGTCCCTAACCCAGAGAGAACAGATGAAGTTCTTAGTGATATTTTTTGCCTTAGTGTCTGGGTCAGGCATATATAATGCCTGTTTTCTAAAAAATGTCTATATTAAATCTCTAATGCTCATAGCCTATCCAAAGTCAAAAAATCAGCCATTTTGCAAGTTAGTAAAAATGCCTTTTACAACCGCTTTTATCTCTGTTTTGACCTCTAAAGAACAGATGCAGTAACAAGAAACATCGAGATTTTTTGGAAGTGTTTATACAACACTAAACAACTTAACAGAATGGGTCAATATGGATCAATAATGGAAAACAGTGTAAGTAACACTGCAAATAAATGACGAGAAAATGCCCCAAACTTGTCCAGAAGATAAATGAGCGGTTGTCACCATTAATTTATTTTTATTTTTATTTTTATTTTTATTTTTAATTTCTTTTTTTTCCAGAGCAGATCTAGAACATTTCATTGCTACAAGTCAAGACAATAGTGGAGGGCAATTTTGAGAATTATTTCTGGTCTCCAAAGAGGATAATAAAAAGCTTGATATGTTTAATGTTATAAACAAGGGCAAGGAGACCTTCTTCTCCTTTAAAATGCCTTTATTAG
>VWYP01016392.1:135-13313 GCA_013400435.1 Pycnonotus jocosus
AAGACGTGTAGCCTCATGCTACACTCCTCTCCTGACTTTTGGGCACCTCTTTTGTTTTGGTCAAGCACCCACAAGTACCCAGCAGTTAGTCTCCTAGCAACTCATGGGAAAAAATTCCATAAGTAAAGAAATTCCACTATCTCAACATAGTGATATTCACTATGATCACAAATCTTTAGTAATTAAGGGTTTGTTGCACTCAGCCATTGCTTTCATGTGACATGATGGACTGTTCTGCACAGGGAAATCTGAAGTGAGGCACATATTAAAGGCAGATGCAAGTTAGCCTTGATGAGCTGCATTTTCAAGCCTCCTCCCCTCCTTGTCTTCTCTACTGTGGTTAGGAGAGAGAGGTTCATTGAATGATCCAATGATGACCAAAGGACATAGCTCATAGTAGCAGTAAGAGGCTTAATTTTTCTCCAAACGAAATTGGAGTCCCAACTCCAGCTTTTGAGGTCACTTTTTCTGGTAGTAGTACAGCAGGATTCCTGAGGGTGCCACTCCACCTGTGGGAACTTACTTGTAGCCTCCCATTTGCTGTTGAGTACCATAGAATGGAGTAATTTCTTTTTGAAACTCAGAAAAGAATCGCAAATCTAAACTGTGCTAAAGAATGTTCCTTAGAGTTTCCAAATCCATTTTGAAGAGGTTAAGAAGTACTAGGATTGTACTTTTTTGGATCAACCTTATTATTCCTTAGGTGTTTTATTCATAATGTATGTATGTGTTTGTTTTGTTGTGCAGTCAGGAATATCACCGGCTTCTGAAACCCCCTAGAAAAGCCGAAGTACTGCCACCTGTTTTGATATATGTTCCCAGGAGCGAAACTGTCTTGCGCTTGCAAAAGGTGTGTGAGTGACAATAGTGGTGATAAACAGAGGCCATTTGAGAAGAATGTCAGTGGAGAGTGTTGTTTGAGCTTTGACGTTGACAGGTTAGAGACCATTTTTGCCTGGCTGACAAAGCAAAACCCCTATGGCCATGTGTTCTGTAACTGGCACCCGAGTGAGTGGAGAAGCACACTGTTGGAATGTCAGCTCCTAATTGCTCTGATGTCCAGTCACAAGGCAGTTTGGCACAGCTCAACTCTGTCATTCCAAAATTGCACATTCCATGTTGGTTGGGATCTTGTCCCACAGACTGCCCAAGTTGATGGGTTTTAATGTCATTTGAGGTGGCCATAAAGAAAATTAATCTGCAACAACAGAATACCAAAGAACTACTAAAAGAAATCTGGATCATGAGAGACAAGAAGAGCTCCAACGTTGTCCCCTATTTAGACAGTAAATAGTTCTGGTATTATCATGTCAATGTTTATTCATATATTTACAAGGCAAGGGTTAGAAAGCCCCTTACTCATTGGCAGAAAATTGATCTTTTGATCATTATTAATCTACTCATATATGATGTAGGAGAGGAAATTGCATTTTGTCTACAATGATCTTGCCACACATACATAATTTGAAGAGTGTTTTTTAAAAACCTGGATCAGCCCCCTCCTTCTAAATCAACAGCTTGCAAGTTCACTTTCTCTATGCTGTTTGGTTGCTTGGGGTTTGATTTTTTTTCAAGTCTTTTATGGTAATTCCTGATAAACCACCATAGAAATTGTTTCCCTTGGGCCAGTCCCACTATTTTCCATTGCTATGGCTGCCAAAAGACCAGGTTTTTGTTTCCTGAAACACATAATTTGCCAGTTTTGAAAGTGTTGGCGTTTTTGTGTTGTTTTTTTATAATATACTTTGTGCATGGTTTTCCAAAGGGTTGACCAAATTTTGTCCTCAGTAATGCACACCCCACCAGTCCTGGATAAAATAGTGAAAGTTAGTTCTCCTTGTTCCTGGAGCTGATGACAGAATTTGTGTTAAAATGAAGCAGCTCATGAGATGTGTCACAGTTCCAGGTTTATCTTTGCCATCTCTCCATTTTACTCTGTCTTCAAGCACAAGTGACTTGGAAACAAAACTCCACTCCTCTGCTGCATAAGACAATATAGCCAGGCACGTTCATTTCCATGCTGTTGTTTTCTTCCTTCAACTACCTTGACAATAAGGAACTCTTGCTGATAATGGACTACATAGATGGACACTCTTCAATGGATGTGATTAGCAAGACAGCAATGAGTGAAAGACAGATAGCAGCTGTTTCTATGGAGGTAAGGAATTTTACTATGGTTCTGATGACTTGGAGAGGATTGTCCTTTGAAACAGATAGTAGGAACAGCAGTGATTTCATTCTCAGAGCTTACTCTTCTCTGTCCTTATAGTCTTAACTACTCATGTTGTATACTCTATTTTTATTTATTATACTCCACTTTGCCTCTCTAAATATTTGCTGGAAGCCCATCTGTACTGCATTTCTTACCTGTAAAACCAAAACTGTTGGTGGTAAAATTTTAAATTAGTAGTAAAGAAAAACAGAGATTTATTTGTCATAGTTCTCAGCTGAAAAGGAGAGCATTGAACCCCAAATGTTTTTTTCTTCTGAAAAGTGACTAATATGCTACTTCTGAGTCTGTTGTCAAGGCCAGCAATAAAATCTTTTTCATGCAGCCTCCTGCCTGAAAGTGATCCACTTCATACTATTTTTGGGCAACCTCTCATTTGTCCTCTGGATGGAAAGAGAGCAGCCCAATCCAGCATCAGTCCTTCTGGCTCTGTTTTAATGGGGCAGTCTAGAACAGTTGCCTTTTCACTTTCCAAAGCTAATTTGCCTCACATTGAAAGATACTGCTTTACTAGGGTTGGAGCAGCAAGCTCTTCCTCTTGCCAGTGGCATATTATGCCATTACACACTACTCCCCGAAAAAGTAAATCTTGTAAAGAAGGTTCCTTTCTTGTGTTATCAAACCAGATCACTAACTTTCATCTTCCTCTACTTGTTTTCTCTCTCTCAGTGTCTGCAAGGACTGGCTTTTCTGCATTCCAAGAAAGTGATCCACAGAGACATCAAAAGTGACAACATCCTTCTGGATCTGGATGGATCTCTCAAGCTGGGTAGGTACTCTTGGTCAGGTGCAGCATTCCCAGAATGAGGTGTGGGGCTGTTTTGGAGTGACTGCCAGCTGCCCAAATGTAATGCTTGTACACAGACCCCAGCTGAGAGCTGAATGCACAGTTGTAACTTGCAGAGAGATATCTCAAGGAACAAGGTGTCAAGAGTAGCTTTGGTTTATGTGTGTCCCTTCCTGTGGAAGGGAATTACAATATTTCAGATTTCAGGTGGATAAATACAAGTTACTGCATGAAATGTGAAGATTTTGTTTAGTGGCCACAATTCCTTGGCCACAGCCATGAGTTAATAGCATGGCCACCTGTCTGGCTAGATTCAAGAGCACATTCTCAGACTTAGAGCATGGGGGCATTCTTTTGCTTGGTTTCCTAACTGAAGCTGTCTTTGAGAGTGTTTAGTTTTCTTCTCAAGTGATTTTGGCCTCTGTGCTCAGCTCACCCATAAGCTCACACACAAGCAGGAAAAATGGATTTCCATTGTTGGGACTACTTGGTGGATAGCACCAGTTGTGAGAAGCCAGTGGTATGGCTCCAAAGTGGACATCTGGTGGCTTGGCATTGCAGGTATAAAAATGGTGTAAAGAGAACCTCCTCACTTTATGGAAAATTCTCTCAAAGTAAGGTGGAAATAGTCTTAGTGTCTGTCTAATCTGTCTAATTTTCTGTTTCCAACAAGAAAAAAATCCTGCCAGGTTGAACTACTTCCTCTAGGGTCCATCCAGCTCTAAAAATGTCCCTGAAGCCCATCAGCATCTGCTGCAGCTTTGCTTCCATCAGTGGGAGCATCTCAGAAGAGGAACATAGACAGCTCAGAAGTGTGCCATATTGGCTTTCAGTGATGCCTGAAATTTCATGTACGCATTTTGAACTGTCATTGAGTTCTATCTTTGAATGACAAGAATTTTCCAGCAGCAAGTTCAGCAGTGTGATAAATAGCCTTTGAAATCCAGGTTGAATCCTAGAATTATATACTCACAGAATATTCTGACTTGGCAGAGACCCACCATGATCATTGAGTCCAGCTCCTGGGCCTGCACAGGAGGCCCCAAGAATCACACCATGGGCCTGAGAGCATTGTCCAAACGCTTCTCAAATCCATCAGGCTTGGTGATGTGACCACTTCCCTGGGGAGTCTATTCCAGTGCCCAGTCACCCTGTGGGTCAGAAACTTTTTCCTGATATCCAATCTAAGCCTCCCTTGACTTAACTCCATGCCATTTATGCAAGTCCTTTCACTGGCCACCACAGAGAAGAGATCAGTGTCTGCCCCTCCTCTTTCCTCACAAAGAAATTGTAGGCTGCAGTGAGGTCTCCCCTTAGTCTCCCCCTCTGCAGACTGGACAGACCAAATTACCTCAGCCACTCCTCACATGGCTTCCCCTTTAGACCCTTCATTCATCCTTGTGGCCCTCCTTTGGATGCTGTCTAATAGCTGAAGGCCTGTCTTATATTCTGGTGTCCAAAACTGCTCCCTGCACTCGAGGTGAAGCCACTCCAGTGCAGACCAGAGCAGGACAATCCCCTCCATCACCTGGCTGGCAATGTTAGGCTTGATGCACCCCAGGACATAATTGGCTGTCCTGGCTGCCAGGGTACACTGAACCTTTCCCATTTCAATTTCAAAACAAACAAACAAACAAACAAACACCAAGAGAAGCTGCCCAAGCAAATCAAACCAAACCAAACCCCAAGCAATTCTGTTTACTTTTTCTTTTATTAACCGCAGGGCATCAATTTTCTTCAAAACTGTAAGATCTTTTTCA
Organism: Pycnonotus jocosus; assembly: GCA_013400435.1. Taxonomy (NCBI): domain Eukaryota; kingdom Metazoa; phylum Chordata; class Aves; order Passeriformes; family Pycnonotidae; genus Pycnonotus; species Pycnonotus jocosus. The sequence continues at coordinate 4,913 of VWYP01016392.1, forward strand.
AATTCATTGGCTCTTTGACAGTTTCAGGCTTCTAAGCCACCTGGATATTGTTCTCTCATGTGGCGGCCTGGGTAAGTTTGGGATCTTGTTTTCACAGATGGCAGATATAATTGTGTGCTGAATCCTTGCCTGCCTTGGTACATTAAATAAACTGATAAGCCTCTTTGGAGCTACTGCAAAAGTGGATTTCCTTTGCACTGGACTTGTCAGCTGTATCATAGGAAACCAACTTTAGCTTCATATAGGTCTTTTTCAATTGTGGAAAAGTTGGAGTCAATTCTCAGAGGAGTAAAATGTGCTTTTGCTGATGAAGTTCCTATTAACTAGGTCAGGCAATGAAACTGACAGTCAAGGCAAGATCCCTTGGATGTTGGAACAAGTGTGGCTTCATTTACATTTTTCTCCTGTTCTGGCAGCGAAAACTTTTCTCTAACCCTTTGCCAGGGAAGGAACTGCCACTGGAAACTGGAGCTTAAGGAATGAGGTCTAGGGCAGCAGGTTCAGATATGGAAGAAACAGGTAGAGTCTCAGGTTTTCTTTTACTTCAGGCCTGATACCTGATAGCCACACAAGGGACCCTAAAGCTGAAGAACACTTTGCTACATTCCTCTCTCTTGTCTAACTTTCTGAACTGCTGCCTAGACACAGCCTAGAGTCTGCTAAGGGTCTGCTAAGGAACTTCTGCAGGTAAATTGTGGAGTAGCTGCAGGCGATACAGTTGTCTGGTGCAAGGGTTTGCTCCTCAGCTACAGTCCAAGGCATCAGGTGGCCTACCCTCAGACTAATGTTCTCTCTTGGTGCTTTTCCAATAAAAACAAAGTAGGATCTTAAACTGGTTTGTGTTGGATGGGAACAGTGAAGGTCATCTAGTCCAACCTGCCTGCCATAAGCACGGACATCTTCAAGTAGATCAGGTTGCTCAGAGCCCCATTCAACCTGACCTTGAGTGTTTCCAGGGATGGGCAACCTAGCAGCTCTCTGGGCAGCCTACACCAATGTTCCACTCCCCTCCTCATAAACAATTTTTTCCTTAGACCCAATCTGAATTGACTGTCTTCTAGTTTAAAACCATTTTCCCTGTTTGAATTGCAACAGGCCCTGCTAAAAGCTGTCTCTCCATTTTTCTTAGAAGCCCCCATGTCTTGAAGGGTTGGAATAAGCTGTCCCCAGGGCCTGCTGTCCCGCAGGCTGAACAAGCTCTCTTGGCCTTTCCTCAGATGAGAGCTGCTCCATCCTCAGATCTTTTCTGCATACCTGTCTTATGCTTTGAGAGTCCTTCAGTTTTACCTGGAGGTAAAAATACTGGAGTAGAATGATGTTGGGCAAGAGGTCTGAAATGGTGGTGGAGTGTCTTGGGGTGGTTTTCTATCCCCATGATCATTTGCTCTATGCCCAGAAATGGTTGGTGTAGCTTTAAGATGGGCCCCAGGCAGGGTGGAGCCTTGGGGCTCTTGCTCAGGCTTTTTCAAAGCCTCACTCCCAGGCATCCATGCTGCCAGGTGGACTGGGCTGTCTTTGTTGCTTAGCTAGTTTGAGTTGTTGTTAGCTTAGGCAATTTTTTTTTTTTTCCTTTTCCCTGGCCTTAGAGACTGTAACAACAATCCTTTGGTAGCCTTTGTTTTTTTTTCCCTGAACTGTTCAGTTTGGCTTGATCCGAGGCCAAAGAAAACTATCAATGGGATAAGCAGGGGACTGGTGAGGAGCAGAGCAGCCACTCCATCCCAGCCCCAGACCTTGGGAAAGCCCAGTGAAAGGACGGACCCTAAAACCACCAGCTTCATCTGCTGTGAAAAGGAGACCAACAACAGAAATTCACCAGGTATCCCATCTGATGTTTTCCTGAACTTATGCATGGAACTTTTGGTTATTTTTCTTGCCTGAGACAAAAGCCATTTTTTCCCCTCCTCCCTGCCATGTGGTCAGCCGTTTTTTGGGGGTTTTTTTCCCTTTCCCTGGCATTTTGGGATGTTTCTTTTGTTTCAGTGTGGGTGTGTGGGTGTTCGCAGGAGGAGAGTAAGGTTCTGACAATTCAGCATCTAGCATTTGTTCTTTTTTTTCCTGTGCCATGTTGGCATTCTGTCAATAAACAGTTGGGTATTTTTCACTTTCATCCACTAGTATTCATTTTCTCATTGGAAGAGACGGATTGTTGGAACCCCATTTTTTGTTAGAGAAAACATTAATTCCAGAGTGTTCCTCTCCTAAACTTCCCTCTAAACCAAGACATGAAGGAAGCCACTGAAACCAGTCCCAGCCAAGGGGTCAGAGACTTTGCTGTGGGAAGGAGTGGGCTGTGGGGGACGCACTGTGAACTTCAGAGGGAATACAGCTTATCTCTCCTGCCCCACTCTTAGATGTTTCTGCCATCAAGCCCTGCTTGCAGAAGTTTCTAACACTGAAGCAGGGACAGCTGAGTGAGATGTTCTTGCTAGACATTCAGGCGCAGGGTGGAGCTTCCTCCTTGGTGAGGAAGGCCATTGGAGCTATGATTAGAAGGTAGCTCTACGGAGCATGGCCAGCAGGAGTGGGCACACAGGGGTGTGGCACAGCTCTGAGGGTGTGGCACGGCAATGAGGGTGTGGCACGGCAATGAGGGTGTGGCACGGCAGTTTGCGTGGCAGTTTGCGCAGGCACAGCAAGCAGGCAGAATTCCAGGCATCCTCCTGCTGGTGGCATTTTTATTTTATTTAGCTTGGTTTTGTTGTTGTTGTTCTCATTTTCTTCAGCAATGGTCTCTAAATAATCAAAAGCTATAGCTAGTAAAGGTGTACCGAGACAAACAGGACGCTCCAAGAGGGATGCGTCTGTCTAGACTCTTTCCTATATGGTGCGTTTGAGCCTGTCACTAGTACCAGGGCACGGTGCCAAAGACGTGTGCCTGCAGTGCAAACAGGTGAATGATCTCCTGCCTGGTGGACAAGGTCAAGGGGGGAGTAGAAAGACCAGGGAGTACGAGGGAAACTGAAAGGGGAATAGATTGGTGGAGCTTCACCCTTCCATCCCTGAGAGAAGCCCACCAGGAGTCAGAGGACTCCCAGACCTCCTATCAACAGGCAGTAGAAGGAGACCTAGTTGATGAAGGGGAATGGAAATGGGTGTCTCCTTGGGAAGGTGAAAATTCCTCCGAACCCCTCATCACCTACCGAGGTGTCACTTCAGAACAGGCATGACACCCTGGATCCAGAGGGCCAGCCAGATGACACAGAAAATAATCTGCCTGGAGAGTGTCCCAATTACACTTCATCCATCAGATAAATCACTGCCTCTAGCATTAAAAACAAGAGCAGTTGTAGTAGGCAACTCCCTTCTGAGGAGAACAGAGGGCCCGATATGTCAACTGAACCCATCCCACAGGGATGTCTGCTGCCTCCCTGGGGTCTGGGATGTCACCAGGAGACTCCCTGGACTGATTCAGCCCTCTGATTATTACCCACTGCTGATATTCCAGGCTGCAAGTGATGAGACTGAAAAGTAGAGCAGCAGAGCAATAAAAGAGACCTCTGGGCTCTGGGTCAAGTGGTTGATGCGGCAGGAGCACAGGTGGTGTTCTGCTCAGTCTCTTCAAATGACAGAGACAAATGGTGAAAGGAACAGGAGAGCCCACATTATCAGCAAGTGGCTTGAGGGCTAGTGTCATCGACAGATTTTTGGGTTCTTTGCTCACATCGCAACTTTTATGGCACCCGGCCTGCTAGAGCCAGATGGGCTCCATCTATCTGCTAAGGGCAAAAGGATTCTAGCCCATGAACTGACAGAACTCATTGAGAGGGCTTTAAACTAGGTTTGAAGAGGGAAGCAGGTGCAACTAGGCTCTCTAGAAACAAGCTCGAGGGTGGTAAGCCAGAGTCAGGGCTATCATCAGCAGCCCAGTTGAAGTGCATGTACACTGATGAACACAGCATGGGTAACAAACAAGAAGAGCTGGAAGCATGGTACAGCATGACACACTCGTCATCATGGAAACGTGGTGGGACAATGCACATAACTGGAGTGCTGCACTGGATATCTACAAGCTCTTGCAGCACAGAGACTGGAGAGGGAGAAGAGGTGGAGGGGTGACACTTTATATTAAGGAGGTTCTTGATACCATGGAAATTGAAACTACTAATGATAAAATTGAGTGCCTATGGGTGAGAATCAGGGGGAAGGTTAATAAGGCTGGTTAATAACATCCTGGTGGGAGTCTGTTATAGGCTGCCCAGCCAGGAAGAAGAGGTGGATAACTTATTCTATAAGCAGCAGGAGGATATTTCAAGATTAAGAGCCCTTGTTCTTGTAGGTGACTTTAACCTACCAGACATCTGCTGGGAACTCAACACAGCAGAGAAGAGGCAGTCTAGGAGGCTCTTGAGTGTGTGGAGGACAACTTCTTGTCACAGCTGGTGAGAGAGCCTACCAGGGGAAGGACTACACTAGACCTGCTGTTTTTAAACACATGTGAGCTGGTGGGAGATGTGGTGATTGGAGGCTATCTGGGGCACAGTGATCATGAAATTATAGAGTTTTCAGTATTTGGTGAAACAAGGAAGGGCATCAATAAAACTTCACACAGGACTTCCAGGGGGCAGACTTCAGCCTGTTCAAGAGACTTATTCAGAGAGTCCCTTGGGAAGCAGCCCTTGAGAACAAAGGAGTCCAGGAAGGATGGGTGTGCTTCAAAACAAATCTTGAAGGCACAGAAACAGACTGTCCCTATGTGCTAAAAGATGAGTTGACAAGGAAAATGACCAGACTTCCACGGGCAAGTTCTTGAAGGAGCTAAGGAAAAAAACCAGGGTGTATCACCTGGAAGGAGGGTCAAGGTATCTGAGGAAATGTTTTAGGGGATTGCCAGGGCACATAGAAAAAAAATTAGAGAGGCAAAAGCCCAGTTAGAACTCAAACAGACAACTTCTGTGGAGGACAATAAAAATATTTTTATAAATACATTAATGGCAAAAGGCAGGGTAAGGACAACCTCCATTCTCTATTAGATGCAGGAGGGAATTTAGCAACTAAAGATGAGGAAAAGGCAGAGGTACTGAACATCTTCTTTGCCTCAGTTTTCAACAGAAAGACAGGCTGGACTCAGGACAACTGTCCTCCTGGGCTGGTAGATAGTGTCAGAGGACAGCACAGTCCCCCTGTTATCCAGGAGGAAGCAGTCAGAGACCTGCACTTAGGTGCTTATAAATCTATGTGATCAGATGGGATCTATCCTAGGGTGATGAGGAGCTGGCTCACTCGGGAGGTCCCAGACGACCAGAAGCTGGACAGTGTGACACCAATCCACAAGAAGGACTGGAAGGAGGATTTGGGAAACTATAGTCACAAGCACCATATAATTAATCAAATTTTTAAACTGAAAGGGGCATTGAACTGTGTGTGGTATTTTAAGCTGTTAGCAGATGTCCACCTTAGAACCCAGGAGGATTTTGGCAATGGGTGGTGATAGGGACTGGGGGAAAATAGGCAGGCATGCCTCACAGATCCCCCAGTTCCATAAAGGCAGGGAAAGAAACTGTAGGGTTTGGATAGGCCATGGAGCCACACATTCAGGGATAACTCACTGCAAGGGCATGCTAAGGAAAGCTACAACTTTGAGAAAGGGAAAGAAACCCCCAATTCGAGAAAACATCTTATTTCTTTCAGGACACCATTACTTTGCCACACAACAAGCAGACAAACATAAATCAACCCCACATACAGTGTATCAACTCTTCAGGTATATTTACACCTGTTATTACTTTGGAGTCCAAGAGATCCATTGGTCAGTCTACCATGTATTTGTAGATTTGCATATTAATTTCAAAATACAGCTCTTAGCACTTTTCAGACATTTTCAGACATGTAAGATAGAGATTTGCCTCAGCTTCTAAACCCCCCCACAAGCTATCCATCCTCCTACTCCTAGGAAATTTTTACTTCGTTAGCTGGATGTTTGAATGCTTTAAAAATCTTTAGTAATATTAGAGATCGTGAGAAAAAATTCTTGCTATAGGTAAAAGCACGCAGTTTTAGTTCTGATTTACATAAACCAGCACGATGTAGGATAGCATAATCTGGTTCCATAAATCAATAGCTATGCTTGTAGAATGAATCAGCATTAGTTAAGGGAACATAATTATCTATATCACCCTGTCAATTATCTTGTTTAAGCAGTATGACAATATTATACTCTAAAAGAAAAATGCCATATGACCTCTAGTGAAGTATCTTCTTATCCAAAGTATTTATAGAGCTAAGTGGTAAAAACAGAATCACAAACATCTAAGGCTGTAGAACCTTGTATAGTATGTAGTTCAGCATGAGAAGATTCTGCCTCTGCTCAGATCTGGCCACAGTTCAGCCAGAACCCAAACACACAAAGCCTGTGTCCAGGGATGTAGCTGTGGCATATATCTTGTGAAGATAAATCCCTTTGAGACAGAAGATGGACAGGAAGTCAGCTGTATCATGCACTAATACAGCTACTTGGCTTCTGGAACAGAGGGAGAACAGACAGGGTGAGCCTCTATGAGCCTCCAAAAGAAGCATGTACATATGCCCTTGCTGCAACAACATGCAAGGTCAAATACAGCTTCAAAGAATGCAAGTAGCTGTTACTACATCATGAAAATTAAATTTGAGCAATATGAAATTGAAAGGAGGTTGGTGTTGTCTTTTAGCAGAGGGGAACAGCAGAAATATTTGTCTAAGAGTATTGAAGAAAAAGGAAACCATAGGTGACAGTTGTCAGAGTTCCAGCTAGATTAATGAATACTATGTAAGCTACAGTAAAAGCCAAAGGTCTTCTTTCTAGGTTGTGGCAATTTACACTCAATGGCTGTTAAAGCTCAGATTTTTGCTGGGGTTTGGAGTTTTTGGTTGGTTGGTTGGTTGGTTTGGTTGTTTCAGACATGGTTGCTAAAATGAAGAGTTTCTTGGATTTTTATTTTCCAGAAACTTTCTAATAAAGAGAAATCCAAGGGAATCAGTTTGTCTGTTTTATATTTGTGGTTTTCTTATTTATGCACAGTATTCTGTAAATTGACCATGTTTTTCCTGAAGAGCCATATCACAGAATCACTGAGGCTGGATCCTTGCTGCAACCTAAAGCCATTTCCAATTGTCATTTCATGTGAGACATGGCAGGAGACCAATCCCCACCTGGCCACAACCACCTCTCAGGGAGTTATAAAGAGCAAGAAAGTCCCTACTTGTCCTCCATTTCTCCAGTCTGAACACCCCCAGCTCCCTCAGCCTCTTCTCAAAGAACGTGCACTTCAGACCTTTCCCCAGGGCCTGTTTCTCTCCTCTGGACTCTCTCCAGCACCTCAAAGTCTTTCTGGACATGAGGAGCCCAAAACTAAACAAAGGATTTGAAGTGCGACCCCACCAGTTCTGAGTACGGGGAAGGAGACAGTCCTGCTGGCCACGCTACTGCTGACCCAAGCCAGGATGCCATTGGTCTTCCCGGTTCCCTGGGCCCATACTGGCTCACGTTCAGCTCTGCCAGCCAGAACCCCCAGGTCCTTTTCCCCTGGTAGCCTTCCAGGCACTGCTCCATCCAGCCGCACTGTAGGCACTGTTGTGACACAATGGCAGCCCCAGAACCCGGCCCTGCTGAACCATGACCAATAGGCCTCAGCCAGTCTGGTCTTAGCAATATGAAACACGTTTGCTAGAAAGGAGAAATAGATTGGAAAAACAGACAGCCTGAAAGGACTATTTTTACTTACATCTGAGATGTGCTGTAAGTTTCTCCTGTTAGCTTCTTAATGACATGCTCAAAGGGTAGTTTACCTTTGGATGCTCAAAAAGTATCCTGAAATGATGGAAATTATCTTCTCCTGCAGATTCTTTTCCTATTCTCGCCCTGGTGAGGTCCCCTGCTGTGTCCCAATGTTTTGTCTCCGGTGTTCTGTCCCATTGGTACCCCTTGCTCTGTCCCACCAATGTCCCCTTCCCTGTTCCCGGCCGTGCACCATTTGCCCTAAACCGCTGTTGCCCCTGTCCATGCCAGAGGTCTTCCCTGTCTCACCCCTGAGCTGTCCCTGCCCTGTCCTGGCGGTGTCCTCTTCCTTGTCCCAGCAGTGTTCCTGACCTATCCCAGCGGGGCCCCCTCTCCTGTCCTGGCGGTCTTCGCCACCCCTGCAGTGTTCCCCACCCTATCCCGGGGTATTTCCTTGGGTATCCTGATACTGATATAAGAGTTTATAAAATTCTAAACTAAAATCGGGAAGGTGGAATGGGTGAGGTGAGGTACCCGAGACAACTGAGTCTTGGACACAGACAGGAATGTAGTTCAATTATCTTAAGTAATTCACGTGTGACTTAGCTTGGCAAGAAAGTTTGGGTAGAAATGTATCTATAAGCAGTATATGATTATTGTTTTAAACGAGAATCAAGGGAATTATATTTATAGAAGTTTATTTTAATT
>VWYP01016393.1:304-11486 GCA_013400435.1 Pycnonotus jocosus
TTTTTTTTCTTTTTCCTTTTTTTTTTTTTTTTTTTGGTAATTTTTTTTCCTTCGTCTTCTTCTGCCGCGTACCTGTGAGATTCGGTTTCACATTTTGCTGAGCCCATTTTGGGGCATTTTATTTTTCTTTCTCTTGGGATTTTCTCCATTGCCAGAGGATGTCTCTTGTTGAGAGGATGCTGAAAGGAAGAAGAAACGAATTCTTTGACTGGCACTGAAGGAGTGGGGGGGGTATTTTTCCCCCTCATTTTTTAGTTTTTCTTCATTATTCTTTTTCTCTAGGAAATCATTAACTGGGGGGGGGGTTGGTTTCTTTTTTTCCCCTCCCCCCCTTTTTTTGGAGGGGGATTTCAGAAGATCCATCTTTCTTTCCCCCTCCCCTCCAAAGATATTTTTTTTCCCCCATCCTTCGTCTTTGTGGAAATGTGGACATTTCAGGCAGACAGATTGAGTGGAATCGTCTCTGCTTTAGCAGCTCTTTGTGTCGCCTGCTGTGCGCAAAGGTAAGGATTGCCATCCCGGGCTGCGGGGACAGCGGGGCTGCCACGGCGCTTGTTTGTCTTGTTTGGGGTTTTCTCCACCGAGCTGCATGTGGGAAAGGGGAGGGGGTTCTTCCCCCAAAATCGCCCGCTATTGTTATTCCCCAGCCCGTGCGGTTCTAGGGGGAGGAGGGATGCTCATGCCTGAGCTGTGGAGCAGACTCTGCGGACCGAGAGCGTGTGTGCGCGTCCCCCTGCCCGAGCCGGGGGAAAATGGCCAAACCAAGGGGGTTTGCTGGGGAACATGGTGCCCGCAGGAGCCGCCGGAGCTGCGCTACGCACCCGGCACAGGCTGCCTTGGCCATGCCCGAGCCGCACACGCAGCCACGCTCGCATCCCGGCGAGCTGCGCCGTGCCACAGCCCCGGCTCTGCGGAGCTCCGGGGGCGATGCCCACGGCCGTGCCTCCGCGCGGATTTACGGCACGCAACACCCTCCTCCGTGGGTGCCATCCATCCATCCGTCCATCCATCCGTCCATCCATCCGTCCATCCATCCGTCCATCCATCCATCTATCCATCCATCCGCATCCGGCCCTGCGTGTGCGCAGCCATCCGTGTGTGTCACCGCACACCTCCGGAGGCAGCTGCACCTGCCCTGTGTGCCACCGGGGCAGAGCTGGGCATCCCCTGCCCTGTGCTCGGGCTGAGCATCCCCTGCGTGCCAGCGGGGCAGAGCTGGGCATCCCCTGCCCTGTGCTCGGGCTGAGCATCCCCTGCGTGCCACCGGGGCCGAGCAGAGCATCCGTGCCCGGTGTTGGAGCTGAGCATCCCCTGCCCGGTGCTCGGGCTGAGCATCCCCTGCGTTCTCGGGGTGCAGCCGTTCCTGGGGTACGCCCGGAGCACCGGCAGCGCTCCGCAGGTGCCCATGCAGCCCTGCCAAGGTGTGCGCAGCACACACCTGTTTGCTCGCTCAGCCGCCGCTCTCACACGCGGGAGCAGCGCTGCTGCCCTCCCTCCCTGCGCACACCTGCGGGCAGGTGCGTTTGTCCCTGCGCGGGCGGGGGAAGCTGAGGCATCTCCCTGCTCAGCCATGCACGGGAGCAGCGCGCTCCCGACGCACACGCACAGGTCCTGGCAGGGCTGTGGGTGCCCACATTGGTGTTACCATAGCTATATACACGCACACACACAGGTCCTGGCAGGGCTGTGGGTGCCCACATTGGTGTTCCAGGTCCTGGCAGGGCTGTGGGTGCCCAGGTTTGTGTTCCAGGTCCTGGCAGGGCGGTGGGTGCCCAGGTTTGTGTTCCAGGTCCTGGCAGGGCGGTGGGTGCCCAGGTTTGTGTTCCAGGTCCTGGCAGGGCGGTGGGTGCCCAGGTTTGTGTTCCAGGTCCTGGCAGGGCTGTGGGTGCCCACATTTGTGTTCTGGGTCCTGGCAGGGCTGTGGGTACCCAGGTTTGTGTTCCAGGTCCTGGCAGGGCTGTGGGTGCCCAGGTTTGTGTTCCAGGTCCTGGCAGGGCTGTGGGTGCCCAGGTTTGTGTTCCAGGTCCTGGCAAGGCTGTAGGTGCCCAGGTTTGTGTTCCAGGTCCTGGCAGGGCTGTAGGTGCCCAGGTTTGTGTTCCCATAGTTATAAACACGCCCAGGCGCAGGCGCACGCCCACCTTGCCCACCCCATTCATGCGTGGTCCCGCTGTGTGGGGACACACACACACACAGAGGCAGCTCAGCAGGCTCTGTCCAAGCAAATGTGTGACATTTAAAGCCCACAGCAACCCCCCCTGCTCAGATGTGTGCCCGTCCATGTGTGTTTGTACGTCCAGCACTGATTTTCACCCCGTCTCTGTGTGTGTGTGTGTGTGTGTGTGTGCACAGCTCAGAGACAAAACACTCTCCATGTGCACAAGCCTCCAGCAACTCCTACACAGCCCAGCCAGCAGCACGGGGTGCTGGAATGGAGATGTTTGGCTGCAAGTGTACGTGGAGATGCAGAGCACTGACACAGAATCAGGGGCAGGGCGCTCTGGAATTCAGATCACAGGCTGGCTCTGTGCGCTCCCCGAGCGGATGCAGACCCACATTTGCCAGGAATAGCGCTGGCATGCAGCTGCTCGCCCACAGCTGGGCAAAATGCACGGCTTGCCTCCTCAGTGGGAGGGATCAGAGGCTTTTTGGATCAGAGGGAGCGCTGGGAGGCAAAAGACCTTGTCCTTAATCGTGATGGTTTATTCCCTCACTAGGCCAACTTGTAGCTGATGAGGAGGGAAGAGTCCCCATGGCCCTCTTCCCACTCTGCTCCTTTCTGCAGGGGCCCTGACACATTGTTTACTGTCTCTACCTCAATCTCCCTGCTTATATTAATCAGGTAAACGCTGATTCCTGGTTTTATGCCCTGTAGGAAGCCAAACAGAGGTGTCTAAATCCCTTGAGAAATGCACAGTGTCCATATCACGAATGTGGAAATCTGTGTGCCTAGGAATGGCTGTCTAGAGATGAACAAATGCTGGAGCACCCTCTCAGTCCTCAGTGACAGGGCTGTGTTTTGCATGCTGCAAAACCTCACACACCTGCAGAGAAATCCACAGATGCAGGTGGACCCTGCCAGCCTGGCCTGGAGGTTGTGGAGGTGCCCACCTGCACACACCTCTCTGGCCTTTTCACAATGATTAAAGCTGTGCACACAAGAGCTGCAGCACTCTCAGGAGCACGCCCAGGAGTGGAGCTCAGACCCCTTCCCCTGCCAGCACACAGCTCCTTGGTTGTCCATGCAGCAGAGCTGGCTGCTGCCTCACGTTTGCACATCCCTGACCTGCTGAGGAATTCCTGCACATGCAGAACCTGCACATGCAGAGCGCTGAGAGCTGCCCGGGTGCTCCTGTGTGCTTCCACCCACACCCCTAGGGAGAGTCTGGGCCAGAGAACCCAGCCTCAGGAACCCACAAACCCCTGCTGCTGTGCTCCTCATAAACCATGTCCACAGCCCAGCGCCTCATCACAGCCCAGCAGAGCAAGGTCTGCACCCGGTGTCACCCCCAGTCACCCCCAGTCACCCCCAGTCACCCCCAGTCACCCCCATCACCTGCAGCCCCTGGCTGGGATGCAGTCACACACATCCGTGCATGTTTGAGAGCTGCACCCAGCGCTGTCCAGTGTCTGTGTGTCTGTGAGCACGGGCAGCCAGGAGAGCACGCCTGTCTGTCTGTCTGTGTGTGTGTGTGCAGACACACGGACAGGCCAGCGGCAGCCCCGGTGTCCAGGCAGGCAGAGGCAGAGGCAGAGGCAGTGCCGCGGTGCAGCTCTCCAGGCTGGCTGGGATGGATGTGGGAGGCGGTGTTGACAGCGAGACATGCTGTTGTGGTGGGTGACTGCAAAGAGCAGCAGCTGGCACCGGCGGGGTCTCCATTCTCATGCAAAGCAGGGGACGAGGGTGGCACAGGGGCCGGGGATTCAGGCACAAACCCCGACATACCCCGCAGCAAGGAACAGGTCCTGTATTTTTAGCATCCCTTGCTCTCTGCTTTCCCACCTTTGGTTTTGGTTTGGCCCTTGGGCTGATTTTAGGAGGAGCTCTGTTCTTGCTGTAAGGTCTGGGCTGGTGTTAGGGAGGACATCTGCCCCCTCTGTGTGCAGGTTAAAGGGCTGGGAGGGGAAGGATCAGGATGGCTGCTCTGGCACACAGAGGGGAAGATGGACTCTCCTTCCCCGTCTCTGCCTCTTGATCTGCGTTGCTAAGAAGTCACAGTGATGATGCTGAGTGACAGAAACTGAATTTTTACGTGGCAAAGATCAGCTGTACATTGAGGAGGAAAAGCAGCATTGTTTTCTCGTTTGCTTCAGCAAGCTGAAGGAAGCCCTGGGAGCAGCGAGAAGCAGGGGTTGCTCTGGGGTGTGTGACACTGCAGGGTGACACCTGTGTGCTGGGGACCTTGGGACACGCCAGGGCTGTGCTGGGTGATGGAAGAGCTGGAGCAAGAGCCCAGCTTGGCTGAGGAAGGGGAGTGAGACCTGTGAGAGAGAGGCCTGAGGGGAAAAAAAGAACAATTTCTGTTGGGCAGGGCACAGGGAAGCCCCCCAGGTGTGTGGGTCAGTGGCCAGGGTGCTCACTGAGGGGGGCAGCAGCAGGATGTGGGGTGCTTACACCAGAGGGACAGAGCTTGGGGTGCCCTGGAGTCAGGGGGAGCTGCAGAAGAGGAGCCAAAACACTGCTGAGGCTTCTGAGCACCTCCCAGGATGGCTTAGGGGCCCTGTGGGGCTTGTGGGCAGGTGAGGGGCTGAGAGCTGTGCCAAGGACAGAAAACACGAGCAAGAGAGAGAACAGAGAGGCTCTGCCCATGGCTGAGGTGTTGTGGTGCCCTGGGGTGTGAGGGATGCTGGGGTACCCAGCCAGGACCGCTGGTGCCACGTGGCATGACGGGATCTCTCTTCTTTTGTCTTTCAGCCCCTCCACTGGAAACATTTCTGTGGTGAAAGAGATTGTGGACAAACTGCTGAAGGGCTATGACGTCCGCCTCAGGCCTGACTTTGGAGGTACGGTGAGGGCTGGGCGAGGGCAGAGGGGCAGGGATGGGACAGGGATGGATAGAGGGACACGGATGGACAGAGAGACAGGGATGGACAGAGGGACAGGGATGGCCCCAGAGGGGCAGGGATGGACAGAGGGACAAGGATGGCCTGTAAGGCAGGGATGGACAGAGGGGCAGGGATGGCCCCAGAGGGGCAGGGATGGACAGAGGGACAAGGATGGCCTGTAAGGCAGGGATGGACAGAGGGGCAGGGATGGCCCCAGAGGGGCAGGGATGGACAGAGGGACAAGGATGGCCTGTAAGGCAGGGATGGACAGAGGGGCAGGGATGGCCCCAGAGGGGCAGGGATGGACAGAGGGACAAGGATGGCCTGTAAGGCAGGGATGGACAGAGGGGCAGAGGTGGCCCCAGCAGGGCAGGGATGGCCCCAAAGGGGCNCAGGGATGGGCAGAGGGGCAGAGATGGCTCCAGCAGGGCAGGGATGGCCAGAGGGGCAGAGATGGCCAGTGGGGCAGGGCAGGGATGGCTCCAGCAGGGCAGGGATGGCCCCAGCAGGGCAGGGATGACCAGAGGGGTAGGGATGACCAGACGAAAAGGGATGGCCAGAGGGACAGGGAAGGCCCCAGCAGGACAGGGCAGGGATGGCCATGAGGGCAGGGTGTGATGTTTCTGGGGCTATTTTGCCACAGCAGAGACACTCAGCTTTTCCTCTGCTCCAAGCTTTCCTCCATCACAGACAAGAAGTCATCCCTCCTCCATTTCTGCTCCCAATGCCAGATATTCTGGCTCTTTTCCCTGCAGAGGGTTGAGGGGATTGCTGGTTGGGGCTGTTGGCCTGCAAAGCTGCTCCCTCAGCAACAGTGAGGCATAAAATATCCCCTGAGGAGCTGACTGCCATTCAGTAGGAGGTGCAAGGGTCTTCAATCCCTCCCTTGGGTCCTGTGAGCAAACAGGAGAATCACAAGGGCCTGGTGGAGATGAAATATGGAAAATCTTTGGGCACTGTCGTGTTCCCAGGTCCAGCTGAGTCCATTCCTTGGAGAGGAGCAGGCACTGGAAAAGCACAGGGAGGGGGATTGGAGGACTTCTGAACAAGCTTGGCTGTTTGAAGTCTTTTTCTGGGTGATTTCCTCTTTCCTCCTCGTGAGGGGATGCGTGGGGCTGGGGGATGCTCAGCCCACAGCAGGGCAGCAGCGTGTCAGGGTGTCCCTGTGCATGGCACTGATGGCAAACAGGCTCATGCCTGTGCTCTCACGGGGAAGGGAGGCCAGGGATGATTATTTGGTGGTTCAAGGGAGCAGTTTTGTCCCAACAGGGCTGGTCCATATCTCCCAGAAGCTGGGAGTGGAGGAATATCCTCACTGATTTCATCAGGTTGTGAAGGCACCCCAGTGTATCACTGCTTCCCACCACCAAACCTTGAAACCTCTGGTTTCCCTGCACCTCCCCCAGACCTGCCCCATGCACTGACCACCCCAAACCCTTCAGCAGACACTCTCTTCCACCCCCACAAACACCCTCCCCACTGCCTCATCCCCTTGTTCTGCCCTGTGGTGGAGCAGGGGCTGTCGGGTGGCAGCAAAAGCTGCTGGACCCTGGCGCCAGGGAGGGCTCTGGGGTGGGGGAGATGATGCCCATCCCTCAGGAGCATCTGGGAGGTCAGCCAGTGCAGGGGGAGAGGCTTTGGATGCAGCATTGTGCAGGCAAGCTGGGGTTCCAGATCTTCCTTCTCTCCTTTGAGTGTGGGATACAGCTGGCTTTGATTTACAGGCTCTGCCCAGCAAACACGAAATGTCCCTCTTACCTGGGCAGCCCTGATCACAGAGATTGGTGCAGTCACATTTTACGAGGGGGAGAAGGGTGGAGATGACACAAAACTGGGAGGGAAGCAGGGTGTGAAGCCGTGGCAGTGGCTGTGATGCCGTAAGGCAGGAGGTGAGCTGGCTCTGCAGAGTCACGGGGCACAGGGAGCCTGGGCTGGGGGTCCAGCAGGGTTTGTTTCCTGATTCCAGGTCCTCAGGGCATCCAGGACAGGGCCCAGCCCTTCCTCCAGCGCAGGGCTCTGCTGAGGGGCTGGGGGAGGCAGGCACTGCGTGCTGCCGGGCTGCAGGATGGATGGGGCTGGGCGGCCACGGCGTTTGATTTGATTTTACTCTGAATTTCCACAGTGCAAGCTGCATTTCTCTTCACTCAAGCAAAGAAACAGAATTATGACCGTAACCCCCTTCCCTGTAATGGCCTGACTGTTGCCCTTCCCCTTTCCTTGTCCTTCCCTTTGCTCATGAGAGCAAGGTCCTGGTGGGGGGAGCACCTTGGTGCTCGTGGTGCAGGGATGCCCAAACCATCCCCATCCCTGGCTCCCTCCCCCCTGGACGAGCTTATCCAGGCAGAATTCCTGCAGCATTTCCAGCTGGGCTGACCCAGGAGCCTGGAAGCTGGAGGTGGTGGGTGTTGTAAGGCCAGGGGAGAAGGGGTGGAAGTTTCCTTGTACCACTGCTGTACCCAGAGCTCACCAGTCCTCTGGGGGTTTGGATCAAAGCCGTTTCTAGGTGAAATCCAGTGGGATGGTGCCAGGAGGTGTCTAACCCTGCGTGGCTCCCAGTCCATTCACAGTCCTGCTGTGGAAGTTCTCCCCAGTAAATGGTGTGCAGCTGGCACAGCCACGGGACACACAGGAACAGCATGAAGTTGTGTCAGGGGAGGCTCAGGTTGGATTTTGGGAAGAGGTTCTTTCCCCAGAGGGTGATTGGAACCCAGAATAGGCTCCCCAGGGCTGCCAGAGCTCCAGGAGCATTTGTACAATGCTCCCAGGCTGGGCTTGTTGGGTGTCCTGGCCAGGGTCAGGAGTGGGGCTGGATGATCCCTGTGGGTCCCTTCCTGCTCCAGGTGTTCTGTGATTCCATGGAAAAGGCACAGTTTGGCCAAAGCCCTGGGAGCTGTGTGTGTGCAGCCCTGCAGCCTCCCAGGGACCTGTGGGACTGGGCTGAGCTCCAGTTCCAGCACCCTGGGGACTGGGCTGTTCCCCAGGACTGCCCTGTGCTCCCCCTGGACTGTCCTGCCACCCCTCCTCTGCCTTCCAGCCGGGCACAAAGGGGGGAGCAAATCCCACCACGCAGCTGGGGTGAGCTGGGAATGGCCAAGGTGGCACCTGGAGGGGTGGCAGGTCCTGCTGGCAGCCCTGTGCCCTACAGGAATGTCATAGGGCTGTCCCAGGGCTGGCCAAGGGTGACCAGGGGGACACCTGGACAGGCCTGCCCGAGGGGAGAGGGCTGGAGCAAAGCAGCTGCCACCCAGCTGCCCATGAACCAGGGTGAGCTGTGCCTCTACAGCCACAGCCTTTGGCTCTCTGTGGCTCAGGGATGAGGCTCTGGGGGCAGGAAGGTCCCAGCAGCCAGTGCTGGGTTCCCTGGGGGTGTGGGCACAGCGAGGCCCTTCCCAGACAGATTCTCACATGAGAAATGCAACCCACAAACGGGGTGAACCAGCCTGGCTTCCCTTCCCTTCCCTGCCCTGCCCTGCCCTGCCCTGCCCTTCCCTGCCTCCCTTCCCTGCCCTTTCCTGCCTGCTTTCCCCATGTTTTCCTCCTGCAGCAGAGTTGTTTCCTCCTTGCCATCCCCATCTGTGGCTGTCACCTGTGCTGTCCCTACCCTCTCAGCCCTGTGGGCAGTGTCCCATGTCCTGGGGTGCCTCCTCCATTCCCTCCTGCCTGCAGAGCAGGAGGAACTGGGATCCTTTGGATGTGAAGGCACATGGAAGAACCTGCTCCCATGTACCATGGTGAGGCAGTTCTTGCCCCTCACAGCCTTCCTAAAAACCCCCAAGGCTCATCCCAGCACCCCCAGCCTGCCCAGGATGTGGTGCTTCCACAGCTCCAAATACAACTCACAGATCCCCAGTCCTCTTTTTTAAATTATTTTTTATTTTTTTGAAAGAGAGAAAGAGAACTCCGCCTAATGCCAAAAGGAGGACAGGCCTGCTGGGGATTGCAGTTCACTTTTTAATTTTGAGATGCCTCGTTAGCTCTGGGCCCAGCTGAGTGGCTGAGAAGCATCAGCCACTCTCTCTCCTCCCTCTCCCCCACCCCCTTGGAAAGCCATCAGGCCCATGAGCAGGTCCAGGGGTGGAGCTGTGGCACTGAGTGCCAGGTGCTCNCTGCCTCCCTTCCCTGCCCTTTCCTGCCTGCTTTCCCCATGTTTTCCTCCTGCAGCAGAGTTGTTTCCTCCTTGCCATCCCCATCTGTGGCTGTCACCTGTGCTGTCCCTACCCTCTCAGCCCTGTGGGCAGTGTCCCATGTCCTGGGGTGCCTCCTCCATTCCCTCCTGCCTGCAGAGCAGGAGGAACTGGGATCCTTTGGATGTGAAGGCACATGGAAGAACCTGCTCCCATGTACCATGGTGAGGCAGTTCTTGCCCCTCACAGCCTTCCTAAAAACCCCCAAGGCTCATCCCAGCACCCCCAGCCTGCCCAGGATGTGGTGCTTCCACAGCTCCAAATACAACTCACAGATCCCCAGTCCTCTTTTTTAAATTATTTTTTATTTTTTTGAAAGAGAGAAAGAGAACTCCGCCTAATGCCAAAAGGAGGACAGGCCTGCTGGGGATTGCAGTTCACTTTTTAATTTTGAGATGCCTCGTTAGCTCTGGGCCCAGCTGAGTGGCTGAGAAGCATCAGCCACTCTCTCTCCTCCCTCTCCCCCACCCCCTTGGAAAGCCATCAGGCCCATGAGCAGGTCCAGGGGTGGAGCTGTGGCACTGAGTGCCAGGTGCTCACCTGGGGACCTTGGATGAGTGAGGGGACACCAAAAGGGAAAGCTGGAGATGGAGGGAAAAATCTGGAAAGCCAGGCTGGTTAGGTGGGAGCTGCTTGAGGGATTGTCCCCAACCCCTGGAGTGTCACACCGTGCTGGGGAGATGTGGGACAGTGCAGGGACCACAGGGCTGCTACAGGACAGGGGCTGGGGCTGAGGGGACAGGAGGGGTCACAGCAAACAAGTCTAAAGGGTCTGGGCAGGGCTGTGGTAGGATCTGGAGCGTCCTTCAGGAGGATGTGCAAGGGGAGCGAGATGCAGCCAGGCCACTGTTGCACCATTAGTGCAGCTTTCATTGCTGGAGTTTGGAAAGGATGAGGCAGGACAGCTCTGGGGTCAGCATGCAAGAATTCTCTTTATTCTAATTGCTGACTCCATTTATATCCACTGTACAAAGTGACCAATTATTGGCCAAAGGCAGCTCATCCCATCACTGGGATTGGTGACCATCCCAATCACTCAAATGCTTCTCCCATAGCAAAAGAATGCAAAGATTTTCTTATTTACATGAAAAAGTGTGAGAACTCTCTCTGAGTTCTAAAAACATCATAATGCTTTGGCTAAAATTTCAGAAGGCAAGTTTTAACATGCAAAAGCAAAATGACAGGCCAGCAAGAGGGAGAGCTTTGTGCTGGTGCTGCAAGGCCAGCAGCAAGGCACAGAGAGGGGTTTGGGGCTTTGGGACAGCACAATGTTCTCACAGGGACATCAAATGCCAGGTGGGTGCCATCCAGCTGGCCCTGCTGGTCAGCCTGGGGGTGATTTATTCAGCACACTAATTACACCACGAGGCAGGCAGGATGTTCATGGTGGAGCACTGGGTGAGCAGGGGATGCTGCAGATAATGTCTGGGAATCATTGCAGAGCCACGGGCAGGGAGCTTTCAGAGCAGCACTCTGGCTCCTGTAAGTGCTCTTAGGCACTCACTTGCAGAAGCATTAGCTCCACAGGAGAGAAAAAAGGGAAAAAAAAAAAAAAAAAGGGAAAAGAACGCAAACTAAGATCATATTTGCCCCAGGGTAGAGAAGGAAATGAAGGAATGGCAGGAAGATCCCACTTGAGCTCAGTGACTCAGCTGCTCTCCGTTGGTGCAATGTTCCCAGCCCAAAACTTAACAAGAGTTCCAAGCAGATGGCTCTTTGTGGTTTTCCAGCATCATTTGCAGGTCTCAGTAGCCAAAAGCAAGGTGAGGGCACTCTCTGCTCCTCACTGCCAGCCCTCCTGGACTGCAGGGCTCCTGGGGGTGCTCCTGGGGGGTTTGCAAGGCTCTGGAAATGCCTGCTGAAAACAGAATGACCATGAAGCCCTTGGGATTGCACAGTAAATCCTGGGGTTTTAATGCCTGTGCATCCAGCAGCTTTCCCTGCTCCCTTTTTAA
>VWYP01016398.1:0-44742 GCA_013400435.1 Pycnonotus jocosus
TATATAAATGAAGTCAGATTTTGAAATACAGAGAATTCTTGCATGCTGACCCCAGAACTGTCTGCCTCGTCCTTTCCAAACTCCAGCAACGAATGCTGCACAATAGTGCAACAATAGTTATTGTTGTTTATTTGCCTTGTTATACATGCTAGTAAAGAACTGTTATTCCTATTCCCATACATTTGTCAGAGAGCCCTTTAATTTCAAAATTATAATAATTCGGAGGGAGGGGGTTTGCATTCTCCATTCCAAGGGAAGGTTTGGCTTTTCCCTGGCAGACACCTGTCTTTCAAACTAAGACACCAAGCTAGTGGGATTTTTGGGGAGTAGATTAATTTTTGCGAAATTATTCTACTTAAATGGTTTCAAGCTCTTGAAAATATCAGACATATGTTTGTATACTTCGGTACAAAATCTTCTGATTTTAGGTTCAAAAAGAGATTAGAAAACCTGCACATTTGTGGTCATGTGGGAGTAAAGTGTTTCAAAGTTGCTGAAACAATGTATTTGATCAAAATTATCCAATTGAGTAGCCTTCTAATTTTTAGTTATGAACACTTTTAAGATTTTTTTAAAGTGGTTTTTATGCAGATTTGGGGCTGGAAAAATATAGAACTTTAAAAAAAATTCTGAAGGAGAAAAAATGTTTCTGTTCGATTTCTCATTATTTATATCACTATTTTTATTTTAGAATAGAACTATTGTAATTTGTGGTATTTTACACTTCTTTACATAGTAGTAAGGCAAACACAACCTTATAAATAAGGATAAGAATTCAGAACCTCTTGTAGAATTGGGTCCCAAAGGATTTCATAGGAATAACGAAAAAGAAAACTAATGCTTTTATGTATTTTCCAATATTTGATAGTCTTCTAGTTGTATCAGACTGAGTGGGAGTTCTATCACCATTTAGTTTCACATAAGAGATATTTTTCTTATGTTGGAATCCTTAAAATTCTTGTTTAAAAGGAGGAATTCTGGACTGCTCTCATGAACTGGCAACTAACCCAGACTTTTCACAAAATTATCACCATTGAACATTTGAAGAAAAGGTTTATTTACATGTGAAATATGGAGGCAACTTGAAAGTCTGTCTCTAAGAGCCCTTTTTGCTAGTGGCATCACCTACACAGTGAAAATTACTGTTCTGCTCTCGGCAGGGATTAACACATGCTCCTTCCACTTTGAAATATGCTTTTTGAAGTATCCTACTAAATTAGGATACCTTGCAAGAAAACTTGGGAAAATATTCTATTGCAGATGATGATTTTGAATTCCAGGTACTTTATCTTAAAATCCTTGATTCTGATTTCACAGCGTAATGATTATTATGTTTTCCAGCCCACCCCTCCCCTCCCCCGCCGTGGCAGCTCATTGTGCTGGTAATCATGTTGCAGCAGCGTGAGTTTGTAGGAGTATGTGCATAGCAGAGTTTGGAGCTCCAAGACCTTGATGAGGTTCCACTCTTCACAAATATCACAAATAAATAATTTCCTAAAAGTTCTGATCTTTTCAGCTGGTGCCCATTTGACACATAGTGGTTTCAAATCAGATTGAGTGCCCCTCCTGAAAGGATTCCCATGGCAGTGTAGGGATTGTGTGTGCTTCACCCTTTCAAGGGCATTCCTTTCCCTTTCAGGTTCTGATTGGGGTGGTACATACCATTTTGTAGAGGCCTAAACTTGGTTCATCAGTGGGCTAAACACAGCACTGAGAGAGAACAGGCACCAGCTTTGTCTGCACATTGCTGATGGCCAGAGACAGCTCAGCAGACAAGCTTGACTGGATCTTTTTTGAAGGACAGTATTACCTCATTATATTCTTGCACTTACTCATCCTGCCCTCTTAATTTACATTCATAGAAGCACCTTTTTTCAGATTACAGGGGTGTAAGAACTCTAAGAGGGCAGTTACCTACCCAGTAAAACAGCTGAAGCATTGCATCTGCTTTTGGAAGTAACTTACCAGCCAGAAGTGAGGAGAAACCAGTACTCCATGTCCTGCACCACTAGGTACAGACCTCCCTTAAATGTTCTGTAGATCAGCAGGGGTGGCTAAAAGTAAGAAAATTCCGTAAGGAAGCTATTAACAGCATGATGGGCAAAGCAGTCTGTTCTAGAGGAACCTGCTAACCTAAAGGAGCAAAGATGAGGTTCTGCTGAAATTTAAAAACAATGAACTAAGGATTCCTCTGGAAAACTTCATCTGTGTTTAACTGAGGGTATGTGGATGCACAGCTCCACAGCTGTTAAATCACCCAGGTACTGTGAGCATTCAGCAAACACACTTTATTACTCCAAATCTACATTTACAGGTATGCAGTAAAACTTGAGCATTAAACCAACACTATCAAGTTGTTTAACAGAGCTCCAGAAGTGAGATAACCTTACAAGTCCCTCCACCCATCTGCACAGCACTGAGCTTCTTCCACTGGAGCTAATTTAGAAATGTTGGCAATCCTGGTTCTATTGAAACAGAGCTTCATGGGCTTTTAGATGACTGTAGCATTCTTTGCATTTCTTTGAAAATAAAATTTGAAGAAGGTAATTTTCTCAAATGCACGCCAGTGTGAGTTGGTGTCTCATAGCAGAAAGGTACAACACACTAAGAGAAACAATTGCTTCTGCTGCCCCCTTGATTTTTCATTAAGAGAAACACAACTGTGCTGAACATGAAAGGCAGCATTGCCACCAGAAACTGGACAAGTAGGGAGCTGCCAGTTATGCACAATTTTTGCTGAAGTATAATAAAAGTACAATGCCAGCTTATGGTATGTATAACAGGACCAGCACTATTTTGTTAAAACAAGAAGTTGTTATTTTCATTTATCGCAGTAGTTCAAGTGTGTTTCGGTGTTCCTCTGTCCTTATCACCCTCCCAATTTGCTGACTCCATTTAGTTTCATCATAAAATTTGTAGAGGTTAGTACTTTTATGTCACTCTTGAGTACTTCTGAAGGCTGCAGGAGTTTACTTTCTGCATTTTCAGTTCATTGAGCTGCAGATAGATGTTTTTTTCTCATCTAAAACTCATCACTTCCTTACCATTGGAGAAAAAAAGTGGAAACTTAGGAAATTAGCGTGTGGCTTTCTTCAATTTGTTCCACATACAACTGCTCATCAACAGTAGCAGCAAGGAATTGGCACACAGCTATGAGTGTGTGTTCAAATTAAAAGTGTACTCTGCGCTTTTAGTCTGGTGCTGTGCAGAGATTATGGGAGGCAAATACTTTTATCAGGCAACTGAAAGCACATTAATGCCAAGGAAAGCTGTTGCCACCTCCTGCCTTTATAAGGCAGTAAACGAGGAGAGAAACCACAGCAGAGTTGCTGTGTGCAAACTGAGCTTTGAGTGACTCCCCAGTCCTGAACACCTGGCTGGCATTAATGGCCACAACTCTGGTGTCTCCCCTTGCCTACCCTCCCGGTTTAAGGGCAGTGAAGTGTAAGCAGTAGCCTCACAAAACACATATTGGATAGTGTTTGAAGGAAAACTCCTTATTTGTTAATTATATTAATATTGAGAACCATAGAAACATTAAAATTGGAAAAGACCTTTAAGGTCATCAAATCCAACTGTTGAAGCACAGGAAGCTGAAGAATGAAGATGCAAAGTAAAAGCCTGACGTTTCCCACCCAGACCCTGCAGTGATGATGGCTGGCTGTGGAGCAGGCCTTGGTTCTGAGGCAAGGAGGATTGATTTGTAATTACCATATGATAGCTGGAAATTCAAGGTGATTTCTGTGCTTTTCTAACAGGTGGCAAATGAAATGCTTTAACTTCTTTCAAATTTTTAGGGGGGTGAGATTACTTTCTCATTAAATTTTTAGCTTGGGAAAGAGAGAAATAAATTGAACCTAAGGAAATTATTTAACTTCATGTATTTTGAGGATAACTTTTCCATTCTGACTCTGTGTTTCACCCCATTTTCTGAAATTTAAAAGGCAATTTTCACTTTTTTCCATTTAAAAATACTATGTGCTCTGCTTTCAAATATGGCCATGGTTAGCTTTTGTGCCATGCAGTGCCAGAATCTCTCAGAGAAATGTGCTCTTTATAGAATAAGATGCTCCTTTTTTTTTTTTTTTAGACTGCCATATAAACCATGAACTAAATATCTTCCTGCCTTTCTTGCACCCCCAAAAATGGGTATCTGGGAGTTATAGTATGGAGCAGCCTATTGTGGCTCCTTCACTTATGCAAAGAGGTCATGCATGATGGAGTCTGGAATACAAAAGGTGTAGGCCACTCTGCATCTGCAAGGAGAGGATCAAAACAAATCTCCTTTATCTAATGCAGAAGCTATTACTGAATCAAACCTGGGGATGTGAAGGGTCCAAGTGTGTTTCAATAATCTGTGTTACAAACAGACCATAATCTGCACAATTAAGCTCCTTGGAGCTGGCAGGATTTGGTGCAGTTGGCAGTTCTCTCCTTGAATAAAGGTCAGAAAGAGGGGAGTGAATTAAGTGATGAGTAAGTTTTTAAAGGTATTCTGTAATTCTATTGAGCGTTAGAAATTCTTTCTTCATGGCGCTGGTGTCTTTAGGGAAGAGTGAGTTGTGTGACCTAATTTAAAAGCCTGCCTATTCCAAGAGTAGGGGCAGGCTGCACAGTAAACCAAGGAGGTGAAGGGGATAGGAAACCTCCCTCTGCCTCCCTGTGGGTGGGACCTGAGCTGCCAGCATGTGTCCGATTGTAGCACGCCCTGGGGAGCTCTGCTCCTGTGAATGTCACCTTAGAGTTGCCCTTAACAGCTAGCCCTGACTGTTTTCTAGGTTCAAGTGTTTCTGGCACCCTGGGAGAAATGCCTGAGACTTTGGTTACTCCATCCTCGGTGGATGTCTCGCTACCCAGACCATGATTTCTCCTTACAAATGCAATTCTCTTTCCTGCAGGGAGATAGAGTGTGTGCAGTTCCACCCAAATGGGTGGTGTAGGGTTTCTGTCACAGTAAGGACAGCCTCTTTTCTTGAGAACAATGATGAGAAAGTGTTTTCATTTAAATAGGAAAATGCTTGAATGGTTTTCTTGCCCCCTGCCCCTCCTCTTGGCAAGCAAATGCACGGCTAGGGCACTGAGTTTATCATAGGCCAAGGGAGAATTCTCTTAGGAGCCTCTTGTTGAAATGTTGGCAAGACATCACTGAGCAGTTCTAAAGACCTCGGGAAGCCCCAAATGTCTCTGAATTTTCCCACCATCAGTCTTGAATGCGGTTGCCTCTTTGGCTCTGCAAATTTTGGGAGAACATCAAGGTATGTCCTTGCAGCCTCCATAGTGTGCTCATCAGCACAGGGGCAGCCCCACAAGACGGGAAGGAAAGTTGATTGGGCAGGGAAACCACCCACGTACTAATCTTTTTGTTTCCCATAGTTGTTTTCTTTTCTTCACCTATTCTCCTCCACAAAATACACTCAAGGGAAAGGCATTATTTGCCAGAATCTTTTCTGGGAGAGTGAGCTGGAGAAGCTGTGCTGCCTTTGCTGCACACAGATTCTCAGATCCTTCAAAAGCCTCTGTCCAGCTGCCTCGCTCTCGCTGCCGCTGTGTGGTGCGGTCTGACTTCCTTCATCTTTTGTGTGTTGCCACTACAGTGTAAAATCAGGGGGAAACAATTTTCCTCCCCTTACACTTCACCATTTTGGGGCAAATTAATTCTGCTACTACTTAACTCGAAGAGATGCTTGCAGAATCATGGAGGGAGGTGGCAGAGGAGATGTGGAATTTTTCTTCTCTGTGTATGGAAATCAAATATGGCCTGACCAAAGTCTCTTTTTCTTTCTGATCTCCTCACCCCCTGCATTTTTTATCTTTTCTATTTTTACTATAGGTGTTAAATGTTAATTGTCAATATAATTTCAGACAGCTTAACTTACTGTTTTAACCACAACTGTAATAGAAAAGTATTTTCCCTGCATTGTTAATATGCAACTCGATTCCTGCTCAGTTACCCATACTGTAAACAAGAATGCATATTTGCTGTTGATATATGGAATATATTTTTTGTTAAATCAGAGAATGGTTTAAGAATTAAACTAGCAACAAGATGAGAAAAAAACCCTCAGAGCTGTAATCAAACATCCATTCCAACAGCTGAAACATGTTATTACATCTTTCAGCTGATTTATCGTACCCAAAGAGATTTCATAATCATTCTCAGTATTAAAACAAGGGGAATAGAGGCACATTTCAATAACAATGATTGTTGTTTGGAGAATGCCAATCATGTCTAGGAGTGTTATTTACATCAGACAATATGTAGATATTGTGCCTCCAAGCCTGTTCCTGTTCAGTTTTGTTCTTTGACTTACACAAATGAATGCTAAGAAATGTTGACAAGGAGGTTCAATAGCTAAATACAATAACCGGGGTCCTGCTGACTTCCTTTGGGGAGGAGAGGAATTTTTACCACGCATGTAATGCAAGCTGATGTAGAGATAAATGCGGCTATAAATGTCTGAGCTGTCTTTGGAATGAAAGGTGGGGAGAAATTCAATTCCTGTACCAACTTTAATTTGTACTCGCACATTAGCTATATCTAATTCAAGAACAATTAAAAGGCAGGAATGAGAAAAGCAGATGCGGAGCAGTGGAATGTATTGCAAAGAAGCAGGCTTCACTATGTGTTATTTTCTAACGCGCTGTTTTATTTTTGCTGGAGTCTGTCACAAATCCTAAAATACCATTACAGAGTTAGCAGATGGTTCCCAAGTATTCATACCTGATAAAGCCTCCTGAGTGATCAAGCACTGAAAAATCAATATATTTTTCAACTTTCAATGGTTAGCTATTCAGTTTCATTACATCTCGCTATTCCTCCATGGCTACTGTGATATGGACACTTCACCATTGCATTAAGCTCTAATCTCCGGGCCAGCTGATAGAGGCAGTTAATGAATAGCTGGAGTACCACCTCGGTATGCTTCACAATTCTTCTGATCTCAGTAGGATGTTTCGAGTACTGTGATCTTGTGTTTAGTAACACCCCAGCTCTTCCCCCTCTTTTTTTTCCACACATGCACAGACACCCCTCTCCAGCTGTCACCTTGCTGAGCTTTGAAAGGAAAATGCAGAAAATACACTTTTTAGCAGAAATATTTTGCTGTGGCATTTGACTCTTCTAAATAAAGAATATCAGCAAGTCACAGTAGGTCAGATCCATGCCCTCTGGGTGACCACAGGAGCCAGATTCTTAAATCTATCATTTTCGATAAAGCAACTACAGATAGGTCTTTTAAAAAGTACTGTTTTGGTCTCCAGATTATCTACATCCCCCACAAAATAGCTATGCTCTCTGACTGACTGGTAGTGCTTTCTTTAAATCCTTCCTTTCCCTTCCTAACTTAAACCTGTAGCATGGGAAAGTTAACTGGCAGTAAACAACAAATCAGCTTTGTAATTATTACTGATACCTGAGTACTGGTGTTTGTCATGCATTTTGGACTTCTTTTGGGGTAGATTTCTAACATGGGGCATCTCTTTATGCTTCAATTTGCATGGAAAATTAAGTGCAAGTTAAATGTTAGTGAATGCATAAAGTATGTTCCTGCACATGGACACCCTCATAAACTGGTATCCTATATTTTTTTAATTCTCCATTAGTAGTAAATATTTCACTGAATTTTAGTATTACAGTTTAAATGAGGTTGTTGTGAGGGTTTATTGTCATTGTTTTTACACATCAGTCCAAGTCCAGTGACACAGACCAGTCTTATTTTACATGCACCCAGGCACCATGACATCGGTAAGCCTGGGGCATGCAGGAAACCTATTGAGCCTGATTAAGGCATGTCTTAAATTTCAAACATAGGTCTTAATTCAGTCAAAAGTGAAGGAGATGAGAACCTCTTTGTTGAAAATGGAAGCATAAATACAAACCACATGAATATTTCCTCTTTCTTAACTGCAAGAAGGGCAAGAGCGAGCCTGTGCGTGCCATGGCTGCGTGGAGAAGGTTGCTGCTAATTAGGAAGAGCTCTTTCCATCCTCAGTGTCTGTGCCAGGCAACTCTCAGGCACGGGTGCTGTCACTGCTGTCCCCCAGGGACCCTTCCTCCACGAGCAGTGAACACAGCAGCGGGAGGAGGCCAGGGCTCCATGCTGGCACCCCATCCCCGTGCCTGAGCAGCCAGGGCTCAGCGCTGCCGACAGCAGCGCTCTCTCCTTTGATGGTGTCCTCTGTGATGTCTGAAAATAGGAGCTTGTTGCGGTGTGTTTCATGTGTCCAATCCTGTCCAGTGAAATGCCGTGGGGCCAAACTCAGCGGGATGTCCTACTGCTCAGTTCCTTGCTTTTGCTGTGGAAAAAATGGCTTTAGAATTTTTTGGGGGTTGATGGGAATTGGTCGTTGAAGTCATTATAAATTTTTGTCTGTTCTTGATTTGGGCTGCAGGCATTCAACCTGTGCTGCCTGACCGCAGGAGCCAAATAACTTTGGAGAAAAAGACCTGTGTCATCTGCAGGCAGTTTTATTAACATCTGAAGCACACAATTGTGCCATGTAGGACCCGAGTCCACGCTAGAGCCCTTTCATTACCCTGCTACGCGGCTGGATTTATGCTGGTGGAAGTCCTGGCTAAAAAAGCTTTTGTACAATGATTAATTGACCTTAACAAGTTTAAGGATGCTTATTTGCACACAGTTACGAAGTGTTGCAATATGTCACAAATGAGAGCGGCTTCTATTATAAACATAATGGCATAAACAGTGAAAGCTGGTTATATTTCCTTAAAAGTTCATTGCAGGGAAATGGGGAAGCTTGAGAAGCTAAACAAATCCAGGCAATAATGGAAATGTAGCATGAAATTACTTCTGTAAACAACAGCCATTCATTATTTGAACATTTTTCATAAGAGAGTCAGCAGACGAGTGTTGATGTTAAAGGGTGTGTATGGAGGGGGAGGAGGTAGCAGGGAGATTATGAATTTCAAAAGAAATCTTCCAGGGTTATATAGACAGACGTACATCTGTTTAAAAAAAAAAAAAAAAAAAGAGGTATGTAAAGCAGTGATTGATCCCTGAATATTAACAATCGATGCCATTTTCTTCATTAACTTCTGAGTGGAGCACAAAGAAAGGTATATTTGATTTAAGGGAAAGAGAAGGGAGCACTATTTAATGTTGATTTGGTGTAGTGAATAACCCCAGAGAGAAATGTAAATACCAGGCTGCAATAACATGACAGCACACTAATCATATTTACAAACGATATTAAATCTGTCCATTGTGCTTGCCTGGCTGCGGATTGGCCCGACTGTAATTGTCACTGTAACCAGCGCTGGCTTGTGGGAGAATTTAACTGCAGTGATATAAGGTGAGTGCTAGGCTTATTATTACTTTATTATTACCCGGTTTATGTTTATTAAAACAATTTGTCATGCAGAACAGGAATGGGAGAATGGGAACATTAAATCGTGCTGTACTCAACCTGAAGAAATGAGTTACAATAAAATTAATGGCAGGCAGGCCACAGCTGACACTTGTAGCCGTGTGGAGCAGCTACACACTGGTTCGTTTCATTTGCTGATCGTTTCTTGTTAGGGTCACGCCATTAAACTTACATATTGAGAACTACTGAAAATCTGAGGCAATGAAGGTAAAGTTTATGAAGCAAAAGTGGGGTTTTTTTCTGCTGCTAATGCATTCCTTTCAATTATTACAGAAATCAGGAATGCAGATTGAAAGTTTAAATCATACTGAGTTATTAAAGGCGTGTGTTGGAGTGAATGTCCTTCAATTTTACAGAGGCTTAGAGAGCTGAGAAAGAGCTGAGTTTAGGCTAAAGTGAGACCATTCTCTAAAGGCTTTGAGCAAAGAGAACAGCGAGAATAGTGGTCATGAAAGGTCTCATAACAAGTTTAATAAAAGCTGCTTTATTTTCTTTCCCTGGAACTCAAGGGGTCCTTATTTGATATCTTCAAATTTATTTCAGCCCAAATCTTCATTATTTTAAAGTAGAGGCAGGAGGCAATGACCATGGGAATAGCATTGAGCCTCTTGGAATTCAGCAAAGAGGCACAGTGACATAAACCCCTCTTGTGACACAATTACGGAAGAAATTAAAAGTGTCAGGCTCTATGTACTTTAGCTGCATAGAAGAAATCTGGCCTCCTGATGAAACATCTTTGTACATGAAAAAGTAATACCCTGCCCTTGTTTCCCATTATACAACAATGTTAAGGAGTCTTCTGAGGTGATTATTAGGGATTTGGTGAAGCACAATAAATGCTGAAGATTAAATCTGAGCACTAGCAATTAGTATTGGGGGAGGAAGAGCACTTTTTTTTTTTCCTTTTTCAAAGTATTTATTAATGAAGCTATTTAAAGAAAACCCAGCCAACTGCTGCAGTTAGGAAATGTGAACCTTTCATTTCTAGCAGTTTTATACTTGTGCAAGTCCTATAAAGTCCATGGGGTTATTCTTGATTTATATCAGTGTGAGAAAGTAGAAGATCAGGCTGTCTCTGTGGGATTTTTTTCCCTCATTTTCCTTTTTTAAAAGTAAGATTTTTTTTTTAAGTCTTGGAGAAAGCCTTCAAAGGGTGTATTGAGCCACATGTTCTCTGCCTGTGTCCCCAGTCACAAAGTCTGGACCGAGCATCCAAAAGTTCAACATCCAACCAATGTAACAGAGCACTGGAATGGAAGCTGAACTCATGAAAATGCAGTTTGTTGAAATGAATGAAGATATTTAGAAGATCTTCTTTTAGAAATCTGTCTTGCCCTTTTGGCTTTTCAATAAGGGGAATGGAAGATGATTCACTCGGAGAAGTAACTTCATGTTTAGCCTCAGTGGTGAAGCTGTTGTGATCACAAAGGCCATTCCAAACCTGAAAAAAACAAATGGAACAAAAATTCCCTTATCACTTCCTCACAAACTGATCACCTCCTTGAAATAACAGCCACTTCTCTGAGAGCACCAGTAGGTTCATTTCCGGGGATAAAAGGAGAGACCAAAGGCCCTGGCTTACGGATTATTTTCCCTGCTGAGGTCTAGTGCAATAAGAGCAATCCACTGGGGTGGCGAGCACTCATGGTGAACCTGTGTCTTGGAAACTCCGTGGCTTTTGGAGTGGCTTCTGGCTGACATTTTGTCATGGTGCTGCTGGTGCAAATAAAAGAGAAGTGGTTTAGGGAAATGGGAAAATCACTGAGGGGATAATTATTTCTGTGACATTTGGCTCTGTGACTGGTGGCCTCCTCTGAGGGCCAAAGTGAAGATGTGAGGAGACACTTATCAGGAGGCTTGGATGCTCTGAATCTGGATAGCCAGCAGTGGTCCATACTGCTGTGGTGGGAGGTGAAATTGGACCAAGGCAGACAGCAGATACTCACATATTGCTGGCTTTAAGTCCTTTCCTGTGCCCTCTTTTACATTCACTGAAAGGAAAACACATTCTATTAAAACATTTGACCCCTTTCCAAATAGGCTTTTAAATATTACAGAAAAGCTCTGACCCAGTGTTTTTAAAAGCAAGATTTTAACATAAACTTCCATGTTATTTTGGGGGGGTGTGTAACACTCAGTTAACTTGGGGAGAAACCAATTGGTCCGTAGTGTAAAACTCATGAACTCCAAGTAACACAAACACTGTGAGTGTCTTGCTGAATTGCTGTGCTTATTATATGTGCAAACACCCCTTTGACATGAAGGACAAGGATAAAGTAGAGAATTTGGAGTCATATTTATCACTTGGATTATTAATAATAATAACATTTGTCATCTTTACAGCACCCTAAATTTTCAAAATGCTGCATAAACATTAACTAAATGGTAGTTAAGTGCGCATAAATGATATTCACAGCCATTACCCTCTACTCACTCTGGGTCTGCACTGAAACGTGCGCACTGCTGCTTGTTGGAAAATCTTTACTGCTCATGTGAAGTATCAGTTTTTCCTGGAAGAACCAGGCTGACCATTTTTCATTTTGTTTCACATGTACCTGAAGCCTTTTGTCCATATTATGGATTAATGGTCTGCAAAATTTCCGTTTATTGGGGAAAAAGAAGTTGTTGATTTTACTTACCGGAGCATAAAAACAAATAAAAATAAAGCAGAGAGCTCAGAAAGCAAAACACTACTCCAATTTTCTTTTCTTTTTAAACCACATCTTAGTTTGATTCTTACCATGGCCATGCATTTTATGCTCTGTTTCCTGACTCTGGAGTCTGCTTCTGCTCCACCACATACACTTGAATGCTGGATGCTCCTAGGGCTGCATGCTGTGGACCAATCTAGCCAGTCAGAGCTACCTGATGTACTTGTGCCTGTATCAGTATTGCCAGAAAAGGTTCTACTTGTGGTCCATTGCATAGAGACTGTTCAGGATCCTTCTGTGACCCATTGTTTTCAAAGAAAATATCTCTACTTGCCTTATCCCTCTCCCCAGTTTGTAACTTTCTTTTTTGTAGCCACATTAATCTGTATTGCAGTAATGCTTTTTTTTACAGCTTTGATACCTTTGTGCCATTTCAGTAAAACAGAAAGTGGGGAAGATTTTAGGAGCATCATGCCTCTCAGTAGCTATGGCAAGTCTGTACCTGAAAACAATTTACTGTGTAACCCCATCAAAGAGGAGCAGAAATCAAGGGAAGTGTCAAACAGCAGCTTTCAGGCTGTATTGCATCTACGTAATCCAGGAGCAAGCAAATAATTCCACTGTCACTTAATTAAAAGTTTTAATACCTTATGCCTTTGACCTTGTTCTTTAGCTGAACACATAAAAGCAAAATGGGTTTCTCCCTTAATCTCACTTTGTGCCATTGCCCTCTGATGAGAGAATCCTCCTGGTATCTCTGAAGTGTCATTGAAGCGAAGGGAAGGGCTATGCTCAGTGCTTGCTCCAATCTTCTGCACAGAGCCTACCTTGACAAAGTTCCTCCTGCTATCTTTAGTCTTCTCCCTGGAGCACCTGGCACATCAGGACAAGAGGGATCTCAGCCCCACAGCTTCATTTGGGCGTGTTAACTGTAACTACTGATGTCGTTTACAAGGATAAACCCTTAAAGCCAGGCCAAGGTAGACAAAGAAAGAACTCTGGAGTAATTCCCTTTGGACAGCAGAGATTGGTGTTCAAGTTATTGAAAATCTGTGTAACTCATTTTCTCTTTTGTCATACTTAAAAAATCCATGAAGTTTGGCTGAGTGCAAACAATAAGCTTTTATAGTTGCTGCCCTTGTTCATAAATGTGTAATCTTCTGGGACCATCAGAAAAGCTTTGGTACAGCAAATTAAAAGTCTCTAAACTTTCCTTTGTCTCCTTGGACATTTTGTAGACCTGCAAATACCAAGCAGTAATCAATATAATGCCTCTCTAATACTTCAAGGCAAACTGGCAGCTCCCGAGTCAGAGAGCACAGCGCAGCTCTCTCACGGCTAGGCATGGCTCCTCCCAGGGTCACACAGGAACAGTGTCCCTTGGCTGGCACAGGCAGGTCAGGAGGGGCCAGTGGATACAGCTATGTGCTCCCATTTCCAGGGTTCTCAGTACTTTCTGTCCTATCATCAATCCCCTCATTTCAGCAGCACTGTCAGTGAGCTGTGCCCAGAGTCCACACTGGTCTGTGGGTCACAATGTTCTGTGATCTCCTGTTCCTTTCATGTGTCCATGTGTGCACTTTTCCCTAACGAGCCAATTATAATGCAGCCAGCAGGGTGAGTTGCATATTCCCTCTCTCCTCATTGTTTTAGCGCAGTTTAACAGTACTCTCTTACTACATCCTTTATTTTATCTCTGAGAGAACTGTGTTATTTTTATTTGTGGCAAGGCATATGGTATTCAATTACAGAGCATTTGCTCTTTCATATCTTGTCAGTGAATAACCTTATCAGTTTAACAGCTTCAGCGAGGAATATTCAGCACAGGCCAGAGAGGGTGAGAATTACGGGTGTATTTCTTGCCTGTTGCCAAACATTTCCATTCTCTCCCCACTTAGTGAGGATTATACCTGAGTCAAAAATGACTCTGTAACCACTGGCAAGCAGCAGCTGTGGGGTGGGGTGGCTAAAAGTTTATTGTTTTCTACCGCTGCCTATCTCCTCTCTCGTTATTTGAGCCATCACTGCTCCCTGTGAGTGGGGAATGGATTCCTGCAGTCGCTCATGCAAATTCAATGTATGCAGAAATTCATGTGGGCAGTGTTGCTGACTGGGTGCCCAGCTGTGCTGAAGAAGCCCCTAAAGATGCAGCAAAGCACAGCTGTACCAGTGTCCAACCCTGTTCTAGCTACACAAAAAGCTTGGGGAAACTGTACCCTTGTGCTTCTGACCCCTGGGTGCTCACTGGGATAAGGTGGCAACATGGTGCCAGCTCATTTATGGAGCCAAATGGCCCAATGCTTTGCTGAGATGATGGGGAAAATGGTGAGAAGTTTTGTCTGCATAGAATTTCCTGTAACTTCAGTCCATATCTAATGGCTTCTTATTTTTATAATAAGGAGTGTTCTTTTCTCAAGCATGGCCTGTTCCAAAGCCCATTTACATCAACATTAAAGCTTGCCACTGACCTAGTGGCCTTTGGATCAGGCCCATAGCATCCTTATCTTCTTCCATATTACTGGCACACCTTTACCTTAGGTCTTGATTTCTGTGGAGCTCTTTAGGTCAAGCTCTGTCTCATTGATGTGCCCGGGCTTAAATTGATTCAGAGAGAAACTGACTGTTCTTCTAAAGAGGTGGTCATTTTTCTTAAGCAGCTTCTATTTTTAGATAAAACTCCTTGAGGCAGCAGGCAGCCTTGGTGCCTGGCTGGCAGGAGTTGCAGTGTGCTTTGTGACAAGCCCCTTTGGGGCTCACCACGTGGCAGCTGGAATTGTACCCAAGGATACCCCACCATTTCCATCAGCAGGCTGGTATCGGGAAAAACATCAGATTTTTTATTCTAGAATTGAAGAAAGAAATAACAGCATTCAAACTTGATTTAGGTTTTCAGTTGAGTAGGTCCTAAAAATGTTGCCTGTCATCCTGAAAATCTTAGAAGTGCATCTCTTTTGTTTCCAATGGAGACTTCACTTGAATGAAAAATTTAGACTGGTTATCTTAAACACTCTGTGTGTAATTACAACGTTGCTTTAACTGTTTGCAGTTAAACTGATGCAGACTTCTTTCAAATGTTTTGGGGAGCTTGTGTGCCCAGCTGGAATCCCAAGCAGGCCCTCTGCCGAGGGTGAGCTCTACATAAAAAGCATTGCAATTTATTTCTTCCCTTCTTCTCTCTTCTAGCTTCTCTCTTTTTTTTTTTTTTTTNTTTTATTTTTTTTTATTTTTTTTTATTTTTTTTTTCCTGCAAGTCCTGATGGGTGTGGAAGCACTCAGTTGAAGGTAACACAGGTACAGGTGATGAGAAAGGGAGCCTTCCTAGTCACAAAATATATTTTACAGTGCAAAATCAAGACCTAATTCTCCTTGCACAACCCCCGTTCTGTGAGGCTGTTGTAGGGTCAGGGACAGGTATGGGGCCTTGATATGGTCTCGTGGTAGGAAATGCTTGGCTCTCAAAGGCCAATTAACTTAAAATTGAGACACTCTTGGAGTCATTGCTTATGGCAGAGTTATAATTTGCTTTGCTTTTTCTGAAAGCCAATAATTTCTTTGGTGTCAGGGAGGATTAAACACCTGTATTCACAATCATGCTTAAGAAATACTATATTTTGTCCTTTGGCCAAAACCCAGAGCACTCTTATGGGGCTAAGGAGTAACATCTGTTCAAGGCCAACTCTTCAGTAGATGTCCACAGCAACATTTCATATCCAAAACATTTGCCACTGGCCATTTGCAGAGAAAAGACATCTGCCTGTACTCTTTTTTTTTTTTTTTTTCCTAATTGCTTGTTGAATTAGTCTAAATAAAGAAAGATAAAACAAAAACTAGCAGAGTGAAGACTGATGCTGGTGACAGATTTATGTTAGCAGCTGACCTTGTGAGATGGAGTCATAGCTTAAACTGCCTGTATGATACCAATGAGTTGGGGCTGTTTAGTTGGGCAGTGCCATCACTTGATTATTCTGTGAGAAATTCCAGAAATACAGTTGCTTTATGAGCCCGACTTCTATGATGATAAATTTCCAAAAGCAAAAATGTGAATTTAAATTATTCGTATTCATGTGAGCATGGTAGAGATTTTTGGAATTGCTGTGGCAAGTTATGGATGATGCATGAAATGAAAAAATCCTTGCCCAGTGCACAAGGAATACAAAAAGGGTTCTGCAGCCAGCACCGTGCTGTACTGTGCTACGGGTTGTGTGCTCTCTGGGGAGAGGGGTTTGTATTTTTTGTAAAGCACCCAGCCTTCAGGATATGTACAAAAGTAAACAAAAGACAGAATGAAAGATGAAAAAAAGAGAAATACCCCGACACCCAGAAGCACCTACAG
This sequence comes from Pycnonotus jocosus, assembly GCA_013400435.1. Classification (NCBI taxonomy): domain Eukaryota; kingdom Metazoa; phylum Chordata; class Aves; order Passeriformes; family Pycnonotidae; genus Pycnonotus; species Pycnonotus jocosus. The sequence goes on from VWYP01016398.1 coordinate 16,372, forward strand.
TGTAAGACTGGTGCTTTGTTTCCTACTTCTACCTTTCCAGCATCCCTAAGCTGCCAAGTTCTGCATCTGTGGGGCAGATTCTCCTCACCTCAGGTCAGCTGTTCATAAACACATAACTTGTGTTGCAGAAAAAATGGGGCAAAATCTCTCCCAAGTCTGTCTTGTGTATCTCTCCCTGGCCAAAGGATGGCATGAGACAAATAGAAAAAAAAAGGCTCACCTGGGGTAACATGATCACATCCACAGTGCCTCACATGAAATAGTGTCTCATGTGCTTCTAGTCTGAAAAAGCAATGTAAATGTAAAAGAAATGTAAAACAGTGAGTATTCAAAAAAAAAAATCTGAAAAATACCTGCAGATAATTTTTTCTAAATTTAATTCTAGCATTAGGATTTGCCTAGTCTTCTAGTCTGCAGGAAATTAGAGTGATTGTTCTTTCTGGGACTGCACTCAGCATTACTGTCTTCCAGATCTGAATCTTCAGTCACTTATTTAAGTGATTGAACTCTAAAGTTAAATAGATTATATCTGCAAACATTGAATGTGATCTGACTTTATCTTCCAAATTTAGCATCTTTTCTAATTGTCTAATGAACTCTTACATGTGTGTATGTATTCTTACCTGAAGACTAGTGTGTGCAATATATCCTTAACTCATTCCAATCTGTTAAAGCATCTTCTGACATTCTTTAATATTGGCTGCATTGTGCTTATTCAGTAATTTTTACACAATCTTAAGACATCTATGTTTTCTGTTTCAAATAGACCTTGTATGGGCCTTACCATTTCACAGCTTCGTGTCTTACTGTGCCATAAAAGGATAGTGGGAGCAGATGATCATTTTAGGTCCCTTCTGACTGGAACTATTCTATTCTGTCCTTTTTTAGACAACCATGACACCAAATAACATTTAGATTTTGCTTTTAGTGCTGGGTACTTGGTACAAATGATTGTGTGTGCTGTTTGCTCTCTGTTCCTGAACGTCAATGTGTGTTTTCAGAACCTACTAATTCTTTTCTAATCTTGAAATGCAGTTTGTTGAAAGCCTCCTGCTGTGTAAATAGATTAAGACATCTGACCAAAACCTCTGTTTTATCTTAACCTTTGCCTTCACTGTACCTTTGCTTTCCAGTATCCTGTTTATTAAAATACTTTTGGGTTTTTTTCTCCCTCCCTCTCATATGTTGAGCCCAGGATGACTCATTTAGGAAGGGTCACTGCCTTCTCAACACTCACACCTCTTTGCTGAACACAAGTGTGTGTTTCCACACTTAGTGCAAACAGACCTGGTCATTTCTCACCTAAGAACAAAAAGAATTAACAGACCTTATTTGTGTTTTGATGGGCATTAATGGAAGTATCATCCTAGTCTTAAAACCCCAGGTTTCTCCATATCTTGAGCTTGATGGGTACTGTTGAGATTTTAATGAATAGAAAAAAACCACAGTGTTACAAACACAAGAGTGTAGTCAGGCTGAAGTCCATGAGCAGTGAGCAGTAGCAAGCAGCTACCCATGTATCACATTTAAAATTGATTGCACATTGTTCTTGGTAATGTTTTCTTTTAGAAAAAAAACCCAGATTTTAGTAGTTCTGCAAGTGTTCAGGCCCTTTCCCACAACTTTGCTTTGACCTGTCTTTTCTATCACAATGTTCTGTCTTAGTCCATCTGCTCAGGCTTCCTATCTCTGTGGATCAAGTGCACTTCTCTGAATAATGATGCTGTCTGGCAATTGGTTTTATAGACTGCTCTGGCACACCATGCAGTAATGTGGTTCTATTAGCCCATGTAAAAGGTTTCTGAAGCTCTTACAGAAAGGGAGCCAGACCAGTAGGTCAAAAGCAGCACCTCATCCCTATTGCACCATGATCTGCTGACAGCTTTAGACAACTTCTTTCCTTTTGCTGAAAACTCATAGCTTATGCTTTTTTGTTGACATTTCAGGGTGAGTTTTGCTATCAGTGTTAACTCGTGTTCTCTTGCAAATGAGCCTGCTGGGTATGGATGTGTCATGGGCAGAGATCTGTGGGGCTGGAAGTGCTGGGAAAGGTGGTGCCCTCACCTTGGTGGGTGGTGGCACTCAGCACCTCCCCGGTGTCTGCAGGGTGGGCTGGTGCAGTGCTGAGCCACGCCTGTGGCTTGGTCTGCTCAGCCTGCCCTGCTGCAGAGACACTGCTGTGCGTTTGGAGAGGTGGGCACCAACTCTGATGGCACCCTCCACGCTCTCTCTTCTCTGGCCAGGTCCCACCAGCTGTGTCCAGATGTGAAGTGTTCAACTGGGCCAATTTGCTTCATGTTTGCTCATGGTTTGTCATGTTACTGCTGAGCATGTGACACCAGGCAGGGCTCTTTCATGTGGCACAGCCAGCATGTGTTGGCTCCGTGGCTGCTGCCCTCCTTCACATCCCTGTAAAAGCTCTCTGTCCTCTCTTGGCACCTTCCAGAGTGTGGGCCCAGCACTGCTGCTGGCAAAGCAGCCACGCCACAGCAGCATCCATGTTTGCATGGGTCTCCCCAGTAAATGTGTCCCTATATTCATTAGCCTCTGTACCCTGTAACTGCTTCCTTAAAAAGGGAAAAATATGCCCTGGAGATGTTTTGGAGCCATTTTCTGTAGCAGTAAGTTGCCTGTAGCTCTGCCCACCATATGTGTCTCAGCATGGCTTGCACTGTGTTCTCAAATCACTCAGAGCTCTTGAGGATTATTTAGGAGAGCAGTCATCTCATAGCAATGCATTTTTAGAGGCTGGTGAAAACCCCAGCCATGAAATAGTTAATTAAAAAGTCTCCAATTAGAAAAATGAATATATTTCTAAAAAGTTACATTTGTTCATCTTGGTGAGAAGAAAAAAAAATAAGCAATTCAAGTCATTTTGAAGTTCCATCCCTTCATTCATTAGGAGACTTAACTTGCAAAATCCTAATTAAAAAGAACATTTTGTGTTAATGAAAATGTTCTAATTTTTTACCTTATGAAGTTAGTTAATTTTTTTTCCATAGCATTCGGGAAAAAGAGGTCTCCTTAATGGCTTTGTTCAAGTTTATATTATTTGATTGCAAAATTTGTGAGACAAAAGAGAGCTAAACTCATTCTGTGGTGCCCTCCAGTTAACTGTTCAGTTGAAAAATGACCTTCATAAGTAAGTCCCTTGCCTTTTCATCGATATCAAGGAGTTACAACTCTAACCTACAGTTGAGGAGGTGGCTCCAGTCTGGTAAACCATCAGAAATTGCATGAGCACCCCGTGGAGTGTAGATATTTATAGATATCTAAGAGGACTAGAGATAACTAAATAATTTGAATCTGAATTCTCAAACTGCCTGGGGCTTTTCTGCTGGCTTTCAAATCCAGCATCCTCTTGCATGACTTTTAGTCATTAAAAGCAGAGGTTTATTTCAGTACCTAATAATTCTGTGTCAGACACAACGATATTGTAAGTCAGAGATCACAGGAGGTGCACATAGGTTCCTACCATGGTACAACAGTGAGAAAGGCAGCACTTTTTAGATGTCTTTAAATCAGCGGCGCTATATATGAGGTTATGTTAACTGTGAAACATTCATTTATGCAGCCTTAAGATTCAATGTGGAGCTCTCTGCTGGTGTAAATCAGGGTGACCGTAAGTCAGTCGTGCTGAGCTGAGATATGCTCACAGAGAGCCCGACCATTAAGGAATTTTGCACCTTTGGTTTTGTTGCCTTCATTTTGCCACTAATCTATCTCTGTAGGGGTGGATTTTAATATTCCAAATCTCTTCATAAGCAGAAATCGCTATAAAAATCTTTACGTTCTCACAGAAATACAGATTGGGAGTGTAAAAATATTTTGGACTTGCTCCAAGGACTGGAAAAATATTTATTGGAGTATCAGGGAATCACAGAAGCGCACAGGTAGGAATGGTCCTGCAGAGGTCCAACAGTCTCCCCTCCTACACGGAGCACGTCTGTGAGAGCAGGTTCCTCACAGCAGTGTCCAGTGGGGTTTTCACTGTCTCCAAGGACAGGCACTCCACAGTGCCTCTGCACCACCTGCTCCTGTGGTTTCCCCCTTGACAGTGACAAAACTTTTCTGAACCTCCAATGGAGTTTTCCCAAGTTGTAGCTCGTGTCCATAGCCCTTTGCATCATCGCTGTGTGGTTCCAAGGAGAGTCTGACTCCGTTTTTCTGTACCAGCTTATTAGGTTGCTGTAGGGAAACAACATCTCTGTTTCACTTTCTCTTCTTTGAAGAGAGCAAACCCAATTGCTTCAGCTGTTCCTCACCTGACGTTTTCCAGCTCTCCAGTCATACTGGTGGCCTCTACTTCACTTGCTCCAATAAGTCAGGGTCTTTATTTTCAGTGCAGTGGAGCCCAGGACTGGGCATCAGACTCCAGGTACAACCTTGACAGTGCTGACTGAGAGGGGAATTGTCACCTCCCTGGTCCTACTGGCTACACCCCTGCAGACACAGGCCAGTGCAGAGCTGGCTGCAAGTGCAGCCCTGTGGCCCACCAGCTGTGTTGGCTACAAGGGACACTGCTCACTCCTCTCTGCAGGCTGCAGCTAATTTTTCTGAAAAGCGTGTTCATTTCTATCCCTTTGGCCCCCAGCCTGCACTGGTGCATGGGCTTCTTTCATCCCAGCTGCAGGAATACTTGGGGTTTGGTATTGATTGCAGTAAATTATATCTTCTAATCTCTAAGAGCTATTGTTGGAGGTGCTTATACTAAGGACAGGCAAAAAGCCTTCTTCAGGCCTTTCTGTCAGTGTTGAGGGTCTTCTAATATTTAAAAGTGAGCACCTTTCTGCCATACTTTCTGCTTATTATTTGCTTTTTCCTGGTACTTTAGTGGTGAACTTTCACCCACACCACTGCCTGTAAAAATGAAGAGCTGCACTGGCACGCTCAGATTTTCAAACAGGACACGCACATCAAACTGTGGGTCAGAGCAATACATCTGCAGATCAGACTTCAGATGCAAAGTGTCAGGAATGCACTGGAGACTCCTCTCCATCGACCTACCCAGGAAAAGAATTACACTATAAAACTGAGACTCATTTAAAGTAATGATCAAATCTGAGGAAATGGCAATCTGTATGCAGACATTCCACAAGCTGAAAAAGAAGCTAAATTCATGTGTGAATTATTTGCTGCCAATTATTCTCTCAGCTCTAATATTGAGTTTTAAATATTTAGTTAGATTCACTTCCAGCCTAGAATTTTGGTTTTCATTTAACATCATAACTGATTTTATATATATATATGTATGTATATACAACATATGTTATTTCATTACACCTCCTTTGAATGCACTGGAATAGTAACGTGAATGACCTACCTCCTTTTTGGTAGATTTTTGAACTAGGTGTAAGGCTTCCCTCAGTGAGTTTTGGTAGTTGTCTGAGTATCCCTTTGATCTGAAAGTGACCCTGCCGTGTTGAAATGTGGGCTTGGCTAACTTCGTGGCAGGACTCTTGGAGAATTACAAGATGGCTGTAAAGATGCACTAACCTTTTTCAGGGCCTAAATTAAGCTTTAAATCAAAGCTAACTAGAATGCCACCAAAGCTTTTCCATTAAGATTGGCTTACACACCCTTGCACTGTGATGCACAGAAAACATCATAAATTCTGAACCCAGACTGAAACCCTGAAACTCTTGTCTTTCCTTTTAAAGTTCATGAAATGCTTCTTCACTACCAGTGAGCAAGCCAGTGTTTGTGTGAATTGCTTTTTGAGTGTGAAGGCAGACGTTGACCTAGAAGGCAGTTGGCACTCGACAATTATCACCAGAAACTGAATCTCAGTTCTAATCCAGCATTTTAGTTATCAGAGTGCAGGAAGTGCTATCATTTTAAGGCAAAAAACCCTGCAAGCATTCAAGGGGTGACTCTGTTAGAATAAGCTCTTCTTTGTGATTGACGCACACACAGTGTGGCACCTCGAGGACAGACCATCACAATTTATATATATTGTTGTACTTAAAACTAAGGACTTTTGTGGTTTGTAAACCAAATATGTGGAAAAAATAGATTTTTTTTTCTTCAGTGTATTTTATTCTTCACTGAAGGCAGCAAGAGGTGTGGAGCTTCACAAGCATGAAGTAAGACCAGTCTGTCTCCTGAACATAAAGGTTCTTCACCCAGAGGGTGGTTGGGCACTGGAGCAGCTCCCCAGGGCAGTGGGCACAGCCCCAGCCTGATGGAGCTCAGAAGTGTTTGGACAATGCTCTCAGGCACACGGTGTGACTCCTGGGGGTGTCCTGTGCAGGGCCAGGAGCTGGACACCATGATCTGAGTGAGCCCCTTCCAGCTCAGTTTATTCTGTGATTCTGTGCTAAGATCTGCCTAGTCATAAATGAGCACTTGAGCAGGGTGTGAGAAGGGAGGAAGGTTTACAGCTATTAGCAGCCTGGGGCAGTATCTGCATGTGAACTTTAGCACTAGATCACAGTGGCTTTTCAGAATGAAACTGGTCAAGGAGCTGAGAAAAGAGTCAGAACTGGCATTTGCAGGGGAAGGGAGAAGGTTTCAGCCAGTCCCCCAAGCAAGATGCGGGAGGATAGGACAGCACATCTGAGTTCCCTGCTCTCAGAGGATCAGAGGGGCTGACTCACTCGTGGAAATGCTTATCAATGCTGCAGTTGCTCAGGCTGAGTTTTGATGCCGAATTCCCTGGAGCTCCATGTACTCCCATTCAGAAACCTGGGTGTTATGGCATCATTGTGAAATACCATGGTGAAACAGTCCATCATACTGCCAATGATTGGCTTTAAAGCTATGGCAGGAGAGGAAAGAATTGCTAATGCTCCAAGGAACAGCTTGTCAGCTTGAGGGCCTTGTGTGTGCCAGCTGGATTCAAGTTCAAGTCTGGATTTGATCCACTAATGAAACATCATCCTCCAAAAACTACTGGCTGAAGGTGGCAGACCTCTGGAGACCTGCAGGGTTGATTGGAAAGTTGACTCTCTTTTAACCATATGCTCATGTGTGTGTCAGTTATGAAAATGAGTCAGATTTTCAAGTTTTCAATTAAAAAAAATTAGGAAAAGCATTGGCAAAATAGCTGCAATTTTCCCTCCCCATTGCCATCCCCTTAGCATAATGGAAACAGTTTTGTTGATTTGAATGGGCTCTAGGGCTTTAATCCCGTCTTGGCTTTGCCAAAGTCAATGTATTGCCCCCTGTGGCTCCTGCATCTAGTGATATGTTTAAGAGGGAAGAATGTGACATTTTAAGAAAAAAGGCTGATGGAATCTATGAATTTTCTGAAAAGTCTGGGGTCAGTTCCTATGTGATGACAGTTCTGGGCTGAAGCAGACATAATACTTTTGCCTTCCAGCTGAGGGGAAAGAAGGATTTCCATTGAAGAGACATAGTTCAAAATCCATTACTCTGTCCCCAACGTAATACAGAAATGTGTCTCAGCAGCAAGCTGGTTTCTGAGCTAGGGAACAGAGGAAGAGTTTTCCCCTGGAACTCACAGGGCAGTGAGAGTGTGCATTAGGTAGCCTCCCGAAGATCTCTTCTACAGCAGACTTGCAAATGGATGCATCCTTTCCACCCTCAGTTCTCCACTCTTTGCTCATATAAATATTTAAGTAATTATTTTTCAGAGCTCTGGGAAATCTTTATCAATTGCCTCTATCAGAACCTGTTCTATTAGCTGAGAAACTTTCTACCCTTGTAGCAGCTTTTCACCACTTTCTATTTCATTAGCATTCATTTTCTTTAGACATATGACAGACTACCCACTGGAAATGTAGGCATCTGGGAACATAAAGCTAAAAGCTGAGGTTTGCTTCAGTGCTTGCCAGCCCACAGAATTTTATTACCTAACCTACCTTTACCTAAATCACAGAAAAATGACAAATCTTTTGATGCATGTAAAAAACCCCCCGAAACAGAGTTAAACTGCAAGCTTGACTGATGCAAACTGACATAAAGCATCACAATGGCGTGCACCAGAGACAGATGTTTTCTCCAAGTCCATTTTAGTTGTGTTTTTGCAGAGTACACTACTGATTGGTTAAACACAGCTCTTGTAAAAACATTTGGGTCTGGAGTTCAAGCTCAAATCTCCACGAGTAATGGGCGAGCTGATGGCATTATTCTCACAGGTGGAAATGGGGAATGCAAATTTTAGGAGCAGCACATCTGTTCTTTTGGCTAATTGGATATGGGTTCTACAGGAATGACCACATTAGCAACCTTGGTGTCATAACTGGAGGGACACAAATCAACAGGGCTGTGTGTGCTAATGTTGAGGAATTTGGAAATCTGAGCTGCAGATCCACACAGACCTGGCTTCTGCTCATGGAAAGTCTGTTACAAGATCCCAGAACCAAAAGGTTTCTCAGATGAAAGACAGTGGTGGGAGGCAGTCCTGGTCCCACTGTCAGATAATGCAAAAGGAAAGACCTTTGTGTGGTTTTGGTAGAAAGTGGTCCAAGCAAGAGTGAGATACATTCCTATAGCTGAGTGACTCAAGGGGCTCTCACTTTCTGTGCAAGAAATCCCCATGAAAGGAAGCCACTGAGTCATTAGCTGATTTTTGGGAGAGAATCACACAGATTGCTTTTGCTCACACTGTTATCAAACAAATAGTCCTTTTGGGAAATTTTTGTGTTAATGTCTTGTTACATAAGTAGGCAAAAGATGAGAAGAAACACAGCAGAGTGACTGACCCCAAATCGCTGTCAGTAAGGTTGAGATTTCAAGCTTGCTGGCTAGATGGATGAAATGACCTGTCCCCATGCTGCTCCATTAGTAGAGATATATGGACATCCCTTGTGGTCAGTTGTCAGCTCTTTTGGTTTTCTTTCTCTTGCAAAAACCCAGATGGGAAAAAAAAAGTAGTAGTCGCACAGTCTCATATTAACCTGAAGTCTTCTGTTCTGAGACATGTTACAGGCTGTCAAGAGGGTGTCATTTGTCAGCTGTGCACCCTGGACATTCCCTCACACATGGGTGGAAATTGCAAGGCCTGAATGCAAACACTTCAGAAACCCTCTGAGATGTCAGTCTTGGATGTGTTTTGTTTTTAACACCTTGCCCTGATGAAATACAGGGACGTTCAGAGTGTAGTGTCTGATATCAGCCCCTTAGGACAACCCTACACCACACCCTGTATCTAAAACAAGCCTATGCAAAGTTAGTAACTCAAAAGCTGGCAATTCGTCAATTGTGTAATACACCTGGAGTGATGTCCCTGACATCTTGTAACACATGCTCTTTTTGATAGTACAAACATCTTATAATTAACTCCCAGATTGATTTACCCAATAAATTTTTTATCTATTCATCAGAAATTCATACATGACATTTTCATAAAGACACACACACAAACTTTATGATACTACATTGCATAGAGTGTTTTAATTTTAGGGTTGTTGGCATACTCTTTTGTCCATAGCTTTGTTGTTGTCCTACATGACCCATTCAGGTGATTCATTCCTGTTCACAAAGAGAATTGTAGCTCCTATGAGGAACTCTTCAGCATTTCATAGGAGGACACTGTCTACCTCTTTTATGCAGCCCTATCCATGGCTGTCCAGCGTCTCTTGTAGAAAGCTCTAATCTTATTAAAACCCTGGGAATACTAATGGGTGTGTTAGCTGGTGCTATACTCTGCTTTCTTATGGAAATCTAAACCTGTTTCCTGTTTAGTTTTGCATGGCATACTAAGGGAAAAAGTATCCCCAAGTTCTTTTTTGTCTTTATTGTATCCCTTCAGCTGGCTAGCATTTTATTCAGCAGATTCAAGCAGTCATTTGCTGTGTGCAGATGCATCAGTATCTTGTTTCAGGTAGCCCTAGACCAAATAATTTGAACTTAATTAGCATTATAACTTCTAATTTGGTAGACTACATCAGACACTTAAATCTGTTGCTATTCAGGAAAGCAGAGATGATTTACCAAATGATAAAACAAAGCATGTGCTTTTATAACAGGACATTCTTTCTGAACTTGGCTGATAAAGTATCTTTTCACATGTTGTTGCACTCATGTGACAAACCCAAATTTTGTACATAGTGTAACATCACTTTCAGGATAAGAAGATCTTTTTTAAATCTCTTTTTAATTCTGTATCTGAAAAATGGCTTTATTAACCTCTAGTTACTAAGGAATAATAACTCTGTGGTCCGTTGCTCTTCTGCAAAGGTGTGATAACCTCTGAAGAGATGTAATGTGCTAGACAAAACAATAGAAATATGGTTTTAACTATTAATCTAATAGTATTTGGACACTAAACTTATTTAAACAGTGGTTATTTAAACCACTGTTTATGCTTTTTCCCTCATAAGGTTGTTTAGACTTGAAATGTGATATTAAAAATTTTTGGGCACCTTTGTCAAACTTTACATATGCACAGAACTTCCCCCATCCAGAGAGCTTCTTCATCCCAAGCCCCAAGCAATGCAGTGAAATCTGAACATCACAGCCATTAAAATCTATAGAATGTGACTATACAGCAAGAGAGTCAAATATAAAATAGCTACAAGAAGCTGTGGAAGAACATTCCCTTACCTAATGTCTGGGCCACTCCCATTACTGGAAAACTAAAATGGCAGAGAAATTCAATGGCAATATAGTCAAAGTAATGCTCACAGGAAAATGGGAGCCCTGACAATATCTACACAGCAAACTGCCTTAGATTAAGCAAGGGCAAATGAGTTTTTACTACTCAGAAGAAATATTGTGGAGTCGCAGTGATTAGCTCTCTAAAAATAGCTAGTTATTGCTCAGCAGCAGCTGGGAAAGCAAGGAGAATTTTCCAAATTATTAAGCAAAGAGAGAAAACAGAGGAGAAAACATTTATTCTACCACATAAATTAGTGGTGGCATGGCCATGTTTCAGGGCAGTTCTCCTCACTCATCCCAAAGGGATGCAGGCAGGAGCCAGCAGAGTGCCTGCAGCCCTGCATCCTGCCGCTCCCTGTTCCACACACGCCCCTATGGACACAGTATTGGCAAATGGCTGCCCCACGGGCCTGCAAACTGTGGTGAGCTCCACTGCTTGGAAATCATGTCAGATGCCTCCAGCCAGCAGCTCGATGGCAGCCGACGTCAGTGTGGGGGTGGCTTTGGGCTTTGGTGCAGGAACAACCTCCCGGCCTCCAGGCTGCCTCAGCGTGTCCCATGGGGCTGGATGTCTGCCCCTGGGGATGGCAGCAGCTCCACTGCCTCAGGAATGCAGTGGGAAATGGAGAGGCACAGCCTTGCACAGCAGCATCATACCTTCCATCAGTTGCTCCTGGAGGCACTGTGACTATCCCTATGGATGCTATAGAGTCAGAAGGTGATCTCCTCTAAGTACTTCCTTCTGTGTGGGGCCAAGACTGTCTCACTCAGGGACCCATTCCCTCATTTAATATCCTAACCCTCCATTTTGAGCAGGAATGAAGATGGGCCTGAACAGACTGCAGTTTGTTTAAAAATACTTGACCTGGATTTAATGTCTGGGTCAGAAAGGTGTTTGAATTTTTGGTTTTAAGAAACCAAGATGGCATAACATAATTCTGGTATCATTTCCTAAGAGCTGGCCACCATGAGAGAGAGGATACTGTGTTAATTGGATTTGCTGTTTGATCTAACATGGCAGCTCTTCTGCCTTTAGCAACAAAGGGGGAATCAGCTTCTTAGATTTCCACTGCATGTTTATACAGCCTGTTGGCATTTTCTTCATCATCCGCTGTCCCATGATTTTGTTTCAAAAGGAGGGCAGGGCCGTGGTTACAGATACACAGGAATCTGTACATCTGTGATCTCTCAGAAGGTTTATGATGTCATGTGGCAGTGTGTGGCTTCGGTTCAGTCATCTGTGTCTTGACCCAGTCCCTGAAAAATTGATGGGAGTCTCCTCTGTCATATGAAAAAGCCCAGCTCTTTGGCCTGCTTCAAAGCAGGGGAGTTATTCCATCCATCTCAAATGGACATGGCCTGCAACTTCAAACTGGGCAATGGTAGCTCTTAAACACTTTGCAGTGATGTTTTGAGGCTTAATTAATTGAAAGGAATTAATGGAAAGGAATTTAAATGGAAGGGTAGATGTAAGTGAATAATTTGATTGTGTGGAAGTATCTTGCAGTGCAATTTTGAACTAAAAGGGTCTGAAATGTATTCATGCTCCTGAAAAATGCTGAAGGGTTAAAATGACCTAATTCAACATCAACTAATACACTCCAATATACATTAAAGCAAGTAGATTATTTTTTAAACAGTGCTATCCTGCTAAGTGATGCACTGTGCTCAATGATAGACTGGTTAAAGCTGTAAATGTCATTGTTAAAATGAGTATCTTTAACAGCTAATATCTATTAAAATGAAGCACTTAGGCACCAGAAAAGACAGTTTTAAACTGTTAGGTTTCCTAAATTATTTTTGTACAATCAAAATGAGACTCTTAGGGATTAGGTGGCAGATTTGGTTAACATATTACTTTTCTGGATGAAAGATGTACTATTAAACCTTGCTTAAAAATACAAATGAGCTGGGACTGCTATTCTTCAGGTGATCCAGCATGTGTGTTTCTAAAATGTATTTTAATACAATTGATTGTGATTTGCATTAGAAGTAGATAAGGACTTTGCCTGCTGCTACCATGATTTGCGTAAAGGTAGGTAGATTAGGGCTTAGGTTCACAATTTGGATTGTTGCTTTGATGAGCTGACAAAGGAATTTTATCCTCTTTATAGATCAATTTTCTTACAACACCATCTTGGTACACAGCTACAGCAGGTGTTGTAAAGGGTTAAACTCAGCACATGAGAGAAAGGCTTTTCAAAGCAAGCATGTTCATGTAGTAAAAATGAGGAATAAGTAGGTGCCCACCAGTACATGTAGGTGCAGAAGGAATGTGAGCTGTAAAGAAGCAGGTTCTGGTATATTTGAATTAAAACTCTCCAACTGGCTTGTCACCATGTGTTTGCTGTAATTCATCTGAAACTGATGAATTACATCTGAAACTGCAGATTGGACCACAGGTCTGTGTGTAACCTTGCACTTGAAAAGTTATGCATTTATCTTAAAAAGCAGGACTGTTACTACTTCTTTTTCCTTTTTTCTCTGTTATTAAACACCCATAGGTGAGGTACACAGTCACCAGCATTTGTTTTCCCTCATGAAGATGAGGAAATGCCTTGTATATATTTCCTCCTTGAGTAATTTCTTAGTTCACAAGACCCCAAAAAGCTTACCTTGAGACACACCAACTGTTAAGAACTTTATGGAAAGCTTTTCTGCATGGGTTGAGCACAAATCCTTAAACCATTCCATGAATTGATGCCATATGTTGCAGGACCAATCCTTCAGTGCACCCATTTTTTTTGTATTGTAATCTTCCTCTTTTGGTGCATGTATCAGTCTGTTGCTGTTTTGTCTTTTGGTACAGATGGAGGGTGTTACCAAATAAAAAAAATAAAAAAAATAAAAAGGCATTCTGCTTCATTGCCATAAAGAATTCTTTGTTTTAATGAATTCTTTGTTTTAGTGAGGTTTCATGTTTTCAAAGATAAGCTAAAGACAACTTATTTTGTTCAGTAGAACCTTAGCAAAGGGTAAGTGCCAGAAGACAATTGGTGTCCTGCTCTTTCCAACAGCAGCTCTTTGTCTCCCAATGCTGTACACACATGCTAAAAGAGGTTATTCTTGTTTTGGAATGAAGTGATCCAGAATTTTCTTTTGTGCATCTTTCTCCCTAGGATTGTGTTGGTGCCAGCAATATGATGAGTAGGTTACATCTTGACATGCATAACCAGATTTTAGAGAATAGCAGCAACTAATAGCTAGGTTAGTTTAACCAAAATTTGTTCTAACTCTTGTTTTCCAGAAAAATCTCATTTATAACCTTCTTAAACAATTGCATGTCAGATAATGGGTAAGTGCTTTGTTGCATTCTGCCAAAGACCAGTGCAAAGTGCCTCTGATGTTCTTTGAACGTAGCTCTGCTGAAAGGAAGGAATCCAACCTTCTGCAGTGACTTTTCATAGGAAAAAGCTAAACAACAATACATAAACCAAGAAATTTCTGCCACAGAACTGTTAAATATAGTTGTGGTTACTATTTCATAGTAAAAATTGATTATTTCAGGAAAAAGTGACAAAGCATAGGGGCAATTCACAGCACCATTGCCCTTTTTTTTTCTGGCATAGGAAAGCTGGAGAACAGAAAATGTCAGGTTGTGACTTTCCATGCATAGAAAGACAAGGTTGTTTGCAGAATTAAAAATAACTGCCAGCACAGCAGTGGCACTTTTGGGTATCTCCATACAAATGAACATAGTGATAGCATATTACGCTAATTTAAATTGTAAGAATAAATTATTTTTCCTATAAATGCTGCATCAAATGATACATTTAGACACAACTTGGCAGTATTTAGAGCTCTGAATAAGTGGCAGCCCACATTGCAATTTCTTTAAGCACCCATTTTAGTATGTCAGAATAAGTTTTCTGGCTAATATAAAATTATTTGTATTTCACATCCTTAATTGATGCTTTTAATTACTCTTCATATAGTTTAATAGTTTTCATATAGAAAACTGCTTTCTGTGCAGTAAGCCGAATCTCCAATCTGCAGCAAAACTTGCTTGAGTCAGGTTTTTGCCAGGCTCTGTGTACCAGCCCCAAATACTAAATTATGTTGGCACTCTTACAGTAATCAAGGGAATAATTGTGAAGGCAAAGTTTGTTGTAAGAAAACCAAATTAGGAGGGGAAAACAACATCACTTAAGAAAAATATTTAGCATGAACTAATCTTTTTGGTCTTTTTCCTCCTACAGTAAGGACTGTTTAACCATGGAGTATAATTACTTAAAATGTACTGTAGTTTATCCTGCGTAGATTAGTCTTCTGCTTTATTAGAATGCTAAAAGGCCAGTCTTCAAAGAATAAGCTAATAAAAGCTCTGTCTTGCTGTTTACAATGCTGGGGTCAGATCACTGATATCTACCAGATTTAATGCGAAGCAGCCATGAACCCCATTTAGTTAATCCAAGAGTTAATGTCTATTTAAATTTACACAAGCCTTTCCAGTGCCTCTTGTGGTCACTCATCAGGCTGTTGCAGTCGGGTATCTCCACTGTGCCAGCTCCCTTTACTCACCAAAAAATCCCCATTGAACTTCATCAGGAACAGGACTGGTCCTGCTGAACCATCACAGTACTGACTGGGTGTCCTGTCATATTTTATCATATTGCCCTTCCAGTGGGAGTTCAAGTTGCTTTAGGCCTTCTGCACTGTGATGAGGCCAGAATTGCCCTCCTGAAGCAGTATAATAGAGCGCTGATAGCATTTGAGTGCTGTGGAGGGGCTTGACAGGCTGGAGCCCACGGGTATTTGTGGGGATGACTTTGTTTCTGCTTCTTTCACAGAGGATCCCTACACCTCCTTTTCACTGGCATGTCAGAGGTATTTCCTCCCTTTCCCTTCTGTTACTTCTCTGCTCCATGACAAACAGACTCACCTTATCTGAGGGAGAAAAATGTTTTTTTAAAGTGAGTTCTTCCCACAGAGCCAGGATTATCCTTAGGTCCTGCTGGCATCAGAGTGAAAAATTCTCCCCTTTGCTAAGATATGTGAGGCCTTTCAGGCTGTCTCATATGGACTATCTGCCAACCCTTGGAGTCAATCCGAGCTGGGAGGTGTTCAGGCACTTTGCATGGTTGTCAACCTTTTGGGGTTTTTATCCCAGGACTGTAATGGAGTTTGGGGAGAGGTTCTAGAACTCCAGGTCTTGGAAACTAGAGATTTCATGAAAGCCTTTGCTTGAAAGTGTGAATAAATAAAAGTGCTCAAGGAGTTCAGAAGACAGAAACTAAAGGGAGGAAGCTGTTGTGTTACTGTTGTTTCAAAATAAAATAATTTTAAAGGCAATTTCTAGCTTTTGTAGAATCTTGGGTGACTATTTTGGATCATGTGTGGTTGGTGAGACTGTGTTTTGAAAAATACAGAGCTATTCAGATGATTGCATGGATTCATTTCAGCTGCTATGTGCAAAACCCCTTCCTGCTCAGGCTTTTTCACAATATTGGTATTACCTCTTATTCTTGGCCAGGCCAAATATACAATGAAAATGCCCTTTGTTTCTTTATTGCAATGCTTAAACTTCCTGTCCAATCCAAAGAAGTACAGGAAAATAAACAAACAAAAAAGAGATCAAATTTAAATGCACAGCATGCTTGCAGCTTTGGGTCTGCTGTCTCTGCATTGCACTTTTAAATGTAAAAGGCACGATTCCTGTCCAGATGGGGGGTATGGCCAAGAGGGGAACCAAGACGAGGATACTCTGCTTTCTATCTGCTGCACAGATTTTATTGCGTGTTTGTTTTTTCATTGTTGTTTTCTTTAGTCTAAAATAAAGATAAACTAGACAGAAAGCAAAGTGGCCAGGCGCCACTGCACAATTATAATTAATTCACTGTTAATGTTTCAGACATTGTAACAGAGTACATTGGAATTGCTGGGGCAGGGTGAGATTAGTTTGAGCTCTTCGTGTACAAACTACAGGAGAGTCACATTAAATACCCACTTTAATTAATGTTTTCAGAATGAGCACCAAAGGGAATAGTATGGCTTGCCACTGACAGAAAACTTGGTTTGTGCTTCTGCTTCCCAAGTTCCCACTGTGTTCTCACCTCAAAATGTGAAGATTTGAGAACATATTGTGCCATGACCTCTGAGTGGAATGTGCTCAGCCCATTCCTAAACATTGCTTCACCATATTATAGTATCACCTTGGAAAGAAGGATGCAACTAAGCTCAGACTCAAATCTAGGTATCTGCAGATGTAGGAACATTCATTATCTGATCTGGTCTGCAGATGTTGTGGGAGTCAAAGGCTTCATTTTGTCAAGAGCAAAATGGCTCAGGAATCCAAAAGACCAGGTTCTGCAGTGTTTTCAGCCAAATTATAGAAAGGAAACCCAGCTTCTTCCCAAAATTTGGAAATATCCAGATCTATTAAACTGAAGAGCACTTAATGTAAAGAAGGGGTCTCAACCATCAGACTTTTTTAACAGTTTTAGACTGTTTAACATTAGACTGTTTTAACAGCTAGAAAAATGAAGTAGTTTTTGTACCTCCAAAATATCTCTGTTCATAATTTTTTCTGCTGTCATGATATTCCCTGTGGGAGAGGAAAGCCGTGATAATTGTGATCCACATAATGATATGTGGTATTTATTACAAACCTTAATTTTAAGTAAGTCTTCCCATGGGTATTGAGTCAGATTGCTCAGACTGAGCTTCCAACACTGTATGGACTGTTTATCTCTCCAATTCTTTGTATTTAAGCTCCATGTCTGAGGTGTAAAAGAGCCCTTTGTACGTTGAGTCTGAAGGCAGCTGAAAGTGTGCCTCTGCTGGCTGGGTGTTGCCATTAAGTATAGTTTATACTATGTCATCATTTGTGCAAGGTGACAAAATCCACATTAAATTTCTGGTGAAACTGGGTCTGCTGTAGAACATTATTAGAGTACTTATTAGTACTCCATTTTTCATCATGGATGTAGCCTGAATATCCTAATTTATGACCATCTGGTCTCCAGTCAAGAGCATCCCATATGACCAAAATGCAGCTTCCCTAGGTCGGCTAATGCATCCATGCTGTGACTTAAAGAAGGGGACAGAGTCCTCTGTAAAAAGCCATAAACACCTCCATGGGAACTTTGAGAGGAGGGGGGTGCCCTTCCCCAGCCCCTTGTACAACACACCCAGCAGGGCCAGTCATTGTATCTGTTTATTCATTGGTGTTTGGTAATGGTAACGTTCATTTCATTTAGGATTTGATTTGTTTACGAACTAATAAATATGATTTATAAAAAGTGCGTGTGGTTCGCTAATTACTGCACATATGGCGTTTTCATTTTGTAAAACTGGCATTTGCTTTCTATTATGATTATGCCTCTGTTCACCAGTGCTAATTAGTTTGATTAGACAGATAACTTTAACCATTATTAGGACTAGATTAGGGGAACTTTGCATGCAGGGGAATGCAGGGAGGAAGGGTTCATCACCAGTGAAGATAGGTCAGCAACACAGAGATTGTTCCTCATTAAATATTTTAAAATTAGTTTTTGTTTTGTTTTCCACATAGAAGAACTGAGAAGCATTTACATTTAGCTACTTACAAAAATCCAATTAAACACAGTTGTTTAGCATGAATTTGTTAATCAGAGTTAATCTTTCCAATGAATGCATAATTTGGAATCTGTGTCTAAAATGTTCATTTAAGGATAAGCATATTACAGACAAATAAAATATAAAATGAGATTCTCTTCCTTGGAATTGACTCTCAATATGGAGCAATATTGACTGTTTTGTGTTGATTCTCCTGCATGCTGAGGGACAGAAGTGAAATTGGATAAAGACTAAGAAATGCCCCATGAAAACCAATGCCACCTGGGGCAGGCCATGTTTTTCCCCAGAGCCTCTGAAAATTGTTGAATAGTGTCATCTGAACTCTTCAAAATGCAAATAAAGTAAAACTCCTATTTACAATTCATTTTAGGATAAAAATAGTTATTCAGGGCTGCAGAAGTCTGATATTATTTTATTTCTTCAAATGGATCCTCTATCCTAAAAATGAGAGGCAAGTTTTCTTTACCAATATATTAGAAATTATCTTAGTGCACTAAGACAGTAGGATGTGGAAGGCCTCCTTTAGAAAGGAGACTGATACTCAAATTAGGTAACCGTGGGTGCTTGTTTCTTTAAGATGGTCACTCATTTGACTTTGGATGATCCTTGCATTCATCCAGTGTCTGGGTAATTAAGTGGTTTGCTAAGAGAATGAGGATGGTGCCCTGCTATGGATGCACAGTCCTGCTGCATCTACTGGATCTCTCCTCGCTGTGCTCATGTGCCAGGGCCATTTGTGAGTGGCCCTTTTGGTTTTTTGTCTTCAAAGCAGTTTATAAGGGAACAGAAAAGTTCTTTCCCATCTGAAGAGAATTGTGGGAATATTGAAAAAGCCTTAAATCTGCTATTGAAGGGAAAACACATAGAGAAGCAGTAAAGTAGATTGTTGCGGTATTCACTCTCTCCTTGGCTCTTCTGGAGAATGCCTCCTGCCATGCCTTTCAAAGAAAACCCCAGACAATTTAAATGTCAAAGTCTCAAATTTCAACATGCATCATTATTGTTGGAAGCATTTGCTCCAGGAAAAGTTTCAAACTTGCCATTTCTATATCTTAAAAGAATGTGAACAGGATGGCCAGATTCTGAGATGGTATAAATTGGCAGAGGTTTGTTATTTCAATGTGGTTATCCCTGTTTTACACCGAGTGAAAATCTGGCCCTGGAGAATGAATATTTATGCCATGCCAGAGAGGTTTGAAACCCCTTTTTAAAAATGAGAATGAATAAAGAAAGAGCTGGGATACGCTCTGTGCTGATGAACCCAAAGCCAAATATGACCTCCCCTTGACCTTTTATGCATTTAAGTTGAAAAAGGCCATTTTGATACATTCCACTGGAGCTTAAAATGTCTATATTTCAATTCCAAAGGTCAAGCTCTCTTCTCAGTGTACTGTATGACCCAGCCTTGGCTGCTCCCCATTGATGTTTCCTGACTGTACTTATTTGCCATTGACTGTTTACTGTTTTTCTAGCTAATGTAAGTGAAAAAGATAATTCAAATGATTTTGAGCTCTGTGTCAGTTCTGATTCTGATTGTGTCCCCTGTGCTTGGTTCACTGTTAGTGGCTCCAAACTCATTAAGTCTCCAGAAAATTTCAGATTACTGTGTTAACTATACCTTAATAGATGTATTTGTCTTTGATATATCTATTTATAAATTCCACTCAAGCATTTTTGAAGTTTTCTTTTATCACTATGTCTAATATCACTGAATTAAGTAATTTTTCTTCACCCCTTGTTTGCTTTTCCCTTTTCAGGGTTTTGGATGCCTTTTTCTCAAATTCCCTAAGTGAAAGAGAACTATTTCCAGGAAATGATGTTTCACACATGTTTTAAAGTAAATCTCCACATTTTCAGTGGTAGTAAGCACAGCCTCACTGGGATGAAGGGATAGGAAGTGGCACTTTTTCAAATCTTCCTGAAACTTTGCATCACTGTAGCTATGTCAATTTACACCAACAGTGCTCTAGCCCAAATTAAAAACGTGGTCAGACTTTTGCAGCTAACAAGTCACATATCTGACTACCTTCCTCTGGACTGGAAACAGCCATTATACTGGATGGTTCCCAAGAAAGGGTATAAATGCAGTCCCATCAAGCAAGCTGACAGGCCTTGATAATTTCTCTAGATAGAATCGCAAAGTAATCATCGTCTCTAATAATCTCTCCAATTACTTTATAGAATAATAGTTTATTATAAAATCTGTTTTAGCAGACTGTCTATTTTTATCCTTTCCCCTTGAAAATGAAGTCAAACACGTAAGAACTGTAAAACACTTTTGCAAAACTAAGGGATTGCTACCTAATAGCAGAACCAATCATGATGATCTTTTAATGGGTATGTTGCAATTTCTGTCAATTAACATAGTTTAGTGAATCACTCGTGATGAACAGTTTGCTAAGGGCCCTGACACCCTCCTCCTGTTGAGATGTGCCTTACTGCACAGTCCTCAACTAACCAGGACCAGATGTTCTTGTCCCACCCCTTGGCCATGTCTAGGTTTCCCTCCAGTGATCAAATGAGAGGGAATCCAGTCCAACTGGAAAGATAAGGAGCAGACTCCTTCCAGTGTGAGGAGAATTGATAAGGAGCAGATCAATACCTAATCCTCTTCAGTGGGCAAGAAGGCCCACCGTCTTAACGGTGGGACATCCCCTCCCTTTCTACTTCAGCTAAATTGCAAAATTTCTGTAGTGGAAAGAGTGAAACACTGCAGCTGGATGGTAGGAACCAAACAGAAATAAAATTGGGGCGAAGAAATGTATACATGTATTAAATGAAGGCCAGGCACTGTATTTGCCTTTAATTTCATCCTTGGAAGGGACACCTGGGTTTGGTTACAATTTCATCACTGTAGTACATAGCCAGAACTGGTAATATTTGGCAAAATTTAAAGCAGCTGGAATTGCTGGGAAATGTCAAGCAGCATCAGGTGCTGGCAATGCTACCACCTTCAATTATAATGAAAACCTAGTAGGCTCTTGACCATGGAAAACCACTTGGACAAGCAAATCTACACACAGCTCATGTAAACAGGTAGAATTCTGCACAACCCAGTATAGCTGCAGTTACATACATTGTCAGAGCAGTTGGGCCTATGTCTTTAGTACTTTTTTCTGGTTCGGCTATTTGATCAGCTATGAGATAAAAACTGACTCACTTTACATTTGCTACCTGCAAAGTAGCATCGAAAGGACTGTTTGGAATCACAATTCATTCCTGGAACTCGGAGAGTAAATATCACTGAACAAATTGTATGTCTGGCTCTTGAGGTCTCTGTCCATGTCTTGGCTTTCTCTGGAAGGATTCACCTGTTGGTTTTTCACTCTGTGCCCTGCTGCTGGAGCTCCAGAAGTCTCTGGTGGCAGCAAGCAGTCTGAATTGCCTTTATGAGAACTTTCCATCTATTTTATTTGAGATATTTCCCAGACTGCCTCTCCCAGACCTTGGACTCTCTTATAGGGGTGGTGACTTCATCTGCTTCAGCTTTTCTGAAAGGGATAGAAGAAAATATAAGTGCTAATCATCTCTTTTCTTTGTGAGCTGAGATGAATTGTACTTGATATTTTGGTAGAAACATCAGCATAAGCACCACTGAAAGCTTGGTGGAAACAGGTTAACTGTTTTTTCACAACTGTTGCTCCCAGTGCAGATACTTGGTTCAGAAATCAGGTTAAGCAATATAAAGGTTTGTTTCCCACAACTGTCCCCAAACTAATTCATTGTGAAAGGAAGAGGTTTGATGACTGAGCTGCTTGCATGAGTCAGGGAGGGAAGGATAAGTAAATCTTGTCCCTTGCATTAAGCAAGCTACTTTTCTGAACTTTGCCTTGGGCTTGGATGAAGGAAGCTGCTATGAGTTTTAGTCATTGTTTAACTGAGGGGAGTTGTTTAACTTTTGTTATATTTTTCCCTTAAAAAGGCAAAAGACTCCTTGGATTTATTTGTTATCACTTTATATATTACTTTATATTTGCTATATATTACTTTATATTTGTTATATACTTTATAGCAGCCATATTGTGTGATATGTCTCAGAAAGTACATTTATTAAAGGAATTATGTGATATTAACCCTGCGATACTGACTGGAGTCAGAGATCCAGGGCTGCTCCTGAATGCCAAGGCCCAGCCCTCACTTTTGAGAAAGAGGAGCTCATAGGGCCACAGCAGACAGTTGATTCTGATAATGCAAAAGGAGAAAAGATACTTTGTGAATACAAATAATATCTCTGTAGGCAATACAGCAAATGTGAGGCAAAAAAAATTGCATTAAAAGTAAAAATGCATAGGAATGCAGTTAAATCTGAATGGGAAGATGTAGCGTCCTTCTTTCCTCTAAACAACCTCTAGTGGGAGAATAGATGATATTTGGGAACTAAGAGGGTTCTTTGCCTCTCATAATCTTATCCTGTGTATTATTTTTCCTCTTCTACATTTTTTTCAGCAAACCATTAACGTTTTTGACGTCATTTTCCAGGCAGTTTTCATTCTGCCCTTAACAAATTGTGTTGTGTGCACTGAGTCATGGGCTTGTGTTTTCAGAAAGGTTGTCAGTCACAGCTATTCTCGTGCAGCAATGATATGATTAGCTCTATTTTTTACTGTAGAGTATTAATTTAACTGAAGTTTGAACACAGTGTAAAAAGAACTATCAGTGGGTGAATGTGCCAGCTTAAAAGCAGAGACACTGTGTGGTATGAGTGGTTGCCTTCCTTTGGGATTGTGGGAAAGAATGGCAAGGAAAAGTAACCCCATATGTGAGAGACCCTCAGGCACTGATGTGCATGGGAATACCTTAATAGCCCTCATTCCAGCAGGTGCCTGGGGAGGTTATGGACACTGGGCCCTCCACAGCCCTGTTGGCTCAGAAACCTGGTCCTGGCATTCCCAGCCTCATCCTGTGCATGGATCTCCTCTGCAGGCTCACTTCTGTCTGGGTGGGGGGTCAGTAAGGTGCCTGGTTTGTGGGTGTCTCCAGGGGTTTCTCCCCGCGGCTGTCAAGCACGTACCGGCAGTGGTGAGGCTGCCAAAAAAACAGAAGAGGCGGAGCTGCCTGAGTCCTTAAGGGAGCCGTGATTGCCATATCTTGACGTGTCGCAGTGCTCTCCTGTCTACCTGAAATTTGATTGGTAATCGACCAATATGGGCTGAAAAAGTGGTGTCAGCCTGAGCTGTGAATTGACCTGCTTTTGTCAGTTTGTCACAGTTTCATTGCTGTTTTAGCACAATGCGTGCGCGCTAGAGCCCAGCACTTCTGTCACCCAGAGAAAAGCCTGGCAGGCTGATGTCCTCAGGAACAGTTTCCAAGTGCAGAGGGGCCAGGGGTTCCCTTTCTCTTTACCAGCTAATCCAAATTTCACATTTTTCTTCTGGTCAAAGAGCAACTTAAAGCCAAAACAATCTGCAGGTGCACTGTTTGCCCCATCTCCAGTACTACCTGCAATTCACTTGCAGTGGTACTCAATAACATTGCCTTGAGAGTAAGATAAAAATTGTGTACTCAGCTAAAAGTGACCATATTAGGTTCATCTCTTTCCAACAGACTGGAAACAATAGACTGGATTCTTCAAATCAAAATATTTCAAATGTAGGAAATGAGGGATAAGAGAGAATTCCAAGAGCTTTTATGAAAGGCTCATCTTGAAAGCTAATTTAGCTTTCTGCATAGCAGCAACTAGATCTGACAGTTCACCCAAAACCTAGCTGAAAGGATGTGTGTTTATACCTCTTATTTATACTGAGATTTAAAAATAAGCTTTTTGAACAAGCTGTGATCTTTTATTTGGTTTCCTTAAGCTAAGAGTATTGCTGTGTCAGACTCTGTTTTCTTAATTGATTATAACTTTGCCATTCTCATATTGCAAAGCTTATGATGAGTGAATAACGTGTTGCCCAGTGCTTCTGCAGCTTGGCCCAGAATTTGGCTTCCAGTATATTTTAATATCTTTGTTTCTGACACAAATATCTTTGCTGTTGCTTTGGATAAATGAGTCCTTTCCAGCGGCCCAGGGTGCTTGAAAATAGTCATGATCCAGACAGCATGTCTGAGTGACCCTACAAATAGCAAACATGGGAATGCAGCTCAGCATGTATAAGCAACCCTACAATAATAACTTTGTGTGTGCAGTCCAGCAGGTGGGAACAATCCAGAACTAGGTTGATAAAAGAGCTGCTGAAAGTGTGTTATGGAAGTAACAGATCAGAGTGACTTCAGTTTTCTTAGTTTTAGATCTGCAAATTCATCATATAATTTTTTTTTTTTTTCATGGAGCAGTTGCTATTACCTAGCTTTGCAGACCCGTGATATTTTTCATCAACAATATCCAATCTGTTGCTTAGCTTGTTTTTCTGGAAGCTGTTCCTATCTCTCCAGCTCAGCTCCTAACTCTTGCCCATGTCTAAGTCATCTTGCACATCACTGCTCCTCCAGCTGCTCTGTTCAGATCATGAAATCCTTTTGCAAGCAAGAGCCTCAACCCCTGAGTATCCTCAGCAAGCCCTCGACGTTATCAGTTTTACTCCTGGAAAGGGATAAAATGGAGCTCAGAGTGTGCTGGACTCTAAATTGATGAAAATGCTATTGTTATTTCAAAATGTTACTCCCATATGTTCAGGAAACAGAGCGCCGGTCAGGTTGTATAATTGGCTTCGGAAAAATACCTGCTTGAATAGGTAGAGTGTGGTGGAAACAGGGGGGAAGCCGCAAACCTTTCTGTTCCCCAAAGGATGCGATATTGATGCGATGGGAGGAGGAGCGAGCCGGAGGGCGATGCCGCGGGCGGGCTGGTCCCCACGGACATCTAGCGGTGACACGGCTGCTTACAGGGGCTGCGGCACTGCTGGGGATACAGATCCTTCCTTCCCGGCACCGGCCGCAGCCTCAGCTCCATCTGCATCCCGGTTTACAGCCCCCTTCCCGTCCTGCGCACCCTTCCTTTCGGGAAGGAGCGCCGAGACTCCTCGGAAAAGTGGCAAGAAAATTTCATTTATATCCTCCTAACCTGCCCCTCAGTTACTCCCCCTCATTATTTCCTTCATGTTCGCTGCACTGTGGTGCTCGATATTTTTAAAAATAAATTTAAGCAGAGACTTTAATTGTGCAACAGCTCATTTCCCAAAGGATTACACAGAGGGCTGCTGTCACCAGCAGTGTCACCTTCCTGAGGTGTCCTGCCTTTAACAGCCCTCCCCGAAGGGCTTCTTCAGCCTCCTTGAGGTGCCACAGTCCCTTGAGGATGTATGGAAAAACATTGCTGAAAATTAATATAGAATATTTGTTAATATAAAATACTCAGTATCCCCATAAGCCTCGAGGTAAAGACTGCACTAATCCAGGCCCAAAAAGGAGGCTGAGCAATAATTGCGTGCAGTGGGGCAATTGTGCTTTAGATTGTCCCCTGCTCATATTAAATCTTGAGGCTACAGGGAAAACATTCCCCAAATCTTAGATTCCCTTCCATCTGCCCCTTCTTGCACCAAATTGAGTATTTAAGGCACCCTTCCTTGTGCTTCTTCTTGTCTGTCTGTCTGCCTTTCTCAAAATAAAAGGCAAGACCTATCCAGTCAGATGCAGTCAAACAAGAAAATGCTCAGATATTTTAATACCCTGGAGCTACCCCTCAGCAGATAAAATGATTAAAAATGAAATTTAAAGTACATCTGATTTACCTGTTGTTTGTGTGACTCAAATACCTATGTTTAATTTTGTCTATGGATTGGAAAAAGTTAATTTCAAGCCTTGTTTCTCTTGCTAGCAGCAACAACCTTTTAAACTGAGTATTACTGGTGAACCATATAGAGCTGGTTAAAAAAAATGCTTTTCAGTTCCACCATGCAGTTGTTCGGACGACAATTATGGCAGCTGAAGTTTAATCATAGTGTTTGATAGCTCATTTTCTCAATGTCAACACGAGGCACTGTTAAAAAAAATGAATTCTTTCATTTGATAAGCTGGCTCCAGAGCACTGGGCTCATTCAATAGGAAAACTCTTTCACAGGGCTGCAGCATGCATGGTTTTTCTCTTTCCTTTTTTTTTTCCCTTCTCTTTCCTTTTTTTTCCCTCTTTTTTTTTTCTTTTTTCCCCTGAAAGCCACCCAAGAAGAGATTAATCACAAGGGGGAAACTCAGCTTCACCCTCTAGCTGCAGGTCGCAATTTTTATTTGTATGGAATTGGCTTTTGGAAAGCTGAAGGCTGCCTGAGGGCAGGGACCTGATATAAGAAGAACCTGAGAATGAAGCAGCAGGGATTGATTAGCCTACTTCATATCCCACACTCCATAAGCACACTCCAACCGCAATCTAACACACCGCTGAGCTGAATAGACAAGAGAAATTGGATTCCTTCCTAATATTTAACCTTCAAGTCAGCTCCAACAGTTGTTGATATGTTGTTCTACCAGCAAGTAACAGTCACTTTTTTATTCCAGCACCCACCCACACACATATATATACAGTTTTATAAGTTATATGCTATATATTTACATATTTTCCATTTTCAATCTGTTTCAGAGCATGGTTTACCTAATCCATTTCAGTAAAAGTTTCAGGGAAGAACAAACTGACCAAACAATTATGCATAAAGCTGTAGTGAGGGAAGGGAGGGAAAGAGAAATAAAAGTAGAAAAAACTCATTGTCTGTTTCATGTCTTTCAAGGTCTTTTTCACACAGTCGTTTTTATTTTACCTGTAATTTTCCCAGTTCATTAATTGTAGGAATAGTCAGGATTGTGTCTAGTGATATGGATGCTGCTGGCGCTGCCGTCCTGGAGGTTTCATTTTAGATTTTTCTGTGTAGATGGGATGTGCATTTTGGGAAATGTTTGCTCTTACTGGAGTTTGCAAACCTGACAGAAGGCGCTGTGAAACCTGAGCCATTCAGTGCTCTACATGAGACTTGCCCAGGACAGTCCAAGGGAGCAGTTACAGCTCCTGGGCCCTCATGGAGCGCCCCCAGGAAAGCTCTCCCTTCTATCCTGAGGAAAAGCTCAGAACATGATGCAGAATGACTGGGAAATGGTGATTACAGCAGGGCATTTGGGGGCCTGGGTCTCAGAGAAGCTCTGGGAGAGGGATTCTCTTTAGGAAAGGCTGGTTCTGGGGGATCATCCCTGGTCTGCAAACATGCCCACCCCACTTTGCCAAGGCCTGACATGCTGAGCAGCCCCTGGCAAACTCCTGGGGTCACTGAAAGACTGCCTGGAGGCTTGCTGACCTCCCCAGGCTGCCTTCCCTCTGCTGGGGTTGTGGAGGTGCACACATTCCAAACTCCCCACGGCCTCTGTCTGCCTGGCTCGTGGGCTATGAGCCCCAGGAGGGCTGAGCTGCCACCCACACTCTGCCATGGTCCCCACAAGCTCATGTCTACATGGGATGAGACACGCTTCCAATGGGGTTCTCTAAAGAGGAGTTTTCTAAAAATATCTGTCCTAGGGAAGATTCACATTTCTGATTCTTCATTCATGTCTGGAGTTAACAGAAAATGAGAAATTGGGATTTTTCTCAAAATGGTCATTTTGATTCATGCTTGGCTGCACGTGTTCTGTCCTTTCTGAGAAACTGAAGTGACTTTACAGGGACTCCTGAGAAGGGCTGTGGCAGTAGCAAGGACTCTTCTTCTGTTGCTGGGTTCTCACAGGGTGAGGACACGCTAGTGGGAAACACTGGCTTGTCCATCCTACTTACTACTATGGCTAGAGAGTATACCAATTTTTTCTTTATTCTCTGTAGAAAGAACCAGTGAGTAGTGATTATGAAGCCTTCTCACACTGTATAACCAGCCTAGATGTTCTAGAATTGGGCACTGTCATTTTGCAGCTCATTGTGAAAAAAGGTTGTCTTAATAATGCAGTCTATTGGGAGAACATGCTGCTGAAACTGCTGCAAGCAAAGTGAAATTTTCATGTAAACATCTTCAAATATTTTTATGACCCATCAGCTTGAGTTTTATAAGTCAATGTATGAGTGAATACACAAAGCTTCTCTCTTTGTTTGCATATTCTGCCTCTACTGAGTTTTAAATGTTCATGCTATGTGGACAAAATCCAACTCTACATCTGTTTATGGCATATGTAGGCAGCATCATCTCCAAGATTTTTTTTTCATGTCTAGTTGAGCTCAGTAGCTTTGTGAAAAAGAGCTCTGAAGACTTGAGCTAGCTTCCCTGTACCCAGACTGTGATTTCCCTTATAGGCTTGGAATCCTCTGGATTTCTTGACATTTCATGTTCAAAATAGGACAGCAGAAAC
>VWYP01016398.1:44782-78550 GCA_013400435.1 Pycnonotus jocosus
AAAATAGGACAGCAGAAACAACTATCCCCCCCCCCCCAAGAAAAGAGACACACATGACACATTTCCCCCCTCAGTGATGGCCCAGATGACAATTATGTCCATGTCCCCCTGACCACAGTGATGTGGGTTTCCTACCTGTGGATCTGGAGACTATAACTCACAGAATAAAGCCATGTCCTGGAAAAAAGTAATAGAAGTGAAACAATGAGGGCTATTCAGTAACTTAGGTTGGCATTAATGAGGGCATTAATGAGTCTGCTGGTTATGCACCTGCTTCCCAGGGGATCTTGGATAAATCATAGAATTACAGCATGGTTTGGGTTGGAAAGGACCTGAAACATCATCTCATTCCAGCCCCCTGCCATGGACCTTTCACTATCTTATCCTACCTATTTGTTGCTCAAAGTTCTCTCCAACCCGGCTTTGAACACTTCCAGGGATGGGACAGCCACAGCTTCTCTGGGCAACCTGTGCCAGTGCCTCACCCCCTTCACAGTAAGGAATTTCCTCCTGATATCTAAATCCCACAAGCCTCTCATAAGACAGCATTTCCTTCTGTGTGATTTCAGCATTTAGTCTACAAAATCTATGGATCTGTCTATGCCAAGTGTCTATCCCAGGTCTTACCTCTCAATGGTTTGAACTGATGCTTCAACACAAAATTTTACCCTATTTTTTTTACCACTGGTAGGGACATACTGGAACTATTACACAAAGCCAGGCCTTGCTCACCAATTTGATCATTTCTGTTACTGATTAAGAAAAGGAGGGCAGGAAAGGCAAAATGGGTTTTAAAATATTTTGTGACATAGCATTTGACAAGTGACAGCACTACAGCCTTCATGACAGAAAATAGAGATTTAGCAGCTTCAAGAAAATTTAGGGACAAGGTGATTTGATCATGGTGTTTGTAAAATGATCATTATGTTTCATTTTTATAAGGCTGAAGTGCTTTCATGGGATATAAAGTGTTTGGTTGAAAAGAAGCACTGGGACTATATCCTAAGAAGGTACTTTGATATAGTTAGATATTTTCATTTGGTTGGAATTTTTGCTTTGTCTGAAATTTGACTGTTCTGATGTGGGACTTTGCTGAGGAATTGAAGCTGTAGCCTTTCCTCTGCTCCAATGATATGGGCTGTGATTCACAGGGGCAATGATGGCAATAAACAAAGCAATTCCCTTCCTGTGCACTGGAAGAAGCTTTGCCATTGCATTGGCTTTTTAAATGCCCTCATTTTGTGTGTGTGTGTGTACATACACATTTTATATGTTACTGTGTCTCTGCCCTGATTCTGCACATTCACAACAGCCTGCTGCTACCAGTAATTCCCTGGGCTGTGTTAGCCATACCTGCCAAGTAATTTGGGATCCTTCCCCTGCGAGCATGCTTTCCTGATGGCAAGTACCTAAGACTGCAGGTTATAAAGAAATGCCATTTTTTTAAAGCTGAAACATAAATATGTTTGTGTGGGGATCCCAGCACATCCCAGCACGCTGGCAAAGGGGGGAGTGAGAGTGCTCCACGTGGGCAGCAGAAAGAGAGTTCCTCCTGAAGTGCTTGAGAGACATTTTAAACATCTCCCCCTTTTGATATATATTGCTATTAAGGTGCTGGTTGCAAATTTTGTAACTAATAGTCTCACCTGGTATTTCTAACAACTTAATGAGTGCTATGACAAATGTAAATAGCGTTTCAGTAACACAAGTTTCCAGTTTGTATTAAAATGGAAGAAGACCTTTAGTAAGACATAGCTCCTGCTGGGCTGTGTGCTGTAAAACCTCATTTGAGCCCGTGCCTGTACCCAGGAGCTCAGAGCCCAAACAGGAGAGAAAGATTTCTGTCTTCATTTTTATAAATGAGAAACTGAGGCAAACGAGTCATGAAGTGCCATGTCCAGATTGCATGGAGACGGTGTAATAGAGCCAGAAAATGTATTGTGCTATCTTCCTGTCAAAGAGATGTGTTGCTTTCCTGACCTTACTGTTATGGAAACCTTGCGTGAGGTGAGTAGCCTTTCAAGAGTGGGATGCCAGACTGTATTTCTTTTTCCTGAAAATAAATTTGTCCGTGCCACTAGAAGCTCACCAGTAATCAGGAAATATTGCTTTCCAAAGAGATAAGATGCTTATCAGGTGGCAGAGCTGCATAGAGTGGCTGGAGTACAAGAGGCGAGGGTGGGCAAGCAGCAGCTCCTGCCCTTGGAAAAGCCCCCTTTTGGTCACTGTGCATCCCCTGTGCCATCAGTCTCTCCGCACCAGCCAAAATTCCTCTGCTTGCCATCCGCAGCACTGCTCGTGCCTGTTTTAAGCCCTGCTGTCACTGCTAGTAAGCAATGAAATTGTTATATTCATGGTACTGCCTGAATTAAGTACATGTAATCACCTCCTGGAAAAAAAAAAAAAAAAGTATAAAAGGAGACTTAGGTCGAATTTACCACAGGAAGATATAAAATATAAATGCAAGTAGAGGGGAAATGAGAAATGCATAAGGAAAAAAAGTAATAGCAATTAGATGAAATGACAAAAATGCTGGGTTTAGCTGAAGGAAGCCTTATCTGAAGAAATGTCCAACTGTTGGCCCTAATCTCATCAACACCCAGACCCTAATGCTGGTGAAATCCCATAGTGTGCCTGAGCCCTGTTGAACACAGGCTACAGCTTGGCCAGGGCAACCTTTCTCTGCTGGCAATAAAATGCTCTACAAAGTAATTAAGTAATTTTAGGATGCTCCATTTATGATTTTGCAAAAATTGCCACTCTCTTCTGGTTTTCAGACTAACTTGAGAGTATTTAAGCATAGTGTAAGTAATGCCTCTTCTGTGAAAAAGCCATAACCATGAAGGAAAACAGAAAGAGGAAATAATGGGGAAACTCTATGTAAAGCAGGAGAATTCTCCAGGTGCTCTGGTAAGAGCATGTTTTATTAGACATGATTATTTTCTGTGCTGTTTATTCAATCACAGCGCCATCTCCATCCTCCTTTTCCTCAGCTCCTCTGCAGTCACTGTCACTTCACATCATGGACAATGGAAATAGATACATATTTATTCACCCTGACCCAAAAGTAAGTTTTGTGGCATCTGGATCCACTCACTGGCATTTGATGTGTTATGCCAACATTCAGAATCAGCATGTGAGCAACGTACTGACTCCAGTACTGGGTTTGTTCAGTCACAGCCTGTCATTCCTGCTGACCCTGCCATGTGCCCTGCTGGCTGGCACCATGGCAAATAGGGCCTTTGCTGCACACCTTACCAAAGGATAGGAACTATTCTCTTTTTGTTTCGTTACACCCATTGCTTCATTCTTCCTTCTTTCTTTTGGGTTTCCCATCTCTCTGTGGAATCTTTTCTTCAAAGCTTTTGCTTCCTTATGGGACATTTTGGTCTTCTCCATGTATATCCTCATGCACAGAGATTCCCACAATGACTTACTCTTCATTCATTGCTTCCTCTTACTTTTATCCTATTCTTTTAGCATCTACCTATTCACAGATGCTTCATTCTCTCCTTTTCATACAATCCTATCCCACAGATGATGCACAGTACTTGACCCACAACATCTTTATTTAGTTTGAATTCAATAGTTCTTCCCAACGAAAGCAACCTCAAAACATTTGCTGCTTTTTTCACACTTTTTTTTTTTTTGGTAAGTTCTCTTGCCAAGACACATCTTTTTGATGGATTCAATTTCTTTACACCTCTTTCCAGCTAAACTAGCATAATTTTCTCTTTGAGATGAGCAGTTTCTCTGTGTCCACTCATCCCACCTGACTTCTGGTTGCTGATGAAATCCAAAAGCAAGCTATGCTAGACAGCAGGACATCTATTTTATCAGACACACAGATTGTGTTCCTTTGCATGTTATACTTAAGAATGTAACCTACTTGAGACTTCTTTAGACCACTTGCCAAATAATGGCTACATTACACTACAATTACATATCCACACTTTGGAGAAAATGCTGTTTCTGTTGTGACACTCTTTTCATTCAGTCTAATGGGTTTTATTCCCTAGGAAAGTAAAAGATCAGAATGCTTCTATTAAGCTTGGTCTCCTAAATGTTTGAGTAGTTAAATTCTAGGTCATTTTATTGATTCACAAGGCAACAAGTAAATTCTGTGGTTGGTAAGTATTTGCCAGTTGACTAGGCTTTATCCAATTTCATCTTGCTCCTGCAGCAGCATAATATTTCCATTGCAGTCAGCTTATGGGTGCAAATGATCCCATCTGCATCTTGATTTATTCCTTACTGGTTGGAAATATGCAGTGTCAAGTATTCAGTGAATTTTGCTAGGTCCTAATGAGGATTCAGTGTAACAGGATTTTATCCAGCTTCAGTCTTGTAGAAAAGTTTTTCTGCATATCTGTCTCTTCAAAT
The DNA here is from genome assembly GCA_013400435.1 of Pycnonotus jocosus. Lineage (NCBI taxonomy): Eukaryota > Metazoa > Chordata > Aves > Passeriformes > Pycnonotidae > Pycnonotus > Pycnonotus jocosus. The sequence continues at coordinate 49,166 of VWYP01016398.1, forward strand.
CAAAAAAGATACAGTGTGCTGGTATAGAGTACATTTTACTTCCAATAAAGTTTTAGGTTATGCTAAAGAAAAAGAGAGCTGTGCACTTCAGTCTTACCACTTATACTACTGGGGTATTGACAAGAAGCAGAAAAAGATGGTTGGGAAGATGAGGATTAACTCCTGGGTCTGGCTGAGAAGATGGAAAAAGGGTGTTTTAAGGCCTGTTGACTCTCTTGAAACAGAAGATCAGTAAAAAACAGAGGGTCAATAGCAGAATTTAGGGCTCAAAAAGGCCGCCTGAGCTGGTCAGTGCACAACAACCCATATATTTAAGTGGTTTGCTAGACTAGTGTTACTAGAACATATTGTTTTCTTCCCTAAATCCTTTCTTTTCTGACTTATATGCGTTGGAGAGGAAGTGAATAGCACCTTTTCTTTATGGCACTGAAAGGCTCTGTCTGGATTGTTAGGAACCACAGCAGCCCTTGTGGATCACAGGGACTTTTTTTGTGATGGCAGAGTCTGTCCCTGACCACATTATTCACTCATCCAGGCATTTGTCAGTCCAGGTGTTTCTGAACTGGTCCTGTTGCTTGTTTAAGAGTGAGGTGCCAAAAGGTGCAGTTGCTGTGATGAAAAGATATCCACTCGATTGCTGAGTTAAAATCAGATTGTCACTGATTTAAGAATCTGATATTGCTGTCCATCACCCTGAAACGTGATAATGGCTCCTGTAAAGTTGGTAATCCTTGCGCTTATGCAGTGTTATGTAGTAATGCTCCTGGCCAGCGTAAGCATGGAGATATGGTTATTATGTAGAAGAGTTATAATAAGAAATATGACTGCAAAAGCAAAGCAGTCAGTTGAAATTGGTCTATAATTAAATGCTTAGAAAATTCTGTGCTTAGCTCATTTTAAAATCAAGTGCTTCTTTGTAGCAATTTCCTTTCTTTAATTACAATTTCCTGTCTAGTTTGACATTTACAATGCAATCTTGGGGGACATGTTTGTGATTTATTATTCTTGCTCCTATCAGGATATCACTCGGCAGAAATGAGTTTATAAAATAAGAGCTCAAATTATTATGGCCTTTGACCAATAAAGCTGGCTCATAATTTCAGGCCTGAGAAAAGATTAACATTTTTGACAATCAAATGCAGAATTACCAATGGGGGACAATTTTGAAAACTATTTCAATTTTCTGAAACATTGTACATTTTAATAAGGAATATATAACTGGATATATATTGGAGCACAGGCTTAAGAGTAGAAAGAGCAATAGTGAATTGTAAAGCAAACCTGAAAAGAAGACTTGAACATCTAACATTATTTAGCCTCTTCTGATTGAAATTGAAACTGCTAAATCAACACTACTTGAAAATTACCTAATGGAAGAGATATAAAAAGCTCAGACAAGTTCACAGCAATGCACTCTCCCTTTTCTTTAGCATTCCTGACTCCATAGGCTAATTTTTCTGGAGGAGCCAGGAGAAATTTTTCTGGTTTTTGTTGGTTTTATTTTTTTCAGATCTTACTGAATAAATTTTTTTCTTGGTTATTCTTTTTCTTTTGGGGTTTCATTTAGAGAAACAGATGCCCCTGCTAAACTGCATAAACATGATCTATTTGGTTGTCACTGCTTTTCCAATGACTTTCTTTGTCTCCGATTCAGGAAAATGTCATTGTTCAGGACAACACAGAAGTCAAAATGAATTCTCTGTGACTCGTGCAAATGTTCAAAGTTAAATGTGAACTTGTCTGTAACACAAAGTAGGCACCCTGCCTCATGCGTTGGGAAGAGTGAGTTCTCAAAAGCTCTATCCAAAGTGGTAGGTGTGTTTTTAGTGTTAATTTGATGTAATGTCAAAATGGATGGCCTATAAAATTATATTGAAGGAGAGAGAAATGATATTGGCAGGGAAGAAAATCTGTATCGTTGGAGATCTTTAAAACAGCTCGTGTACACATTGCTAGGAGGTGCAAATGCTTAGCACCTCTCAAAGTCAGGCTGCTTTTATTTAGATGCCAGCATATAGAGTTAAGAGCCTATTTTTAAGTACTGTGAATTAAAATCATTATTTTAAAGAATCTGTCCTCCCTCATGCCCGAGGAGATGAGAAAACATGGTATTAGTTACTTTGTTTTAGCAAGGCAAAAGTGAGAAAGTGGCATGGCTCTGACTCCAAGTAATTCCTGGGATAAAGGCAGGGCTGGGAGTCCTGCCACAGCATTTCCTGGGCCCCACCTCAGCTGCCTGCACCGTAATCATTAGTTGTGAGCACATCAAATGTCTGTCCTCTCAAAGCAAATAGCATTATTCCATGAGATGTCTTTTACTTCAGAGGTGGGCTTCAATGACTGCTCAAGCATCCCTTTTCTAAGGCACTTGTCTGCAGTTCTAATGGGAGGGAAGTAATATGGAAATTGGATGCACCCATGGAGCGGTGGTCATGAGCACCTGTACTGCTGCCCTGAGCAGGAGACCTGGCAGGGATGAGGGGCTGCTGTCGTCCCAGAAAAAAGACTCCAGGCAAGTCCATGGGCTGGTTAAAACACGTAGCTCTGAGGTGGGGAAAGGAAAGGTTAAACCTATGGAGCTGCATGATTTGCTTAGATTATCTGAGCAGTTCTGAAAAGAATGTGGTGGCAGGAGTCAATATTGCTAGAAAGGAGGAAAGTTCAGTGGGTAATGAGGCCAACATATCTTCGTCATTCAGTGTCGACAGAGTGGAATTCTGGTGGCTGGGTATGTTTGACTTTGGGCTGTGACCAGTTATGATGACTAGAGAACCATTTTCTCCAGCTACTTCCATTGCTTAATTATTTTCTTACAGAGTTACCTCAGAAAGGAGAAGGATTTGTTATACTGTCATCTTTGTATCTGATATTGAGATAGAAAATAATCAAGAATTCCATTGCTACCTAGTCTGGAAAGGCACGTGTTATGAACTCAAATATCTTCTGCCTATAAAAAGGTTTTATGCAATCATAAAACTGCAGAGTTTACATAGGAGCTGCACATGCCAGTACACACCTGCCAAAAGTCACCATTCAGTCAAACTCTGAGACATAATAGGTCATGCTCTGTCTCCTCTCATTAGACCCTGGACAGGAGGCCAGTGCTTGCAGTTCAGTCCAAAGGCCATTCTAAATATCTAGAAAAATTTTCCCTATTGAGTAGGATTTGCGTAGGAAATCCTCAGTGTGCTCTAATTTGACTTGAATTCCTAAATTGAAAGAATTAAATTACCTTTCCAAAAATCTTCTCCCTTTTCTTTAAGGATTATGTTATACTCTTTAATTCTGGGCTGAGTGAATTCCCATATATAAAGAAAAACATACTTATGAGATGAGGCTCCTCAGCTGATGTGAATCAGCAGATCATCACGGGTGTCAGTGAAATTATACAAGTTTATACATCCTGATTACTTGGCCCTTAACATAACAAGGTTTTCCGAGAGCTGTGTGTTTTGACTCTGTCAAATCTCTCAAGCCACATATGGATTATATATATATTTTTCTTATGCACAGATGTTTTAGGCCATGGATAGAAACAGTCTTTTGGGCGCTGGCAGGATTCCTCAGTGCTAATGTTATTCTTTTAAAAGTCATACCAGTCACAGTTTCAGGCACAGCCAGTGACAAATACAGCAGCACAGCTTTGCTCGGGAATGTACCACAAACAGAAAGAAAAAGGAAGATCATTTTGCTGAATGATGATTCCCCCTTGGCATCACCACTGTAACAAGACTGCCATAGGTAAATGTATAATAATTTTGTTGTCCTGAGCCACAAACGCCAGTTCTCTGGTTGTAGCAAGCTCTTCTACTTGACTTCACTGCAGCTGTAGGTGTTTTGATAGACTGATTTTATAAATATCTGTAGACTTCTCTTCCATTCTTACTAACTGCCCCTCATGCAGCATCTAGAGTTTCTGCTACAGAAAAGGAAATGGTGCAAATATCTCAAGGTACTGATTCCTTTTTGATATCAATGTCCCCTTGTCTGTGGAAAACAGGTGTAAAAAGTTTGGTGGGAAAACAGGCATTCTGCTGTTGTTTCAACCTTAGCCTAGGATGCCTTCAGCAACTGTGATATATAAAGAGACCAAGATTTTCAACACAAGGTACTTTGAAAATCCTCTCCTAAATTTTTTATTTATGGACTTATTTGAAAACGGCCTTGTTTCCCATGATACGAAGAAACTAGCACTCCTCATTATTTACACCTGGATCTTCAGGATTAGGCCTTCTCTCCCAAACGGAACCTTAAAAATTCATATGAAGGCACACTCCGTGATCCGAGAGCTCAGGCTTTGCTTGTGTTCTCAACAGTAGAACAAGCCACATCATCTTGCCTGGACACAACAATGATAAACTCCAACTCCTGAAGAGATTCAAAGCATCAGACATTAGTTACTTTGTTTTAGCAAGGCGAAGTCTCTTGGGTGTGTGCCCAAAAACAGAGCTGGTCCTTTTCTCCCATTGATCTCACATGAAATGTATCTCATCTGACTCTCCTTGAAATCCGTGGGGGTTCTGTCATTAAGTCAACAGAAAGCCCACAGTTTATTATTGGTAATGTATTTCTTATTTGTTCAACCCAAGCACTCCTTTTGGTGCTTTCTGGGTAGGCAGAAATTTCAAGAGGGAATCTGGTTCCAAAGTTTTTTTCCGTGGATTCCAACAGCTTCTGATTCCAACACCAGCTGGAGTTCAGGACTAGGTTCAGCATCCCTGCTTCTCTGTTTTGCCTCTGCTCAGCAATGAAGCAATGCAGGAGAGGGACTGGTGTGCAGCAAACAGCAGCACTTCGGCTCTGTGAATTTTTGCACGTTTTGCTATTTCCTAATGTTTGTTTGGATTTCGCATACTGCCCAGGCAAAATTAATTGCTTGCACATTTCTGAAAATTTAGTCCAATGATCTCTTTTTCTGTTTCCTGGGGTATGTATGCTTTTGGCTGCCAAAAATAACTCTGAGAGACAGGTTACATGGAAGCTGGGATTATCCATGGAAAGTAATAGTAGTACTCTCATGCACGAAGAATGAGCAGGCTGCCGATTGTAATATGTTTAAAGGGTCAACAGAAATCTATAAGTGGTCAAGAAACAAGACAAACATGGGCCACTAGTCTGATGGGAAAAGCAACATCCATTAAGTCCATTAAATTTAACATTGGAATCAATGTTTAAACCACAAGAAGTAATTAGTGTAATTCATATTACAGACCTTTGGATTTTTGAAACCAAGTTTAATTATATTGAAAAATGACAGCTTCATTTTCCTTCTATGGGTAGGTTACTACCATGTTCCCAATGCTTTTATTAGGGCTGGGTGCCGATATCAGGTTTTTAATGACATTAAGCAAAGTAGTGTTTCAGCCATTTGAGGAACAATAAATCAGGTTAGATTCTTTTTGAATGGAGACAACACAGATCAAATGGCTTTTAAATAATTTTTCTTCATCACTGAGAAGTGGAGCTGTTCACTGGAAACAGCAGCCCATGGGAAAAAAAATGCAAGTTGTAGAGTGTGGAGTGATATTTGGATTCTCTGGCTCCCTTTGCCTGCATCAGTGGACAATTCATGAGCTACTGCTAAGCTCTGGAAAGGTATCTCTGTAATCCTTTGCCAATACAAACTCCACATAACTTTTACTTTCATTAGCAGTCTCAGATTTGAAGACAGATGGAACGATACTGCATCCTCTGGACTTAAAACTTTTTATTATTGACTAAGATGTTGAAAGGATAGTAAATGCAACCATGAAGATGCACAAAAATTGTTAATTTTCAAAATATTTTCTTAGCTGGCTTTGAAGAAAGTAAAATGTTCCTTATATCTATCTTCTTGATGTGCTTCTACACACCTTACTTGACTCTTCTTTCTTGAGCCACATTCTTTTTGTTTGTTTCATTTAATTTGGGATCTTTTCTTTATGGGCCAAATTTTTGTGGAACTATCAGTAAATATAAAGCCCATGGAAAACCAGTGGTGGCTTCTCTTTTGGCTTCCATTAATGCAAAAAATAATGCAAATCACTGATTTTAAAATAAGTGTCTCTTGGCCTGGAACTGTTTCCTGGTTCCACCCTGTACTTGGGATAGAGGAAAGAACTTCATATTACTGAGCAATGCAGAGAAATGGGAATGTACACGCACAGCCTGAGTTTATGAGTAAAGGTGCTGAAGCCATGAGAGCTCTATTATTCTGCTTCTGTGTACCTGCAGAGCAATCCAATGTGTCTGAGTCAGGAGTGTGTGACTGGATGTTGTGTGGGAAACCATCAAGGAGTGGGATAATGACTTGAAATTTCTTGGTCTGTGGTCATTCATTTAAACTGATAACAAAAATAAAGTAAAAATTTAGGTAACTTCAAATTGTTTGAAATTATGAAGCATTCAGGTGCTCCCTACATCAGAGGAAATAAATTTCAAGAGATGAAAATTATGTGATACATCCTCACAGACACCACACAGCCTTGGGTCTGGCCGTTCCCTTCCAGCTGTGGAGGCCTAGTCATGGTGTTTACAGGTTTGTCTTCACCACAGTGCAAGGCAGGGATATGGTGGAGTACTGAGATCCCAAGGAATGCTCTTTCAGGTCTTGGAAAACAAAAGATGGAGCTGCCAAAGCAGATCCCAGGAAATCCAATAGGTATTGCTACAAAGAGAAGGATGAGCCATGTGCAGTAGGGGCACCATCAACAAGCCTTAGTGATGTTGGTGCAGAAAGCAAAGGAAAGTAGTGCAGCAGTAGACCGAAAGGGAGGCAGATGTGGTATGTTGTGGGATCATTTTGTCAGCTCTTTGGGTGAAAAACCTGTTTAAACTGGTAGAGAAGAAAGCTCAGTAGCTTCAGGACTGAGCAGTACTGAAGGGCCCTGCACCAACAAGTGAAGGCAGCAATTCTCTGGAGCACTCAGGAGCATTTTTCCAACTGTGGGGATTATGAGTGCAAGTACAAGATTTCTTTATAGGCCATGGGAAAGAGGGAAAGAGAAGATTCCAGAACAGTAAAGAGATTTCCAGCATAGATTAGTCTTTGGGCATGTTGATACTGTATGGATGGATGTACACTCATCGTGCTCATGCTATTCACTGAAAGAATCCTTCTCATGAGGGATTATTAGCTCAGGCTTGGTGCCAGTGCAATCACATGGCTTCTGTCAGATTGGAGCGTGGGCAGAGCTTGCTCATGGCTGTTTGCAATATGTGGTGTAAACATACCCAAAGAGTAATAGCAGGTGGTAGCAGAGGAGGTGGATAGAAAGGAAGACTTGGAACAAAAGATGCTAAGCTTCATTTGCCGTATGATGAGCCAAATTCATCATTGGTGTAACGCCCTGAAGTCAGTGGAGTTATAATAATAAAATTAGTCCAAGGAATCATATCCGTCCCTGGCACTCCACACAATGCCTTTGATCTGATGAGGTATAAGTCATGGCAGCATCTTGTCCGCTGAACTCAAAACATGATGCCTCCAGGGTGAAACATGGGGAAAAAACCTCACAATGGCACTGGGAAGTCATGAGCTAAATTTTAAATGTACATTTCAGTTTGAAATCCTGGCAGAGGAGTTCCTTTCTTCCTGTATATTTGTCCCAAATGGTAACAATATAATGAAATCTCTAGCCACACATTCAGTGCTCAAAATGGGATTAATTTCTTTCTGTTTGGCTAGTACAAATAACTGTACATTAAGAGTTTATGCAATAGCAGAGGGGGTTATTTTGTCTTAGCAATGCTTTTGTCTGGAGAGATGGAAGAAACTGAGGTAATGTGAATATTGAATTTAGCTTTCTTCATCCACAGTAAAAAAACCAGCATTTCATTTGGCACTCCCTACTTATTAAAGTGCTCTTTTGCATTGCTTCCCAGCTTCAGCTCTGCAACTCCCAAGCAGGCCAAACACAATTTCTCTCACCTCACTCCTCCTTCCTAAAAGAACTCCAAGAAAAAGCTAACACAAAACCCAGGAAAACAAATCAAATATGCCCCAAGAACCAAGCACATTTCTCTCTCTTGTTCATTATTGAGTAAATGCACTCAAAAGTTGTATTGGTTAAACCACCCTGAGCTGGTTTAAGTTTACCTGCCTTGAGTGAGTTCAGTGAGTGAGTTCTCAATTTACAGTAGCTGAGAATCTGCCCCTTGTTAGTAAAGGGTTTAAATAATACAGGATCAGTCACCCTTTAGGACTTTGCATTCTCTCTGACCCTGGGATTTGTGTTCTAGGAGGCTGAACTGGCTGTCCACTGAAAGTGGTAAGCGGCAAGGAATGGGTGCTCAGGGACTTCTCTGCTTCGCAGCTGCTTCGCAGAAGGGCTTTTACACTTTGAGCTACCCAAAAGCACATTTTTGGTGTTGTTCCATAAGAGGCTTAAGCCACTGTCTTTCTCTGCATCTCCACTCCCTCTTATTTGTCCTGTCACTCCACCTTATTTGTGGTGAAGAGGGATTCTGCAGATGGCAGCTTTGCTGTAAGAAATGATACCTGTGCTTGACATCCCACACCCTCGGAACAGAGCTGTGCTTGGCACTGGTGCTGTCCCTGTGCCCTTGGCAGAACAGCTTCTGCAAAGCCACAGCCAGAGTTCCTTGGAAATATGGATTCCATAGGTATGTTCCCTGTGGGTTACTCTAGAGATACTCATTCTTGAACTTCTTGTAGAGCCTCAACAAAGCTGGCTGAGGGAGAGATCTCGGAGCTATTTAATTCCTTCAAATGTGTGGAAAAATATGGAGCCAAAGAAGAAAGGAGGCAAAAGACATACACACTCAACTCTTTGTAACCAAGGGACCTAGAGGCCACATACATGTCTAATTAATTTCACAAAGAAATTAAATAAAAAAGGCTTTTTATTATAGTTTTTACTTCTTTTTATGAACTGTCTGTTCAAGAAGTTTAAAAAAGCACTGAGGTGCAACTGAACATGTAATGTTCAAGTAATACATCAGATAAAAGTAGTTAGGTTTTTTTCTGCTCTTGACATTTTTCTCATCAGATCAGAATGTGGTTCCATGCTGCCTTTAAATTTGTCAATCTTTTGTGAATTTTTTTTCCCTATTTTTTCAGTCCCTCTGGGAAGTAATTTGATGCAAGTAGCCCAGACTGAGCAGCGTGGCCTCACCACCACTGGGCAGATGGGTTATGTGTTTGGATGAGTGAGAAAGCAAGTGCATCTGGCTCAAATGTCACCTCTGAATTTCAAATTCCTTTCCCACTAACATCATTCATATATGAGACTTGGAAATGCGTTTTGAGCAATTTATTGTTATTCTGATTTCTATTATAGTTGTGTGAAGTGATCCCAGAGAAGACAGGCCCCAATGTGTTTAATTAATCAAGGTGTAGACCTTGATAGATGCAATCTATTTGACTTTATAACTGAGACAGGTAAGAGAAAAGGAGGAAATGGAAGCACAAAGGAGTAACAGGACTTGGTCAAGGTCACATCTGTGTAAGTAAAACTTGATCACTCACTTGTTCATGGCAAGTAAATATGAAAGGGAGAGCAGTCGGCCAAAGTAAATTCACTTTAAACCTGAATGAAAATAATCAATAGTATTCATCCACTGTGTCCCAGATGCCTGAATCAATTTGATAACAAACGTTTTTTTCCCTTTTCTTAGTTATTTGTAAAGAAGTGGCTTGCTTGCCAGTGTGCCTAATTCCAGACATATGCCAATTCCCTAATGGTAGCGGTGCTGCACTATTGCATGCCAAGACTGAGGCAGATACTCAGTTCTTCCCTGCTAGATTTCTCCCAGAAGATCTGCAGTCAAATCCGTGTTTAACGACGATCAGGCGAACATATGTGGATCCCCTTTCCACCCAGTGTAAACATGTAACAGTAGCTCGGTTCCTGTGCAGCGGTCACGGCCCTGTTTGTAAGCACACACTTGTGGCTTGCCTGATGCTACACGAGTTCAGGGCCACTTGGGTGCTTGCTGGGAGCCACTCCTGCTGTGGCACCTGGGACTTCTCCTGGGAGAGCAGTCTGCACCCAGGCCCTCTCCCAGGAGCTGGCTCCATTAGCCAGTGCCTGCTGCAAGAGGGCTGAGCTCGGCAGGAGCTCTCAGGGCACAAAGAACAGCTTTCTGTGGAAAATGTTTGGGCACAAAAAAAGGCTTCCCATGGAAAATGTGACGCTGGTGCTTCTGGTCTGTCAGCTTCAGGTGACTCCCCAGGCACAGCAGCTGCACCCGTGGGAGAGGCACAGACAGCATTTACAGACACATGAGGAGGAATGATAAATTTTCTATCAGAACTGCCACAGTCATCCTGCAAGAGGGTCTGGTCTCACTTTGGCACAGACCAGACCCATCCTGTTCTCACTTTGGCACAGACCAGGCTGAAGGGAGAAAACCCAAAAGACTCTTCTGGCAATCAGATCATCCCACAGATCAGCTGGGGACAGGTATATCAAAAGCAGTGGGGTATCTTTGCACTGGGGGATGATTAGGGCTGTTCTACAAAACCCTTCTTCAATAAGCTATATATTACCTTTCAGCTAACTGATGATGTTTAACTTTTTTTCTTTCCTGTTAGATCACATTCATCTTTGAGATAGTGAGTTCTGCTTTACAGTTTAGCTGAAGTTCTCAAAATCGTCAATTTCAGCTGTTTGTTTTGTTTGGTTTTTTTTTTCTTTTTCAAAACCAACAAGAAATTGAATGTATTTGGGAGTACTGCTGGTGGGACAAATAGACTTTTCTGGAAGTTATCTATCCTAGTCTACCAGCTGAGTGCTGTAAAAATCTCCAGTGCACGTAATATTGTGAATTAATGATTGCAGGTCGTTTGGTCTAAAACATCAGGCATCAGATATTTCCTGCACTAGTCACTATCTGCAGAAGGCTTATTCATTAGGTCTTTGCAAATCCATATTCCTTTGCCCATATTGCTAGATTCTATATGGTTGCTTTTCCATCTTCTTTGAAAATTAAGTCACCATGTCAGTGATTCATGTGGAAAATAACAACACATGCATTTCATCCTCTTTTGGCTGTGTTGCTCAGGTAAAGGAACACCCTTTGCTGAAAGTAAACCAAATCATGGAGGTCTGGACTAATACTGTTGCAGAAAATGGATATTTTTGGTACTAAAACTCCTGAGGAAAAGCTAACTATAGCCTGAGTTGTTGGAACTTGCTATGCTGTGTGTTTGACTTGCATGGGCATCTTTATTATTGAAACATATAACAGTTTCTTCCTATGTGGTGTGGTGTCCTGTTCTGTGCAGAGAATGAATAACCTATTCCTTGCTTCATTCACTTTTGTAACTGCCACTGCTATTGCTGTTTCCTGTAAGAATTGCATTTGGAATATTTACTATGTAATTAAAGGGTATAAAATACTGTCACTATAAGCATCTTCCCTGTTAAACATATATGGTCATAAAATATTTAGGGACATTAGATCAATCTATTGAAGATATTCACATACAAACGTGGTTTTTGTAGGTCACAGGAATTTATAAGAAAACTTACTGCACATTGTGGAGCTCAGAGCTGTATGACCATTTTGTATCCCTGTGGATATAGCAAAAGTATGCTCATCAAGTTACTGGCATACAACTCAGTTTTTACATAGAAGAATAAAACTTGGTGTTAAATAATGCCTAAAAGCAAATAGAAAGCACCTTGTCTCCTTCAAATGGCATCCTCCCAGGAAATGCAAAAAAATCAATATATTATAGTAGCTTATGATCTCATTTAAGTGATTCAACACAACAAAATTTCAATGACATTTCTTTCTTCTGTGACTTGCCTTTTCCCTCTGAATGGCACTACTAGATTTGGAAAATTTTTGTCATCCTTTCCTTAGGACCATGTTGTGGGAGGTAGCCTGTTCTGGGGGAAAATACATGATGCATTAAACTACTAGAGATTAACAGAAGCCAAGAAATTAATGAATGCCATGGACTCTATAGCTCTAGTCTGGGGAAGGGAAGTCCTGTGCCATTAGGGTTGGCTGGACTATCCCCTGGGACTAATGGGATTGTCTCCTACCATAGATGTCTGTGTTTTCTTCCTAGTTTATCTTAGGTTGATTTTTCACAGAACAAAACTGTACTTTCCCTGTTAAATTGCCCTATAACTGCCTTATATAGGAAGTGTAGTTGGCTTATACTTCTCAGTCATCCCAATTTTTATGTCTTTCTGAATGAGATTGTTGCTTGGGCCTCCAGAAGATGCTATACTTATTTACATTTGAGTTAAGCACTGATGATCCCCTCCTTATGGCTTCACTGCAGAAAGAAGGTGGTGGTGGCAGCGAGCAGATGAATCACAAAAGACATGCTTCATCTGCCTGATCTCTGGTCTCACTTCTGCCCTTAGAAATAGTGCAGTAGTTCAAGTTTATAGCCTTTGTGGATTAGAAAAGCACCCTCATGCTGTTGAAAAGAGAAAATGTCCATAAACAGTGTTATTGACAGTTATTACTGTTGTATCACTGAAGACCCAGGCTCACTGTGCTAAGTGCTGTGGAAATGTATTTTAGAGGGCTTCCCTGCTATAAACAGCAATATTTTTGTTAGAAGCAGAAGATCTTGTTATTCCTATGACTCTCTTTGTTCTATTTTGCAGCTCAAATAGCACATGGGCAGTCATGCCTTGGTCAGAAGAACCAGCTTAAGACAGATGCATTTCTGTCATGTGAGTACTTCTTTACATCTTCTGTCTCCACCACATTTGGAGTTTTGCTGTCTTTACTCCAGGGAAAATTTGCCATATTCCAAGTGTCCAAAAAGAAACCACTAGATGCAGGCAGAGTGAAGAAACATGAACTGGTTGAATCAAAAATTTGAGGGTTTCCCATTTTTAAATCAAAATACTTGTATCCATAGCTTTTGATCTTTTAGAATAAGTGCATGCTCAGATTAATCTGTGATGGATTTAGAAGGCACTACAGAAATAGTGCAATTGGCAGATGCCTATGATTGAATTGTAACCAGAAAACAGTTCTTCACTCTCTCTGCATCTCTAATCCGGTGATCCAGATTGCCCCTGACCAACACCTACCTAAGGGCAGAAAAATGTTATAAACATACTAGAGAGATGGAGCTGGAGAGGCCTGAAAGATTAGATATGCTTTCTATCCTTGGTTGTTGCTTTTTGGTGTTTTTTATTGTAACATCTTTTCCTTCTCCCCTTCCTTTTTTATATGACAACTCTATTTACACCTTGCAAACTTCTCACTCTTTAGTTTTGGTAACAGTATTGCTTGATCATTGCAGATTCATTGATCCATTCATGATCCAGGGCTCCTTTCAGTCCTTTCCAGCAATGCTGCTTCCTGGCCAATTATTTTATTGTGCTGATGCATCTTTTCCTTTCCCCTCTGACCAGCTCTTATCTCACAACAGTCTCCACGTTTTCTTTGGTGTGTCCTTTTCAAAATGGAGAGTTAATAACTAGGTCAGCTTCAATAAGAGAGGTGAGTGTGGAGTGTTAGTCTGTGCCCAGGAGCCTCCTTGCCCCTTACAGAAAAAAATCTCTCATATTTCCTCAAACTTAATCCGCTTTTAATGGCCTTACTTATTAGTTGCTAAGCTGTTTTCTTCTGGAGAGCTAGAAAAGATAGCTCACATAGTAAGATGCTGGTATTTTGGGGTTAGGCACACTGTCAGAATGTCTGAATTTGTATCTTGCTCTTTTTGGTGGAATAGGACCGCTTAGGAAACTTATTCAGTACTATCTGAGTTTAAGAAATGAGAGCCTGGATGAAATTTCTGGCCCTCGAGCAAATTTTCTGAGTGCCCTTGGGTGACTCAGTTTCTTGTCTCTGTTTCAGCTCTCTCCCTGCCAGACTGATGTAATATTCCATGCCTAATATAGGTGCCGAGGAGATAAATTAATGAATGCCCATGGAGCATGCAGATCACTGATGTACAGATCGGTACCCCTGAGAGACACCAGCAGAGAGCTGCCTGGGAACAGAGGCTGGCTTGCCAGGGTAGAGAGTGAGAAAACTCTCAAAGAAGTGGACAGGAGGCTGGTAAAAGGAAGCAGGAGAGAGCCCAGAAAAATTAGGGCTGATATAACAAAAGGCATTCATTACTTGCTACAGAAACTCTAAAGGAATCTGACGTTTGGATGTTCCCTTCAAATTTGGACACTTGGAATGCTTTAATCCATCAAATTTGAGTGGGAAGTCTAAAAGTCTAAAGAAAGACCTCCCTAAAGGCACTTGCATAGTGCACACAGAAAAAAAAAAATCTAATACAGATTAATTTAAACCCTGAAATTAAATAAGCATTAAACAAGCACTGAAAAATGCACACAAACATATTCTGGTGAAAAGCTAGATTGTGTTCCTTCCTATATGAATTATAGCACATGTACAATAACTGCCATGAATTCTGTAGGGAATGTGAGAATGTAGGCACCTATTCAGATTGGAAGCCATAAAAAAAGGAGCCTCTAATAACAAGTGGATCCTAACATTTTTTGAAATAACTAAAATAAGAAAGGGACCAGAGGGAGTGAATTGCATAAGGAGTGAAAAATCCTGAACCCATGCTGGCCCAAAAGAAGTATCAGAAAGAAAGAGCTCCTTTAAGTAAAAAACCCTCCCAAATTAGACCTTTGTCTGACCAATTCAATAATGGAATAGGGAAAGTCATTCAAATGTATTCATTAAGTTGCCAGAGAAATGCTTATTAAAGAAACTCTCATCTTGATTCCTTTTTTGGGTGGGAGGAAAATAAGAAGGAAAGGAAAGATTTTTTTTTATTATCATTTAACTTTAATTCTTCACAGGCATTCTTCCTATTATTTCTTCTATTTTGACTTGCTGCATTTGAAAAAATATGTTGTCTTTTAAATAGATTTATTCCTCTCAACAGCATCTGACATCTTTTGTCAGACATTCCTTCATTTTTCCAGTTTATTTCTTAACATGTATTTGTATAAGTGGCTTCCACTGTATTAATTGATGTGTTTGTGTCTGTTCAGAGCAAATGCATTCTCCTCACAGGGATTTTAACAGGCATTTGTTTAAGTGGGTTTTGCTTTTCTGTGTCTATTTCTGCTTGTTTTTCTGGTAGAGAAGGAGACATTACTAACATGCAGCCGACATAATGAGTCCCATTAACTCCCAGTTCAGCTTGCTTTTTGACCACCTCTCTTTTAATGACTGTACTTTTCTTGACTGCAAAGTTTGGGGAATAGGAAAACTGTTCGCTCTGCTGGATTTTAATACATGTTTACATCTTTCTTTGCAGAATAGCACCACCTCTCAATTAATGTTACTCTTAGCCTTAAAAAAGCAATTGGTGATAAATAAATGTGAACGTGTGTTGGAAAAGGGTGGTGCGAAGCAGAATTTTTACAAAGGCTGCTAAGCAATTTTAGAGACGAAGCAGCATTTGTGTTCTAATATTTTAAAGCTTTTTCATTGATCTCCTGTTAAATGAGAAGCAAGAATTAACCTCAATGACAGTGCTAGTAGCTCTGCAGTCTATTTTGGCCTGTTCTTTAAGTAAAAAGAGCAACCTAGATGAGAATTTTGTGCTTCACTGGATATTGAAAGATGAGGCAATAAACTGCTAAACTTGAGTAATCACACACTCCCAGAGGAATGCCTCAAATGGGGTTGGTCAAAAACCTTGAAATTCTAGCCTTCTGCACACTGCTTGGGCTTTAACATTTGATGAGAGTCATTATAGTGGGGGACTGAATACAAGTGTCTTCTGATTACAGACCTTCCATTAAAAGTTCCCACCAGTGTGCCTTTCCATAGAGAAGCGTCAATGGGATTAAAATCTCAATTCACCCCAGTCAATTCTCCAGTAACACGATTTCATTAGAGGCAGGCAGGGAGGAAAATGGACTAGAAAGCACTGAAACAGCTGGTGTATAAATTATAAAGTGTACTTTCTACTAAGTGAACACACCTTCCGCTCAGCCACATTACTAATTAATGTGTAGGGTAGCCGATTTTATGTAAATTGTATTCTTCCTCTCTCCTGTGCTTTGGTTAACAACAGGTTCTTCTAAATCTTGGAAAAAGAAAGATTATGCAAAGCTATCATCATATGAAAATAACGTATTAACATACTGCCTGTGAACTGTATCCAATCAGTTCCTTTTCACTGGCGTGTGTACAAAACAATTAAAATCAAATTTATATTGCACTTCTTTAATATATTCTGGCATTAATATAATCAACGAACAAGTGTTAAAAAGTCTTACAGGCCTATTCTGCTTTAAAATGATATGTTTGTTCGGAGGGTTAGTGGATATTTTCAGCTTCTCTAAAAGGGCACTAAAATGAAAAGTTCTCGGCGTATGGATGCAACTCTGGCAGCCATCGGTTCATGTGGAGCCTGTCTCATTCCAGCCCCTCTCAGCCTGTTGTGTTCATTTTTTTTAGCTGGTGTCTTTACTCCTGGACTTTGTCAGCTGTTCCCCATGTTACCTGCATCATATTTGTTTTTAATTATTGGGTGTTGCTGAATAATAAAGTTTTATGAGACCCCTGAATTGTCTGGATGACGTACAGGCTGGTTGTGCTACCAGCTGTTCCAGTGTCAGGCAGATGCACACACCCAGGAGCTGTCTGCATGCCTGCCAAGGCCCAGGATTTCACCTGGAGACTGAAGGATGGCTCACATGCCATCAACCTATCCTTGTTTTCCATCTTCCATGCTCTGAGGGTATGTCTTCTCTGTCTGTTTTCCTTGCTGCCTTTGGTGTACTCTCATGTGACAATATCTGCATCTCCCCAGGAACAGTGCCTTGTTGAACATCTCCACCAACAGGCACTCCACACTTCATCAGGCAGATTTTCTCAGGGATTCTGAGAAGATTCTCAGGGATTCTGAGATGGTTCAAACAGAACTTTGCTGTTTCTTAATGCCTCTAGCTGTAGGTAAGCCCGTTTCTTGTCCTACGCACTGAGGATAAAGAACAGATTACTCTCTTCTTTGAATTTGCCTTTTACTTATTTTGAGAACCTATCCTCCCTCAGACACATATACAGAGAGTAATGCTAGTGCCCAGCCAAGATGATTCTCGAAACCACGATCATGAAGCTAGAAATGATTGGTTTTCCCCTCCCCTGGCAGTATTGAACCTGCCTACAAAGACACATCCCTTTGAGTAGACTGAAACAGAATGTATTTCCTAGGAGAAATAAATGAATGAGATCCTCATACTGCTTCTGAGCCTTCCTCTAAAGCAAAACTACTTCTTATGGCAAGAGACAAACAGAACATAAGCTCACTTCAGTTTGGACCAGAGGATAGTAATAAATCAGGGCAGTGTCTTTCCATTAAGTGGAAAGTGTCTCATCCTTATTTAGGATTTCCTAACAATTAATTTAGCCAAATAGAAAATGTGATTGGCATAATTCCATTTTGAAATTGCAGATTTGAATTCCTGAAAGTATAAGTGGTTGTGCATTTACATTATCAAAAATAGCTTTTGATTCAAACCATTTATTCTTCTCTTCAGCTTTTTGCAGCAAAACTATGAAATAAAGGTGGGTGAGGAATGCAGAATAGAGGAAAAAAATGTTAGGATTCATTGCCAAGTACTTTCTTCTTGTCCCTCATTCCCTACCAGCTGATTTGGAGTGGAACCAAGACTGACAACATACCTCACACTAAACACTCGGTCAGACCTACTGCGACATTTTCCTCCTTGATGGTGTTGATGGCATAAATGGCATCAGCCTTGAGGCAGAGGACAGCATCATCTGCAGCTCCTCATAGGGACAGAATAGGGGTGGAGGAGGTGCACATTCCACCCCTGGTCACAGTGGTGGAAGCCCAGGAAGTGTCAGTGGGAACTGAAGGTAGCCAAGAAGGTTGCTGTGCAGAGACACAGATTACAGTGCTTATCTTCCCTGATTGCTCAGCACTAGAGGTAAATACTGTCTCTTTCACTCCCTCTGGTTGTAAGTTGCTGTCAGATCCTTCCCCACTGCCTGATGGACAGTTTGGAGACACTCTCCAAGCCTGCCAGAACTTGTGGTGCTGTTAGTACTCACTAAGACACAGAGCTCTGGTAACTGAGTTTGCTTTCCCACTTACAGCACCAGAAAAAGGTGCTCTGTTGCTCTTTCAGAAATACTTTGCTGATGAACTATTGCCAAATAAAGTGAACAAATAAATCTCAGGAGGCTCTGAAGGCTCCCACCCAAAAATGGCTGAACAGGGCTTAACAATGGCTTGTCTGGCCATTTGCTGGTTTGCTCTTTTTGGAAGGAACAGATGTATGGAAAAGTAAGTTCTAGTTTTGTTTTCTAGGCAGGTCAAAATACAGATAGAACAGAGAAAAGAAGCTTCTCTTTCTTTGAATGGTGTTATCAGGAAGGTTGAAAGCCGAATAGGCTCCTCTGTGATTTGGGGGTTGCACATCTTCAGTCAAAGAGATTCTCTCATCCCTGCAAATTTTAAGCAGGCTTTTTTTAATGCTGCTGTATTATTTGCACCAGTGTTTGCTGTATTCATGGGAAATTATCCTATTTGTCTTCAGTGGATACTGCACAAGACTCAAAATGAGAAACACATCTATAAAGTTTGTTAGGGTTCAATATGTAATTTTTTTTTGTGATAAGGAAAATGAAAAAGATAGTTGTAGTTACATTTTAATTACATTTATTGGCTATACACATTGTCTAAGACCTAGAATATCACTAGCATGATGCAAGACAGCAAAAGAATGGGATTAGAGCAGATGAAGAAGAGATCTCAGGCCTAAATAGTGATACTAATAATAGAGGATAACCAATCTGAAATGGTTGAAATTGTCTAGCTCTAGGGGATGTTTAGTTTCTTAGCACAAATTGCCAGTGATAGATTTTAATTTCTGCATGCATTCCCATAATTATTTTTGTTTCGAAGTAGCTGTGAAATTGAGTCTTTTGCTTCTGCTGATATCAGGTCACTTCTGAAAACAAAGTGTATCTCAGAGAACAGCAATATTATTATTATTCAAAGGCTGCATGCTTGGGCAATTATGCAAACATTGTCCTATTGTCAGTCAGTACAAACCTTTCCTAAAATACCTGAAACCCTTGAATTAATTAAACTTCTCATCTCCTCCTTTGAATGCCACCATGCAAGAGGTCCATCTCCTGCCCAAACTCACTCCAAAAGTCCCCCCCACGTCATTTTATCATGAAGTTGTCCAGCTGAATGTTGTTCTGCAGTCAACAATGTTTCTCCTCTAATCACGAGTTTATATATCAGCATTTCTGCAAACTCTGTATGCTCTTTTAGCAAAAGTCAACTTGGTGACTCACATGTTGCAAAAAGTGTGAAATCTGCTGAAAGCAGCATTGCTTCCCTGGAAGAAATATGCACAATTTCTGTGGCCTAACCTCAGAGACAGCAGAGGCTGATGTCACCTTTCCATTGTGGCTGGAGGTTTAGGAGCACAGTTCGTATGAAAACAGCTGGAGAAAAAAAGGCCTGGTGGGAAAAAACTCCCCAACAAAATAACAACATACCAAGTGTAATGTAGCAAGGCTTTTTTTCTTCTTTTTTTTCTTCCTAAGTACTTCTCATGGGAATAAATCGTTTACCTTTTCAGATCTGTATATTACTGCAGAAATATCCCACTGGGAAAAGGCTCCATAAGCTCTGGCCATCATGTAATTCCCACAATGAAGACACACTTGGGAAGAAGAAAAGACACAAAATGTTGTGCTGGTTCTCTAAGTGAAGGTAAGTGTTGTTCCACATTAACAGTAATGAGAGCAAAGCTAAATGGTGCCCAAATTTTGTTTCAGGAGCAAACCAGTGTTATGTTAGCCAAAGCCTTCATGATTTTTATGAAAGTGGAGACCTTTTCTCCCTTTGTCTATTCTTACTCCTTGGTAAACAGGCATGTATAAAACCAGGCCCATGTAAAAAGAATGGCATTCATATCCTCTGTTTTGTGCCCCCCCCCAGCTCCACCCCATGTGTGTGGTACTCAAAAGGGCAAGTGTGTCCCACAGGGAGGAGGAATATTCAGCGTTCTACAAACAGCTTTGAACCAGCTGCATATCACAAAACCACCCTGCAGAGCCCCTGGGCCTGGGTACTCTTGCTGGGACAAGTACATCCATGGCTGTATGGGGAGCTGCTTAATTGAGGCTCATTACTTCCATTTCCTACTGACACTGTGCACCCCGCGAGGCGCCGCTCAGGCAAGCGCCAGGGGCAGCGGGTGGAACAGCTGCTGCTGCTCGCATGGAAGCCGGAGAGGATGAGGGATAACGGTGCCCTCACCCAGCACTGCTGCCTCTGTGCTTGGTACCGCTTGTGAGGAGGAGCAAGCTGCTAGTCTGAGCCCCTTAGACAGGGCCATGCACCTGCCCCGGCCACCACAGGGCCTTTGGCATGGAGGAGAGTGCTCTCCTGACAAACTGCCCCCAGCAGGTGTTCCCTTCACCCCCCAGGATGTCTGGCAATCTGTATGTTTTGTCCTTTTTCTAAGAAGGTTCATGCTTGGAAGAACCTCAGCTAAAACTCCCGAACAGGAGCATTTCCCTATTTTAACAGGTAACGTGAGCCATCTATTTTTTCTTACTCAGATTGTGTAACCTGCCTCTCCAAGGTCAGATGAGCTTCCTTCCAAAGCCTCTAGCTCTGATTCTGTTTCTTCAAGCACACAAGCTCACAGGTGGACATAGACTTCCTGTTCATTTCTGGTCCTGTGGATGCCCCAAATCCCTGCTGAGAGCCTTGCTCCTATTTCTTTACAGACATTCTTGCAGTTCTTTGCTGATGTAGTACCCTCAGTTTTCATTATTAAAGACCCCTTATGGGCTTTGGCTCCTACAGGTAAATATGCAGTATCTTCCACTTTATGTCAACTTTTCCAGAGTACCACAAAAGCTGTTAGAGGAATTAATCACCTTTTGATTTCCACGGGACAGTGGAAAACCTGTGAGAGAGAACTTAGGCAATGATATCTGTTATTATCACCCTTCTGAAACTCACCACTGCTGAGTGAAAATGAGCTTTGTGAAGGTAATCAATCACTGGCCACCACATGGGTTCCCTCAGTATAACATTAAGGGTAAAACTCATCACTTTGAACAGCATCAACGCAGCCTTGTGTAACACCAATTCTCACTCACCCACTTCTGTAGAGGAGATGAAAGAGGGATCTGTTTACTCAAGATAGTCTGGCTTTGCATTTCACCATTCCCAGTGCAAGTAAAGACTTGCTGGACAGCCATCAGACTGGCCAGGCAAGGGCTTCCTGTGCTGCAAGGTGGCATGGGGCCATGGTAGCTCTGCACATTGACTGAAAAGTCAGATAAATTATAGCTACCAGCATCAAAGTAATAAAAATGACAAAAAATTCATAGAATTACAAAGAGTTCCTTCCTTTGCAGCTGCCGTTAGTCAGGTAGTATGCAGCCAATTCATAGTATAAGAAACTATTTCAAAACATATTGGTTCAAAACATTATACCAAAATGTTGTTTCACTCCCAGAAAAATACCCCCACATAAGTCCCCCCAGAGGATGTTTTAGGTGAGGGATAAATTCAGAGAGATGGTGGTGTCCATTGCATTAGACTCTGCACATTAAACATTTGGCAACCCAGAGATGAAAGGTGTGAAAGGACCATGTTTGTGGGCAGGGGAGGTTTCTTGTTTGGCAGCATCTGAGAGCAGAGCCAAGCTGGTTCAAGGCATTTCTGTCTGGGTTTGTGTTCTCTGCTTGTGAGTATGTAAAGATGCCCAGGTGATTTCCATGGCACAGGGTTTGCAGGCATGCAGTTCCTGCATCCTGTCTCTGGAGACTAAGAAGCAGTGGCAGGTCATCACAGAGAGAATTAGCTCATGTATTTTGACAGGTGAAGCTAAATAAAATGAAATAATTTGACAGGAAGTTAAGCAAAAATGCAACAAAGGAATAGACTTGCATGAATATCAGGTTTCCAGAGGGGGGGTAAAATGAGGATGAGAAGTGTATATACAAATAAATAAATAAATACAGATATTTTCATAAATCTGTTTCAATCTCAGCAGTTTGCTAGCTCAGACTTCCCTGTCTCTTGGCCTGTTTGGGTAAGGCAGTGCTGCTATCACAGTAAGGGCTTTCACTTCCTCAGGCACAGTAAGGGGACTGCGATCTCTTGCCAAAATCTCTTTCAAAACTGAGTGTGAAGTTACAAAGTAAGAAAGTCCACTTGAGTTTGGAGAAAGTCTAAAATAGGAGCTCTAGGAATTGCAAGCTGCTCTATTAGTCTCTTTCCAGGCCCATGGGCTGCACAGGTTTGTGGCCAAATAACTGCTGATTGTGACTGCTATTCCCAAAGGGAAGAAAGAGAAATGCTATATGGGGCACAAAAACAACAATGGATTTCTGATGATACAGTCTTTTCCACTGTGAGCACAGGCAGTTTTCTGCCCTAAGGAAACAAGGACAACTTTTCCACTAGTGGCTAGGGCTGTTTTCATAGTTTTCATACCATGTTTTCATACCATTTGCCGGTAAAAAACATAGACAAGCAAGGGATAAAAAGGAAAAAAGAAATATAAACTACACAGGTGGGCATGGAAAGCAACAGTGGTGTTTTCTCAATGAAGATGCTGAGGACATAAAATGGGAAAAGGCAGTGCATCAACACAGCTGTACCAGGTCACACCAGTGAGGGCCAGCCTGTTCCTGAGGAGGACTGCAGCGATCCTCTGAAACAACACAGACGTGTGGCACTAGCCAGCCTGATCAGGTTGTACCAGCCTGCAAGCCTGCAGCCAAACATCCTGCCTTTTAGTGGTACATGTCCCTTGGCTGCACGCAGCAGCGCAGGCCATCTGTGAGGGAACAGGATCCCCCTCCCGTGCCTGGGGACCTGCCGGACACGGGCTGGCACAGAGTCAGCTCCAGGGTGACAGGGTGATGGCACCAGAGCAACTGCGAGATTTGGCTGTGATACCTTGATACCCAGAGCCCTGGGAGGTGGCCTGAAGAAGCACAGTCTCCTGTGTCAATGGCACTGAGATGTACAGGAGACAGGCTCTCCAGGATGAGAGCAAGCGGGAAGGGCACCTGTCACCGGGGCAGCTGAGGAGATCATAGGATAATGAAAAGACGGTTTAATGTTGCACATGTTTAGACAGACACAAATGTGGTTTGGAGACCTGAGCAGAGACTTATAATATTCATTGGTTGCTTTTCTTTAAGAGACTTGCTTTTAATCTGTTTTGTTCTGAAAATATTGGGTGTTTAAGCACTTTGCTCTTATTCCTACTGTTTAGACTTTGTTATGGATGCATACAAAAAAATCTGCCAGTTATGTACTTTACTTGGATGAATTGTTATCTGATGCTAACATGAAATGTAGGCAGAGTCCTGCACGAGTCATCCTTTGCTCTAAGTGTGTAGTCTTATTAATCCCCTTAAAATGTTCCATGGCTCTTAGGGTTGCCAAGATCTCTTTCAAATCTGAACCAAGTGTGAAGCAACAAGGTAAGAAGGTGCACTTGATTTTAGAGAGTCTAAAATAAGAGCTCTAGGAATGGCAAGCTGCTCTATCACTCTCGTTTCAGGCTCGTGGACTCCACAGGTCGTGGTCAAGAAAGTGCCAAAATCCAACCGTTGCCTAAATTTATACCTGTGTGTGCTATCAAATTTCAGCTATTGCTGGCCAGATTGTGTAGGAATGCAGGGATGGGAAAGGGGGTCATTTTTTGCCAGCCAGGGTAAACTAACAGCAGACATGATTTTAAAAATAACATCACCATGGAATTTGCCTGACACAAACCTCAGTCTTACCCTGACGCAGAAACACTATGTAGCTTCAGGGAAATACACAACCAACTGCCCTGAAACCTGTTCAACATGAAAGGACTTTGCCGTTCTTCCCTGCACAAGTAGATATTTAAAAAAAAAGGACAATCACAAGACAAAGTATTACAAAAATAAGCACTTTCAGGATCTGTTGTCACAGCTTGATTCAGTTGTGAGGGAAGTATCCTTGATATTATTTCTGTGTTCTAATGCTTGAGACATTCATTAGAGATATTGATGTGGGATGCTTATGAGTCAGGTGGAAGATCCTACTTAGCCTCAAATTTTAGGCTGATGGTTTTTGCAAACTTACTGAAATCCAGCCAGGCCAGGCCTTGTTCCTGACAAGGATCTACCCAGCTATTACCTCTGTATATGGATTGGTAACCTGGAAAAGTGAACACCATAGGATTTTCAGATTTAACCTGACTTCTGCTCTGTCATTTAAGGATCATTTTCCACTGTGTCCATGCATTTGAGCTGAAAATTAATGGTGAACTTTGCAGCCACTCTTATAAATAGGCCTTTTTTTTTTTTAACACAATCATAAATTTGCAGAGAAATGAAAAGCAGGAAAATAAAGATGTATTACGTCCACATTATCAAGTATTCTAGGTGGGCTTCTGCTGTGTGGGAGCCATAGAAACACACAGACTTTTCTTCATCACCAGTAGAGCTATTTAGCCGGAAGCAAGGCTGATTTCAAACCAGTTTTTGCCTAAGACTGTTGGTACCTCCAACTGAGATCTGCTGGAGGGTGCTAGCTTAATTATAAAGTATCTCCCCTACAGCTGCAGAACACTAATCCTGGTTCCAGAATCCAGTGCCTTTTTCTGATTATAGAAACTAGCTTTTGAATCTTTTGGAGTCAATCTAGCCCTGACCTGAGCCATACGATGGATATAGAGTAGTCGTGGAATACATTGCATGCTCTTAATGTGTCTAGGCAGGACACCTACTCTTTTTGACATATTTTACAAGCCTGTCAGCCAGGGTTACAGTGACTTCAGTTTAGTCCTATGTCACTATTTCAGATGGACATAAGGTGTTATAATGTAAATTTTGTCAATCAGGAAGTGATTTTTCTTCCAAGGGAAGAACGTTGGCATCAGTCTTTCAGGACACTCCTCCCAGTAGCATCATATCGTCAACACAGATGCACTTTTGTGCCTCCCTGCATTGATCAGTTCCCTTTCTGGATGGCAGCTTCTCCTAAATCACTGGCTCCTGGGAAGGTTGGAGTGGGCCCCTGGTAAGGGGTGGAAGGCAGGCTGTACCCTGTGTTAGCCAGGACCCAAGGGTTCCTCCCTCAGTAGTGAAATTGCTCCTATCTCTCCTTCAGTCAACAGCTGTTACCTGCAGGCATTCCAGGTTTGTATGAATTGTAAGGTCTGTGGCTCTGTAAGTTAATTTCAACATTTGGGAAAGACTTAAGACTAAATTAGGCAGCACAGTGAAAGGATTTAGTTTTCCAGAAATTCGTATGACTTCTGTAACCTTTCTACCTTTACAGCTTAGACAAAAATAGCTTTTAGAGTTGAGGAACTTCTTGAGGGTTGAATGTGACTAAACTGAGAGAAAAAGAACATTCTTTTTTTCCAGAAGTTTTTCAGGATTCTTTCCTTGGTCTGTACAATAAGTATTTTAAAAATAATTGAAATATCTATTTTGTTTAATGTACTATAGATTTGTTACAAGTCTAATTAAAATCTGAAGCCACTGCTTTTATATTACTTATAAAACTTCTTAGTACACAGTATCATAAATGAAACTGATTTGATCTTAAAGCTCTGCAGGTCAAGCCCAGGGCAAAGGGGCCCGGATTTATTTGGAAATTTTGAATGAAAACAGAGGATAGGTATTTATTATTTTAAAAAATAATTTCAGCTCTCCCATAATCTTAGGCACTGAGGCCGTTATAAAGGAGAATGAATTCTGGTACACAAGTCGCAGATAGTGTTTTGCAAAACTACTCTGGTGTTACATTAAAAGCTTAAAATCTGTTCACCAGAATTGCTGTCTCCCTCCAGCTCACATTGTAATTTTCAAACCTGTGAAAGCTACGGGAAATTCAACCCAAGCTAGGAGAACCCTTTTTTGGAAACCTAAGGTTTGGCTTGTATTTGTGTTAAAACTCTTTCACAGTACGCTGCAACAGAAAGTGTTTTTAAGTTTGTCTAGTACAACCACGAGGTTGATAGCTTCTCTCTGCTCATCTGCATTTAGGGATGACTGTGGTTTTAATGAAACAGAATATTCCAAATACTAATGGATCTTAAATTGCTTATTCTTACCAAGAGGTACTCCAAATAGCACATTTGCCTCAAGTATGTGATATAAAGTGATGAGTTAATTCATGTACTTGTGTCAATTGCTTCAAGATACTGAGAATTAGCTGCATTAGTGATATGCTGCCTTTTTTTTTTTTCTCCTAGTGCTTTACATATGAACAGGAAAGTGCATAGGAATGGAGATCAATTTAAGCTGTGCTGCGCAAAGAGAGGAGAAATCTGGTGATGGTCCTCCAAATGTCATTGACAAGGTTAGTAAATTCTTCCTTTTTGCATTTTCTTGCTGTTCCTTGTACCTAGGCTTGACATAGTTAGGATTTTTGGAGTAGTCTGTGGCAGGGAAATTTCTGATTGCAGTGAATTAACCAAGAAGAGTTTGTCTTCAGGAGAGCCACATCAAATGGAGCTTGAAAATCCCTCCTAGTGACCTGCACCAAAGCACAGCTCAAATCGCTCCAAATTGCTCCAAGAAGGACCTCTTCTCCATCTGTGCTCCCAAACACACCAGCATCGTGTCTTGCAAAAGCAAGGGAAATGTGGGGACAAATGCACATCCCAGATATATCAAACTTCCCTGGAGATCAAGGGCCAGAGCACAGTGAGATTCCCCAGCCTCAGGGTTCCTCTGAAGTAGAACAGAGCAACAGGTGGCAGCTGTTAATGTGCTGAATGTGGCTTCCCTCTGTGTCAGGCCATGGAAAACAAAGCCAGCGAGCGGATCCATGCCAAACACTTTGCAAGCATGGAGCTTACACAATTGGGCTCCACCCACATGCCTCACATGGGAATTTTCTCCCTCACCAGCTGGGTTAAGATCACAGGATGGGAAAAAGGAGAAGAAAGAAAAAAAAAAAAAAAAAAAAAAAAGCTGGAGTTTTCTTTCCATTGTGGCTCCTGAGCTGAAAGTTCCTTTGCAACAGAATAATAGAATAAAGATGAGAGTGAGCACTGCTGATGGCTCAAAATCTGGCACCAAAATTTATTTTTCCTAAGCAGTCTGAGTCTGAACAGTCTTGTCAGACAATGTCAACAGAGGTGAAAAAAAACTGATGAAAATCATTGAATCTAGTTTGGCTCAAAAATGAATAAATGCACCAGACAGGGTAAGTATATGGCCATTAAAAATGGCATAACCCTGACTGAAAACTGAACACCCTCGTGTATTTTGTTCTCTCAAAGCCTTATCATGCCAGCTGTATTTTTGAATGAGCTAAGTGTCTACTCGTATGAAATGAATGCGAGTAGGCACACATAAACTTTCTCATCAGTGTCCATACTCATAGCTGGGTATGTATTGAAGTCTCTCAACTCAGCTTGTTATAGCTATCATGATGCAGAGCCTGAAAATGCCTCTTCTCCAAGTGCAGACAAACGTGAACTGACAAGCACTGTATTTTGCCCTTAAGGCTCCTGTCCATGGTGATGCATCATCAGTTCTTCTCTGTAAAAATCTCTGCCCCCCCCCATCCCACATGTGCTTGTCTCTTTCCTTAGTGCTCACCTAATCTGGAAGCAGGTACAGTTCGTGGGAAACACTGACTACGCTCCAGCACCAACATCTTAATGCTCAGGAGGAAGATACGTGGTTCAGCACGAGGCAGGTAGGGTTTGAGAGCCCCAGCCTGAGAAGGAAAGAGGCAGAGACCCACAGCACGGTGGTGCTGCTGCCTGCGCCTCACCCGAGAACCCATGGAGCCTCCACGCCTGTCACCCATGGAAATCAATTTCCTGTTGAATGGTGCCTGTAGTCAAGGACTAGATGCTCAAAGTCCCATTGTAGCCTGACACAATGAAAATAAAACCCGAGGACAATACAGATGCTGATGTCTTTACTTGCTTTGATAACAATGACACCAGTAAACAATGATGTTTAAGTGCACTTGCATGGTTCTTAAATTAAAAACAAGATAGCCAAGGGCAGTGAGAAGTCACTAGCATTCCTGAGACTGGCACAGAGAAGGGCCTCTTATTTACTTCAAGCTGGAAACAAACCTCGCAGTGTGGGGATGACCATGGTACCTTTATAAGGGGGTGACAGCTTCCAGGCTCTCAATTCTATAGTGATTCCCATTCCACCAAACTCCATTTACATAGTCACAAGAGCATAGGGGCTTGAGGCTGGGGCATGCAATGTGTTTGATATAGGCACGGAGACCTGTTCTCTGTGGGTGCTTCAGAAGAGAAAGAAAATGGAGTGCTAAAAAAACCTCTTCCTGCTTTTTTCCTTTCATTTTATAGAAAAAGAAAAGGCTAAAGGCTCTGCTGGAGTGACTCCATTGACTCCCATGGCTTTCGTGGGCTTCAATTTGCAAAACAGACAGAAGATGAGAAAACCCTTCCTCCACCTCTCCCCCTTGCAATTCTTGGAAGTGACATCTGTGCAGTGCTGCAGGAAAGATTACACATCTTACCCTTATTTTTTTTTACCCTGCCACTCCCAATTTACTCATGCCCACTATCATAATATTAATTTTTAGCAAGGAGGAGCAAGGAGTGCTCCCCTGGGCCGGCGTGGTTCTTCTGGCAGGGAGCAGCCCCGGGGAAGGGGAGGGCGGCTGGGCGGAGGTTGCTGCCGCTCCAGTGGGACAAATCTGCCTTTCTCACGGAGGACCCAGGCAGGGCATCTGTCCCGGGAGTCTGTCCGGAGCAGCCCCTGCTCGTCCCTCCGCACCCGAGTGTGGCACCGCTCTGTCTCTCCACCACTTCTCTCTCCTACCCCGACTCTGCCTCACCTCTCCCGGACCCACTTCCCTTCTCGAAAAATCCATCCATTTATTTCCAATTACAAACCACACCACATAACACAAACATAATTGCTTAAAAGTTGTTCCACATTTGATTCACATGCATTATGCATCCTGTAAATTATGTACGACCTCCTCTTTTTTTTTTGTTTTTGAGGAGTATTATTGTAGTTCCCTCTCTTGATATAAGGATAGTTTTTACAGTTAGAATCAAAACCTAATTCATTTACAATACCTGTCTCCTGAGGATCACAACATAATGACATTGGAACAGTAAAAAGACTACACAGGGTTTTCACTTCAATCACAGCTGTTCTATAAAGAAAAGAAACTTACAGAAACCACCAAGAGAGATGGTGATTTATATCCAGTAGGATACAATATAGCTGAAGATGACTTTCTTGCTTAAACAAGGAGGGAAAAAATGAACTCATATGTATGATGTAAATAGACTTAACCATGGGTGGCTGTGGTTTACTATAAATATTCAATTCATTATGGCTGCAGAGACGTACAGCTCCTACTGCGTGCTGGTGTTCTCTCCTGTATCTGTCACTTGCTTGTGTTTGTCATAAGCCAGAACCCTCTTTATGGTGACCCCCCCCCCTTTT
>VWYP01016398.1:81058-91132 GCA_013400435.1 Pycnonotus jocosus
AACACCTCAGTGGGCAGAGGTGGGACCCATGGTCTAGTCCTCCCTTCCAAGCTACTCAAACCTCTGTCTCCCAGGAGACACCCTCCTCCCTGGACTGTTGAGAATCTTAGTTGGAAGGACTTTCTCCATCCTTCTCCTGAATGGAGCTCTCCCATTTAAACTGTCATGGATACAAACCTAGAGACAGGGAGAGAAAACCCTGCTTTTCCAGTCATCTGACGTGGGAATGAATCTCTGCCCAGCAGTGACAGATTAGCCAAAGACTGTTCAATGTAAAACACAAACAGAATCTGCAAAATAGGGAGTGGTAACCAAGATGAGAAACCTATTCTGTCACTTGGAGTAATGCTTTCTGCTCCAGCCCAATGATTTATTAATGATTACACATGAATTAAACAGAAGTTGCAGGAGCACACCTTAAGCCAGGAAAGACTATTTGGTTGGTTTGTTGGTCCAGGTGACATCTTCTCGGGCACGTGAAAGAACTACACCATCTCTCCCATCTGCTGGGGACTGATCTCAAGGGTCCTGACGCTGTATTTTGTTACATAAAAGAGAAGTCAAGCTGTTAGGGCATGTTTTGAAGAAAGATGGCCCTTGCTGCATTTTGTCCCAAATGTTTGCTTGCTTCTAGTGTGAGGTGGGTGGGGAGGTGGGTATGAGGAGCTGCATATTTCAGTCAGCAAAGCCAGTGCATTCCCACCCTTTGCTTTCAACAGGCTGGAAGTTGTGCACCAGTTATTGGACCATTCTCTAGCTCCAGTTACTGGCATAACCCATGTAAACAGATAAATAAATGACAAAAATTATAAAAACAACCACCATTCCAAAAGGAGGCATGGGGGTGGGGGGCCAAGGTCGTGTTAGCCCAGGGTTACATTCTTAGTTTATGTCTAGTCAGCCACCTAGCCTCTATTTTCTAATTAAATGTTTGTGCCAAGAGCACCTAAGCATTTATGAAAAGTTTTATCAGCCACCTGACTCTTGCTTTGGTGCCCAAGAGACTTGCTAGAAGTGTATGGAAAACATGCCAGATCTGGATTAAATTCCAAGTCTCCCTAGTTCATCTAGTTCTCTAACTGCAAGACCTCCTGCCTCATTTCCAAAAATTTTACTATATCCCCTTGTCCCTAATATCTGTAAAAGTCATTCATCAAAGGAAGGGTATGTGAGTAATTATATCATGTTATTACATGTGGCAAATTAACTTGTCACATGTTGGAGAAAGAAAACCTGGGTTTTACTGCTCTCGCCTGAAATGGAACCAACTCACTCAGTGTCCTTGTGCAGACTGAGTCTCTCCTGACTGAGACCTCCTCATGCGATGCCACCTGGGTTATTGTGGGCTTAATTGCAACACTTTCGTTGTTGTTAGTTGCACTTATTTGCTCTTGAGCATATCATATTGCCCTTGGTGTGTTTTCTTTCTTCACACTTAACACAGTGCTCCTGAAGCCAACTTAACAGAGACTGTTCTACTGAAAGCTTTCTGAAATCGTTCTTAAATTAGGATGCATAATCTCTTGAAATTAAGTCAATTCAAATGTAAGTTTAATTTGGCACCTTCCACTTAAATGATTCCTAGTGTACAAAAAAAATATGCTTCAGTTAAGTACTTAAGATGACATTTAATTGGTCCTGAGTATCACACTCCTCTGTGTAAAATTCTCTGTAGTCTTTAAAAACTTTAATCACTTCCTTTCAGTAAGGGCTAGATTTCTTAGGTGTATAAAAGTTTTAAAGTGGGACCCACTAAGAAATTTGTTCCAAACTCCACAGATGTCTTCAATGCTTCTTTGTACCTCTTGATAAGTAAAGGGTTTCTTAGTTGGAAAGAGTTTTAAAACTATCAGGGATGGTTGTTGCTGTTGTTTTTTTAGCTCTAATTAAATGAAGGCAGGGAAGCATCAGTAAATAAGCAGCTGGAGGAAATCAGGATTTCTCATTGCTTCTGAGGAGACCTTTTTAAATGGGCAAGAGGTTTAGCAGGCTCTTTTACTGCTTTCTGCTTATCCTGACCAGTTATAGCTCACTAGGCTGAGACTGGAGTACCAGACAGAGAAGCGGAAAGTTATCCAAAATTGCTTGCTTGTTTAAAAGTAATATATACATTCTTGTTAGTCATTCCATGGCATTAGATCCTGCAGCTACATTTCAGTTAAGTGTTCTTCCATGGGTACATTCTCTTTCTTTTTTGGCAGTAGTGTTTCTTTCTAACAGTATTTTAGTGCTTAGATGGCAAGCTAATTTTATCTATATAATGTTTAATTTAATAAGGCAAAATGTGATTATTTGGATTAATTAGAACATGTAAGAACTCTGTGCGTATGCACTTTTGATAGTCACTTTTAAACACGTGCTTATATCTATTGATTTATAAATATTTGAGGTATATTTATGCAAATTTGATATAATAGCAATGTGAGGCATTACAGATCATTTACAAGAGTGTTGTAGTGTGAATTCACATTTAGGCAGTGAGCAGCATTCATTAAATGTCCATGCTTCAGCTATGTGCTTGCAGGGTGGTATTTCTTCCTGGAAGGCTTAGCTATTAAATCCACTGTAAAATACTGCAGAGTTGTATCTCAACCTTTTTAAGTGATCACTTGACTCCGGTGACTGTTTGGTATGGAAACTATAGTCAAAATATGTCTATTTAAAACAGATGTTGTCATTAGGAGGCCCTCCAAACTGCGCTTCTCAGCTTCTCCTAAGTCAGACTTCATCTAGGTCAAAGCATCTCCTAGGCAGGTTCAGAGATGGATGATTATCCTGTTTCCCCAGGTCAAGAGTAACCACACCGCTGCATTGACAAGGGGCTAGTGCCATAAGAATAGGGCTCATTACTTAGTTATCAGACAAGTTTGTTGCCATTCGTGCTCCTCATTCCATCTCACTCATGCTATTTAAATGTGGAGCTAAAAATAAGTATTAGTCCTTGGTTATCAATTGGCACAGTAAGGAATTTTACTGCCCCGAATGCTGCCCAGGGTTAGCTTTGGATGGCTATTTGTTGCACCACATTGCAACAGTCTGGACAGAATGCCACAGGGAAGGTCCTTGGGGCCACTGTGATCCCAGAGAAGCTGAAAGCCATTGCCCAGGGTGAATTTAACCACAGCGTGATGGGCAGGAGGAGTGGGCTGCAATAATCTTTTGCGAGAGAGAGAAAGAGCAGAGTCTGAGCAGGGCCTTGCCAGCAACAGAAAAGATTGCTTCCCAGGCTGCCCCAACCATGACCTCAGGATAGGCATTTCTGACTGACCCTGTGCCATGAAGCATTAAAAACACAACAGAATGATCCACTGGGCTCTCACTTCTTGACCTCCCTGTGAGCACAGAGGCTTTTCTAGCTCTCACTGAGAGAATGATACCATTTCTGTAGTTATCTTTACAGCTTTCAGGCTGCGTTTCTCACCTGCTTAAAGAGAGCTGTAGCAACCACTATAATTTCTTCCGGTTATTTTCTTGTTTTTCTTGCACTTCTGTCATTTGCTGATCAGCCAGAATAATGTGAAATTACCCATACAATATTTCAGTTGTCTTTTCCGAATTTGTCATTTTGTTCACATATCCAACATGCTCTTTAGGACTAGGGGAGTTGCTGCCATTGTGTACAGAGAGTAGATAGAAAAGCAATAGTTTTCCATGGGCAATGGACTTGGTGGTCCTCAAGCACAAAATCTCCCAGTCTCTCAGACACTGTCACAGAAATCATCCTCTTCTCTAAGTGTCTGGCATCACAAGGGAACAAAGGCAGTAACTGTACATTTGGATATAGGTCTGGGTAGAGTCATCTTCCCAAAGCACCTCTGTAGGAAAGCTCTGCATGATGCAAAGAGGTGCTGCCGCCTGCAAGCAGGTGGTACAGGTGTATTCCTGGTGCTACAGGCCAAGCTCTGAAGGGCATTCTCCATCACCAAGTAAGGCAAACAGGGGGTCTTGAAGCCAAAGCTACCACCGCAGAGGAGTTTCAGTGGTGAGGCAATTTGGGTTGCATTCCTGTATCGACTCTAGAGTTTGTCAGCATCACCCTGCTGCTTGCATGCTGCCCATATTACAGTTACTCTGTGCTGCTGTAGTGTGGAACATTGTGATCAGCCTCTGGATGCTCCTAAATTAAGGAGCTCATCTTTGCCTCTTAAGAAATCTCCAGAACTCAGCTGCAACCATAAACCTGCTTTCAAATGCAAGCTGGCTGCAGTTCAGAATCGGGGCCAATATTTTTAACAGCATGAAATTTTGTTGTAGGCCCTCTGGAAGGATTCTCTACATGAAATGTTGAACTGGAGCAAAATCAAGACTAAAGTCCCCTGTGTGGAAAAACAGGTGAAAAAAGGTTTGAGGAGAGGGATGCATCTCTCATATGTATTACAGATAGAGTCTGATGACATTGATTTGGAAGAGGTATATCATCCTTTACTGTAGGCTTATGTTCACAAATGCATTATAATGTCACGACCTCTTTTGTCTGAGTTGGCATCAGTGGAACATACCGACCATACCAATCTCATCAGCATAATCAGAAAATAAGTTGATATTTTGTGCTAGTAATTAAATCCTAAGCTCTACCTACTTTGTAAGGGCCTGAACTTCCGCATGTATTTTCATACTGCCACTGGTGGCTTTTTGTTTGCATTACAGCAGCCTGAGAGTAAACAAAAGGCAAGATCCAAGATAGGAAGGCAAATTGGTTTTGCAAACATGGCAAAGAAAGTGTGTGAAATCAAATGCCAGTATTAATGCAAGACATCTGCTCTCTGTTCCAGTTCTGAGTGAAGTAATCCAGTCCTAATTATACACTGCTGTGTCCTCTACCAGCTAAGGAGAATGGTGCAGCCATTCTTGGTACTGGTGTATAAATTTCTTTTTGGATCTGATAAATACATTAGATGCAGGGGAGGCTTTTCAATTTTTGGCTGTCAGTTACTTTGGGTAACACAAAGAGAGGGGAGGAGAAAGGTTGTAGCAGGAAAAGATCAGAATCTTCCAAAAAGGACTCTGCTTCTAGAATAAAAATTTTTCCTAGAGAACTTTCCCTGCAGACCTCAATCAATACTATTCTCATCTGAGTGCACATATTATTCATTAAGAAATATTGGCAAGATGTGCACTATAGTGTATGCCTTCATTAGAGCCTCCACCTGCCTGCTTTTATCAGAACATCTTCCCTAACTTTCATCTTCATTGAACTTGTTTCTGTCTTTGGATTCAGAGATAAATCTTGTAATTTCACAGGATGGATTTATTTTAAAGCAAACAAACAAACACCAAAATATTCATCTCTTCATTTTGTGTATGTGTTTTCTCATCTCACACATTAATGAATCAAGAAGATTATCACCATTAGATTCAGATTGAACTGGATGCTGATGAATTCAAGTGCAAAACACAGCCTGGTGCAACAGACCTTCCCTGACATGGGAATAGCTGGAATTCCTCTATTGTATGTTCAGCTGCCACACCATATCCTTTATGTGTACCTACAGCTCCTGTGCCAGCAGCCGTTTTCCTATGGGGTCAACAGTTTTAGATGGTGTGTTGTTAAAATGATGTTATGAAGACCTGGAAAATGCCATCCATGCCAAGTAGAGGCAGAGGGAACCACAAAACATAGGGGACACTGGCAGTGTCTTAGGGTATTGTTATTACAAAGCAACATGAGCCTGACATTGCATTTTATCTTTTCAATTCATGTGTTTCCATCTTCAGCTATTCTGTGTCAATTTTACCTGGTCTCTTCAGTGCAAGTGAAGAAAGAAGCTATCTTATTGAAGAAGGGCACTGGGATTTTTGGACAATATGTTGTGGTCTAGCTCCATGACTGGGACCCCTGTGTGCTGCTGCAGTTTAAAGAAGAGCAGATAGCAGATTATGAAAAGACAGCTCCATGGCTCTGTCTCCGTTCACCCATCTCACATTTGATTAGTCTCTGCTTGACATCAGGCTGGGAGCAATAAGCTCTGATCATAACAGAGTGTGTGGCAACAAGCCCGAGAGCTCCATGTGTCACTCCAGAACCAGACACTGTCTCACTGGATTCCTCCATGAAACAAGTGAGGCAGACATACGGATGCCAGAGTTGTCTTTCAGGTCTATCTACTGCACCCACCAAGGTGAGGAGAAAAAGGCAGGACTATCTGCAGGAGAACACTGCAGTAGCAATGAACTTTTGAAGTAGAGAAGGATATACAGCAAAGTCAATTATTAATCCAAATGAAAATGAGAGACATTATGAAAACACTGTCACTAGAGTTTATTCATAAGTTTGGAGGCATCTTTTTGGAGTGTGTGTGTTAGGGATTCATTTCCACTTTAAAGAAACTCTGCACAGGCACTGCTGTTGAAGAGGTGGCAGAGTCAGAGTCCATGTGTTGGTTCACTAAGAAAGACTGGGCTAAAGGTGCATTCCTGAACTTTTGCTGAACTTCAGTTTGATATGGATTGAAATTTTACATCACTGTTGAGACCTGATGGACCACAAAAATGGCAGACTATATCTCATTTCACCCTGGGAGAGTTTTGAGAGGCGGAAGGAGAAAGGAGGCTTCTACTGGGAAAGCATCTCCTCTATTTATGCTTTTCCCAAGGGAATCCAGCCTGTTCCAGCTCCTTGTCTGGGCCCCCTCTAAATCTGTTCCCTTGGGTCCTTAGATCTCTCCCTGCCTGTATTGGTGCTGGGGAGACACCGGCAGATCTGCAGCACTTCACACCCAACCTCACCCCCCAGCAGTTTGTACCCATTCACAAAAACCTTCCTGATACCAGTTTCCCATGTAGAAAGAAACTTCACGGATTCCATTGCAGCCGAGCTGTCCTGGACATGAAAAGGTGCAGAGCCTGCCCATTAAACTTCTTTTGAAACAAGAAACAGTCTAAAAATTTAGATCTTTCTACTTTTATTTTTGAAAAAAAAATTAAAAAAGAAGAAATAAATTTTAACTTTTTGGTATGGAGAGCAGCAACCAAACTAATTTATCCATTGTAAATCTCTCTAAAAGGTCATTACGGATTGTAAAGCCTAATGGCTTAAAGTTCCAGCCTTATATCACAGTGGCAAAGAACGCATTCTCTAGAGGTTTTATTTTTGAAGCTTTGACATTTTCTTCCATCAAAGGAGATGCTGTATTTTTAATACACAATTTTCTTTATTAAGGGATAGCCTATATTTATGAAAATATTTAACATTCATTTCACGTAAAACATAGTAACAGAATTGAGTGATTTATTTTC
The DNA here is from genome assembly GCA_013400435.1 of Pycnonotus jocosus. Taxonomy (NCBI): domain Eukaryota; kingdom Metazoa; phylum Chordata; class Aves; order Passeriformes; family Pycnonotidae; genus Pycnonotus; species Pycnonotus jocosus. The sequence continues at coordinate 88,295 of VWYP01016398.1, forward strand.
ACAATGCATAGGCAGAGAAGTAAAGCAAGCCAGAGTTTAGAAATAATTGAGGTCTGTAGATCTCAGGTATGTGTTTAAGTGGTCTTTTGAACTGCCACCCGTGTTCTGTGTGAACATAACTTTTCAGGGCACTTGTGATTTTCCTCCTTTACAGGGCTGCTGAATTGTAGTATGAGGTCAGGCCCGTGGTCACTCTCTTCTGATACCAGCAAGGTAGGTGCAAGTGATTCTGAAATGGGTAAAAATACAGAGATGTTTTGTAGCTAATTTAGTACAGACCTGTGCAAATTGTCTTGGTTATTTATGTGAATTCAAAAATAAAACCCATGTGTCAAACTGGCAGATAAAAGTCTCATCTGCTGAGAAATCTGACTTTGAAAACAACTGCTAAATTCACCATGCGCAGGATATTCTTTGGTATGGCCTGGTGCTGCTTCGCTGTGGGATTCTGACTAGCACGTGTGACTTAATCACCTTCACTTTTATTTCGAATTTTTTTAATCCTGTCAGCTGAAAGATAAAATAAAACACATATTAACCTCCCTGATGAAGCTTTATAATTCCCAACACTGAAACATTAACCAAGTCCTTAATTAAGAGAGACTGAAAGTAGAAGAATGCTTTTATGTCATTAGCTGGTTTTTGCTCCAGTCATCTACCTCATTCAAGCATAGGATAATATGAAACCTCATGGGTCTGCTAAAGGCTTGACTTAAGTATATTGCAGACTTTGCAATTTAATAAGAATGGAGCGTTGTTTTTAAGAAGCTTCATTTTCTCTTGCTTATGCTTAAGCAAAAAGGAAAAAAATATGAGCAACTAGTGAGCAAGAGCCTCAGGTTAGACCCAGAGATCCGAGCCCAAGCCCTGGCTGCACAAGGGTGTGTTTATTCCTGCATGCCTCTTCCCTCACGCACTAGGAATAGCAGGAATTAGTGTTAGACCAGAAACTTTCCTAGGCAGAGCACAGCTGTTCCCCTTTTTTCTGTAGTTTCTGAAGTATTGAGCATGATAGCTTCTCAGAACTGCCTAGCCAGGGAGCGTACCCTAATTGAATGTAAACCAGCACACATCAGTGATGAACGGGCACCTCAGCAATGCTGTTGTCTGGCCATCCTCCAGGAGCAAGCTGTTTCAGTGCTTTGTTCTAGAGAATGGAAGGTTGGGGAGCTGAGACTTATTCCCAGATGCTGATCCATGTCAAGTTTTCCCAGTAACTCATTATGGGGCCAGTTGTCTGCACAACTGCTTTTTAAAGGAGTCATCTAGCTGTTCCTTTCTAGTGTCAAGGTACTAAAAAAAATAAGTGTGGTAAAATTATTTGTGTGAGACTTTTAATCTACCAGGTGAAGACGGCTCAAAAATTACTGAAACTTTCTCACTCCTCTGAAATTACTCACTGAGCAGATATAATGGCAACAAATGCAGGACAATGCTTCACGACACTAGAAAAAGTAATTTACGTAGAGTGGGGACCCTTACACTGTCTCTTCACCTTATTAAAGTTGTAAACCTAAAAATCCCTATGACTGTAACTGCAGGATTGCAGCAGACTGTTCAAACTGCAGGATACATGTTTGGGAATGAAATATTTTTGTGGTTTGGGCATTATTTTTCTCCCCTTGTGTGACATTCTCTCAAGCGCCTACAGAAGTGCAAAATTCTCTCTTGCTTTTTCTCTCCAGGTCTTTTTCATGCCCAGTAACCCTACTTTTGTTGGCTTGAGTGCAAACATCTTTTTTGAAGAGCAGTACCAAAGTCAGCCTCAGTTTCCTCAGTTTCTTTCTATTCTACCCATGGCATCCCAACAGTGACTTTGGGGTCCAGTGCACGCAGACAAACTTCTGCCACTCAGTAAGTCTGTGCTTAGATTAAACCACACCATCCATATGGCAAGCTCAGAATTAAGGCTTAAGAGTTGCATACCAAGATCTTGAAATTCTGGCTTTGCACCCAAAAGTCTCCTTCGCCACACTGAGAAAAGGAATGGGCTCAAGGGCCAAAAGCACACTCAGAAATGAGCTGATGCACAATGCTCTCCAGGGTCAGTATTTTTTCAAGTGCTGCTGTGTTCTTTCAAAGGAAGGGAAAAAAAAAAAAAAAGATTCATGGAGATAGAAGGACCAGGTTCCTGTGGGTGCAGTATGTGCCACAGAATGGAAATTAAAAACCAGAGAATTAACAGGGTTTGTTGTGTTACAAAGCGAAAGCATTTTTATCCTTATATGTGTGTACTCACAGAAAAACATACTGCACTAATGAAACACAACTTTATGTTCCCAGTCATATTTATTGTTGGTTGCCAAACAGTCTTAGCTATGGATTTGTTTGGTTTATTGTAGGGGTCAAGAGGACATGCTTGTGGGATTTTTGACCCCCTCGGTTACAGGTGATGTGTACAAGGTGTGCCTTAAAGAGAGTGGGTAGAGTTGCGAAACAGGCAAACTTAATAATGGGTATCTTGACATGGGTGAATGTGAAGATGGGGAACTGAGGATGTGACAGTTCCCATGAGATGATGTACTGCATTATCCCCCCTAAAATCTATCAAAAATTTTCTGTCTCCCTTCAAGGGGAACCAGCCTGAAGAAAAGTCCAAAAAAAGGCAACATGGTGGGACCTAAATAAAAGCTGATAGATGAGCTGAGCTAATATTAGTTTCCTGATATATAAAGCCAAATGGATTAATGGATCAGTTCATGCATTGCCTAAGGAAACAAAAAGAAAATCTTCAATACTTCTGTGCACATTGAGGACATGAACAATACAGTAGGTCTTTAGAAAGTAAAAACCTAATTTGGGGGAATCAATTACAGCTTCTTTTTTTCTTACTTTTTT
>VWYP01016398.1:92869-182439 GCA_013400435.1 Pycnonotus jocosus
CCCGCCGGGCCAGCTCCGCCGGCTCCCGAGGCCGCGGGTGCCCCATCGCCGCCCCGCGCTCCCGCTCCGGGCAGAGCGGCCCTGCCTGCTGGTGTAAATGGCCACAGAACGGCCCTGTGTCGGGCTGGCGGAGGCTTCGACTCGGAAAAGTGGATGCCAGGCTCAAGAGACAAGTGGGAGATGCTCTCCTTCGCTGCTTTCTTTTTTTCCCCTCCCCTCTACCTCTTATCTTTCCCCTTTCCCTTTTCTTCTGATCTGGAGTTTCTGCCTCAGAACGGGGAGAATCTGCCCGCCGCGACACCGCCGAGTGGGACGGGGCACGAAGAGCAATCCCGGGCTGGCTTGTGCGAGCGGCCGTGTGGGAGGGGGCCGAAGCGCTGACAACACAAGGTTAAATGCTCCCTTGCCCCGGAGAGGTGCGTGGGGAGGGAGCTCGCTGCACGCTCGTCACATGCCTCTGGGCCCTCGAAGAATCCCTCTCCCAGCATCTTTTTTCCCCTTTCAGTTTCTTGAAGCCCTCTGAAGCAAACTGATGTAGTGTTGTTAATGGGGTCTGTAGTGCTCCAGTGGAAAGCACGTGTTTTGGAGAAGAGGGAATGAACTTATCTAACTGGTCAGTGAGAGATAACAGTAGAAAGACTTTTCTCATCCCTCTACTCCTGTGCACTTAGGTAAAAAAAGTTAAGTAATGACCAAAGAATTAAACACAGGTAGTTTCTTACTGGTGCATGGAACAAGGTTTGCGTTTCCCTTAGACCTCACTTTCAGGTGTAACCTGCGTTGCAAGAATTTTGCTCAGCTGCTGGAGGAAGAGAGAGGAAGGACTCTTAACATGTCCATTAATACCGCTTAATAATAGTAACCGGGTGATGTCTTCATCCCGGTGACTCTCTGTCAGGGGGTGCCTGCCAACCCGTGTCTGTTTCCGTGTGATTGACAGGCTGCCAGCAGGATGCTGCCTCCTTTGCAGGGCGAGAGGCACAGGTGAGCTGCGAGGAGAGACCGAGATCTGAAGAGGGATTCCTAATAGGGGTGTTTGGGCTCTTTCAAGTGTCTCAGACGTACTCATTAAACACGAGGAGCTCGGGGCCGGCCTGACGGTGCTGTAAGGAAATGAAACCAGAACCGTTGATTATCCAGACAGTTCTCAACAGCCTCCTTCCAGCAGATTTCATGAACAGATGTGTATAAAAGGGAATAATGGTGGTGGATGGGACAGGTAAAGAGGAAATTAGTGCGGGGTGCACTTAAAAGGGGAGAAAAGTAGGAAACAAACCCCTGATGAGAGGGATGTGAAGATCAACAAGGTGCGGTAATGCCTAGGAATCTCCTGTGCTGTTGATGGAATAGTTATGCTCAAGGAGAAGTTATGGTCATTTTTAAAGGTGCACTGGAGAAATGGGGGACACGAGGTGAGACTCAGGGAAGAAACTCTTCTTATGAAGAGGTCATTTTACCTTTGTAAGTTTCTTTCTGCCTGATTCAAATGGGCTCCACTTGCCCGCTCATCTGTGAATGTTAAAAGCGGATGCTGGACCTGCATAGGTTACAAATGGACTGAAATGGAAGCTTTTGCTAACTAAACCAATTCTTTTGAAATCAAGCTTGAATGAGCTTGTTAATAAAAATGGGTCTGTTTTACACCCATAAATGGCCCTTTTTTTTTCCCTTGTGTTTTTTTTTTCCCAGAAGCCGGTCTGATTTTTACCATCTAAAAATCCCAGCGTTGTGGCTACTCTCCAATTCTCCCCTTGATGTAAGAGGCATGTAGAGTTTTTCTTTGAGGGGTTTTCTTCTTTTGAGGTCTCTGGCAGCAGTGGGGGTATTCATAGTTATTACTACATAGACAAGGCAGGATTTCAGGATTACCCCTCCCAGAAGTCCTGGTGCATCACAAGGAGGACACTTTCTGCCTTGTAAATATGTGCCCCTTGCTTCTGCATCCCTGAAGGCTACTTGGGAAGCTGGGCTACAGCCATTGGCCTCAGAGGCAGCTGCCCACTCTTTCAGCTTGAAGCCTTAGGGCTGTGTGCCAGCCCCAGTGTGACACCAGGATTGCCCCAGTGGTGCAATAACTGCGGATTTGTGTTTCCACTCCGGGTTTGCGAGCAAAAAGCTTCCTTGGCAAACATGCTCTGTGGTGCCAAGAAGTAGCAGAGACTCAGTAGTACTTTACTACGGGTCTTCACAGATATCATTGAGGATGAAGGGGCAAACTGAAAAAATAACAACAGTAATAATGTTTCTGACTTGATGTGTTGTGGCATCACGTCAAGTTATGTCAGGGAGGTAACAGCATTTTGTATGTTTGAAGTGACATAATATAACTTGACTGATGCAACATGACTTGATATTAGAAAATACTGGTTCACAGTGGAACTTTGTCAGGTATCTTCCCCGAACAAATGTTACAAACTGAGAGAAGAGGGATGAGAGCGGTGGGGGAGAAAAAGGTTGAGAGAGAAAAACTTCAAGGCTCACATTTTAGTCAGTTCCACTATGTAAATCACTGCAGAATTTGCTGTGGGCAAGCCAACCTACGCACCGTGCAGCGCATTTATAAATTTCAAGATAATGAGAGTTAAGATATTTTTCAAATACGTAAATGTTTTGATCGCAAAGACCAGATTTCTGCTTAAAAAAGTAAACTGACATCAGGTAGCATGATTAATTCCAACAGATTGTGTTAATTGTAGTTGACTTAAATTGCTGTACAAATGTGTTGGGGGTTAGAAAACTTTTTTTAAATTGTTGGTGTGTGAAATGAGTAAGCAGATAAAGTGTTTAAAAAAATCTGTTTGCACAGGGAGTAATCCAGGCTCTATGACACGATGGAGCAGTAAAGGAATAAAATGCACATTGACCCGGTGCTGCGTATTTTTTCGTGGGTGTATTATGTCTCCTAGTTTGCTCTGCTGCAGAAGTCAGCTGTGACAGACAATAGCTAACTTCATTTTTAGCAAAACCTTGCCTTTCTTGTAGTTACCAAATAGTGGAAGTTGAAATGTACCGTATATTTTGGGGTAAGTTTGTCCTTTTTGATGGTGGCAGGGTTGAAAAGTACACAGACCGAAAGATGGAACATTTTTGGAGTTCACCATTTTCTGATGGAGGCCAATAGTATATTGAAAGTGTTGAAGTGCCTCAAATCTTGAAAAGACTCTGGTTTTGTTAGGTTTTGCATGGATGCTTTTAACTATTAGACTTTAATCTTTGGGATAAAGTCTTCCTCCTTTTTAGCTTGTGACACTTCCTAAAAGAAAGTGATTATTTATGGTGGTTCCACTCTTACACTAAAATACGTATTCAACACTTGCAAACTAGGAAACAGGAGTTGTTGGAAGCACTAGATGAAAACAGTTCAATGTAAAATGATACATTTAACATCAGATATTCTCAAGGACTGTTAGGATTAAGTATTGTGAATGAAGGCAGAGGGAAAAGCCACTTCAGCTGGGGATAAGGAATCTAATTAAAAATCGGTATTAAGGATGTCTAACTTGAGCCCGCTATCATGCTCTTTAGAGTACTGTTGTATCAGTTGTAAAGGGGAGGAAGAAGTATCATTAAAACAGAAATGAAATGTTTTCTCAGATTAAAAGACTGAGATGAGTGAAAAGGTGCGGTTGATCTCGGTAGCGAAGTGTCTGATCCCGCAATCCTTGTGAGAGCCATTGGAGACAACGGATGACTTGTCTGAAAAAGGAATGAGAGTTGCAGGATGAAATAAAAGACGTAGGCCCCCAACTTGTCACTTTACGTTTGAGCATTGATGGCATTTCTGACAAGTGGAGCAAACCTGTTAAGGGTTTGTATTGTGTTTGATTAGGTAAATTCATTTTAATATCGACCTAATGAAAATAGAGCTGGGTTCTCTGGAGTGCACCCTGAAACTAATATCGATATGTGAAAACAAACCCAAAATGTTTGTGCAGAAAAATAGTATCAAGTTTTAGGTCACCAGAGACGTGTGAAATGTAGCTGGGAGCAGCGGGGCTGGTGTAACGCAGCCGGCATCAGCTGCGGAGAGTTGTGAGCCTCTGACCTGCCCGAGCTGCTGCGTGGCGCCAGACGCAATCCCGGCTGGCAGGGAGCAGGGCTGGAGCGGGGCTGGAGGATCCCCGCGCCCCGGCCCCGCAGAGGACAAAGAGGCGGCGGCGCAGGTGGCCCCGCGGCCGGCGGCACCTGGGCGGGGGCCGGGCGGGCTGCAGGTGGTGCTGCTGAGCCGGGAAGCCGCTCCGCCGGGAAATCCCGGCAGGAGCGCGAGAGGGGGCCCTGGGAAACGCGTGCATTTATTCATCGCAAGTGTGCAAGCCTCACCAATTGAGAGGCAGAGGCAGCGCTAGTCGGGCTTAGGTAGTCTACCCTCTCTGAATATAATTTCGGATTTAGGTTCAGCTTAAATCCGAAAACACTTTATAAGGCTGAAAGCTGTGTAGTTGCAACAGCCAGGGTTATGAGCTATCAAAGGCAATTACATTAAAATAGATTATACTGTGTGAATTGAGCCATTTAGAAGGTGAGAACCAAAGAAACAGCTCTGATCCCCCCTCTTTCTAAATTGCAGTTTTAGTTCCTTGCAATTCTGAGGCACAAAAGTAGGTGAGACTGCTTTTGTATCTGCAAAGTGCTTTATTTCTGAGTGTAATTCTAACTGAGTGCAATCTAGGTTAAAAGCTGGACAACTGGGTAATTAGAGCTCACTTGCTGCTAAAGGACGATCAGCTGTACCGTAGCTCATTTGTGTTCCCAGAGACTTGCTCTCCTCTCCCCTGAGCGGAGGCTGCTGCGGAAGAAGCATCTGTGCCCGGACTTTTCTTGATTGCGGAGATGATGGTGCTGGACAAGGAGGACGGTAGGTGGGCTGAGATTGTGTAAACCTGTGCTTAGTGTCTTCTGTGTGCTGCTAACGTAGAAATAAATAGTTTTGAAACAGATGTGCGCTGTGCATTTCAGAGTGCTCTGCTCTGAGGTTCTGATGTTTTTCTCCTGTGTAGGTAAAAGCATGCTTGCTCTTTATTTTTTACCTCGTCTCTGACATGATCGGACAGCCAAGAAGGTTTACTCCAGGCTCTGTTTGCTGAAGGACATAGCAGAAACAGCTTGATTTTATTTTTTAAATATCTATGTAGATTTTTCTTTCTGCAAGTTACTCTAATATATCCATTTTAGCCTGTTTGGTTTAACAGCTTTTATTGTAAATATAATATGGGGATTTTTCTTTCCCTTTCATTTGCATGCCATTTAGGTCTCTTTAATGTGCGCCTTTAATATGTATTTCTTGCAGCTTTTCTTCATAGCTATAAACATAATGACAATAAGCTAATAAGCCTCTGTGGCAAAAAAAAAAAACCAAAAAAACAACCCAAAACCCAACATTGGTTTATTCTAAGAATTTACTCCCTTCTTTTAATAGCAGAAGTGGAGATTCATTTGAGATGTAATTTCATGAATGAAGCTGAAGGAGAGCTTGACTCATTTTAGGACTTCACATATGCTTATTTTTTTTAAGCTGACTAGTTCTTATCAAGGATGCTTAAGGGGAAAAATTTGATGTGAGGAGTATCAGACAGTATTAGTAGCCTGAATGACCTGATGCTGTCTTTTGCACATTGCCTGCCAGGGTGTGCAACTTCACTGCTCAATCATCAGTAGTTTCTGGGACAAAAGTGGTAAGGCCAATCACAACTTTTTAATGAGGGCTTTTTGGCTTTTTTCTGCTAAGGCTGCTTTGTGGCTTAGGGCTTCCCTCATAGCTCATAGACTGAAAGCAAGGATTAAAACTGAGGCAGAGCAGAAGGCTTCTGTAGCCATCCACATGGACTTTCATCCATGGCGCTGCCTCTTGCCAAGGACCTCTGCCTTGGTGGCACTTTGTGTGGGAACTACATCTTAACTTTTAACAGGTATTTTTACCTATTATCTCCTTATTCCACTCCACCTGTATAAGTGGATGAAGTGGACTGTGGAATGGATTCCCCTGATCTTTTAAAATTTATTTCAGAAACTTCTCTAAGTGTTAAAAAAAAAAAAAAAGTCTTAGGCTGTTGCCATTTGAAAGTGCGAGAAATTACTGAATATTTGTAAGACTGTAGACAGGAAACAGCCTTTGACAGGGAGCAAAAGAGCCTGGACAAATTGGAAGTTGGGCATTTTGGCAGTGGCATTGATTTTACTTGAATATATGTATTGCTTTTTAAAATATTTATGAGAAAAATAACTTGTAATTTAAAGTCACTTACTTTCCTATGTCAGGGTCACGATAACCGTGTTTTGTGACTAGTACTGAAAGCTGCTCAGTGCTATTAAGTTGAAATTATATGATTTTTATTCCACAACCCATATCTGTCTTCTAGTATTTTACAACTGAATTAGTATTGCATTGCAGAATAATTAGGAAGGCTTGACTGCTGAAAGACCAGAAGTCTTCTACTAAAGTTTCTCTTCCCTCTCTCCTTGCTTCTCAAAAAAGGGAGTATTTTAGATGTAGCATTTGAGATCTTGTCTCAATGTAAGTTTGATTTCTAAAATTCTCATGCTGGCATGTTCACACATGTAGAATATTAATCTAGTTTCTGGGATGGCATGTGAGGTTTTGTTTCTTGAAGCATTTGGGACAGTGAGAAAATGTGGGCTTTTCACAAAGACTTGACACCTTTAAAATACAAGACCAAGCAGAAATGCATCATTATCAGTGCCCCTTGTATGCAGATTCAACCAGATTTGGACTAAGAGTTGACCAATGTGAGATCAAAGTCCCTGTATAAGTTGTCATGCCCTTCTGAATTTATTCCATGCTAATTAAATTGGCATCCCAAAACTCTGAAATAATCTCATTTGTAGGGGGGAAAAAAATAAATCACGGGCTTTATTTCTGTTAAGATCTCACAAGTTCCTTTGTTAACACAGTAGAACTTAAAAAAAAAAAATGAGTAGATGTGGAGCATCTGTTACACATCTTCTAGATCAGCTTTGCAGTTGACTGGCCTGTGGATAAAAGACACGCTAAGTGTTTGAGTATTGCTTATGCTGGGAAAACAAATGAAGCTAACAGGGTTTCAAAGGCTTTGAAGCAGTGTCACTCTCAGAGGTGTTCAGTTGTTTTCTTTGGCAATATAAGTTGAAGCAAGCTAGTTTACTTTATTAGAGGCATAAGGCTACTCTTGTAACCTTCCTCTGACTAAGATGAATTTGGCTGACTGACCTTATTTCTTTCTGGACCACACATGTTATGCTGGGTTTGTTTTTTTTGTTGTTTTTTTGGGGGGGGTTTCCCCTCCTTAGGATTTATCTCTTTTAAAGGGCGGCAGCATTTTCTGTATTTTGTTAAATCTCCCTTTTCAATTTCTGCCTCTCTACAGAACTATGTTCTGCTATGATGGAGCAATGCAAATCAAGTAGAATAGCCCAAATTAATTCTTCACATTGGCGGCAGTATGATTGCCTGCATGGAATCAATAATGCATCATAGAGGGATCAAATTTTGGAGTATAATGTGTGAATAATGCTTGACACAAAACAAAAATTCAGTCATCATAATAGCAATTAGGAAAAAGCTGCAGCTTATCCCAGCTGTAATCTCTGTTAACAATGAAGCACAGCCTGGTAATCAGCATGTATGGTATGAAATGCACTAATAGAAATCACGGCTCTTTGTTATGTGTGTGGGGGGTGAAAGTTTCCTTTTCAGCTAACTTGTGCTGTGTTAACCAGACATGGCATCCTTCAACCAAATTGTGGAGTGTGTGTGCACTTGTAAAAACACTGATCAGCTGTGTGTTCATCCCGACGTTTGCATAGACAGGAGCACCCCAAATCACGGGTCCTTTGTGTTTTTGAGCAGAACTCTGATTAAACAGATCACAGGAGTGGGCTGAGTAAATAACATATCAGAGGACTCCATCAAACATGTACCTTGGTTTTATATAGAAAGTTTTTATATATAGTTTCTTTAAAAATGAAAAATAGAGATACTCAGTGGTTGTGTGCATTGGCATTGGAGAATGGGTCTTAGGTTGATGGGTGGTATTTAGGGCAATGAATATTAGGTAATTTGAAACTGGAGTAGTGCAGCAGTTGGGTTCCCTGTTGTGTGAGAGCCCATCTTGCCTGTCACAGAAGGTAAAAAAAATGCAGCATTTGGAATTAGAAAAGCAGAGAAATGAATTGTGTAATGTCAGTGACATGAAGTGTGCCACGGTGCCATGGCTGGGACAGCAGAGCTGTGGGCTGGCTTCACAAGGGAGCATGCCAGCTGCCATATGGAGGGACCTATAGGTAGGTGTATCCTGTAGATGGATAGGTAATCCATCTATCTCCAGCAATGCAGGACCAAGCAAGCCTCTTCTGCAGATAAAAATCTTTATGCACACTAAAATACAGCAGGTACAAATTGTGCTACTTAGGAAGAAGAGCTGTTCTGCATGCTGCTGGTATCTTTTGTTTTCCTTTGAGCGTACCTTTCTCAGGTGTACCTATTGAGGAGTCATGTAGAGAGAGAAAGGAAGATGGCATGATGACTTTTCCTCACGTGACGTGGAATTTAACTTTTCTGTTGCCTAATGTTCCAAAAGCTCTCTCTCTTTTTCCTTTTTATCTCCTGAGCACTCTACCTCGGACCTTCTCCGTGGTCTTCTGGTGTCTAGATTACCATGTATGAGGAATCCCTACACGTCTTCCCAGACATCAGCTTATTCAAAAACTGACTGATAAAGGACACCAAAGACCTTATTTTTGCCTATTTAGCTGAGTTATGTGGTGTTTTTTTGAGGGTTTGATCTTCACACATAAGATTTTGGTGTGATTTTGGAGGTTTGGTCTGGCTTTAGTTCATGACACAGTGCCCTTTTTGACTCAGAAGTACAGCAATGGATTAATATATTCACGAAGAGGAGATAAAAAGTTGTCAAAGAATTGTTCTAAATAAAATTGGAGCACATTTGGCAGCAGAACATGAGACTCGATTTGGCCATAAAGGATCAAAAAAACATTTGGACTGTTCCTCCAAGTGTGGAGATAGAGGTAGTTCTTCCTGGAGAATCCCTCTGCCCTGTTCCTGAAATGGCAAATACAGAAGCATGGCAGAACCATGGGGTAGTAAAGTAATTGCCTAAAGCTATTCAAGAAATGGAGCCTACTGTACTTGGAGCACTGATAACCTAGATATCCATTTAAAGAAATCTCATCTTATGGGAAGAAGATGAGTAAAAGGAGATGTCAGGCCTAAGAGGAGCAAACTGCTTTGTTTAGGGGTATGGCAGGCAATCAAATAGTTCCCAGTGTTTGTTCAGACTAGATAGCTGAAGGATCTGGGTAGGATGTCATCATACTTCATCCCCAGATGCTGTTGACACGTGAAAATTGCCTGGTTGACATAACAAGCGTTGAAACAGTGTAAGGACACTTTTCAGCTTGGGTAACAGGGCAAAGGAAGCAGCTTGTTCTTGGAAATCTGTTTGCTCTAATTTTGTTTTAATGCAGTAGAAAGTATACTTGATACCCTGGCAGCAGAACATAATTTGTCTTCTTTGGAGTTAGTGTTAAATTTTATTATCTTTAATAAATACAACATGAACATGTCAGCCTGTTTGTCATAGCCATTCCAAAAATGCTTTCTTATGGTAGAATCTTCGGAAAAATTCCTTTTAAGAGCAGTGCATTATTAATAAAGTAATCCATTAGGTCTGGTGATAAAGGGTCACAGCAGAGTCTGAAATACGTTTCTTAAATGGTTAAAAAATTTATCATGGTTGGAGAATTAATTGATTTCATTTGGAGGCTTTCTTAAGGTTTTCAGGCGTTGTGTTTAGAGACAGTTTTCTTCTCTTTGGAAATGTGCTTGCTGCTCAGTTTTGCTTCACTGTCATTAGCATGAACTATTACATTTCTGCTAAAGGCAAACTGTTCTTTTAGCATTATGACTGATTGCATCTGTGAGGAGTCCTACTTAGGTAAAGAATATGAAAGTTTATGGCAAATAAGGTATTTTACTTGAAATCAATTCAAAATCAGAATAATGGTATCAAGCATTAAGTGTTGCAGTATAAGAATAAAGAAGACACTGCAGATGCTGCTAAATGCTGAACTATAAAACTCTAATGGGTCTATATCTTTTAAAAATTGGACAGAATTGTCATCATTTAGAATACATAGGCATTGTTTTAAACCGTATAGAAATCACTGCCCCCAACTTCAATAATGTGCGTAACTGTTGCCAGGGAATGATTTATTCAGTGAATGTAGCTCCTATTCACTGAATACTGGGGGGTGGAGAGAAGGGCGTTTTAAAATGAAACTTATTCACTATTAGATTAACATAATTAAACCTATCTGAGAAGAATTCACCACAGCTACTGTTCTTTTAGTTCTCTGTGTGTATGTGTGTGTTTTCTCTGTCCTCCAGTGAGATGACTCCCAAAGCCCAAGTTTCCAAGCATGATGTGGAGTGCTATCCATGCAAACAGATGCTCAACTCTCCAGTGAATGTTCTTGCAAACTACTTTCTACTTACATTCCATATTGAAGTAAATAATGGATGCTCTTGTCCAAACTTAGAGGGTTTTTAAGTTTCACTGAACATTTTTGAATTCTTTACACCAATGTTAAGAGTGCCTTGTGTGCTAATCAAACTCTGAAAGGGTGATTTGGGCAGTGAAAGTATTATTTGTCTTCTTTTTAAACTATTGATATCAACAGTTCTAGTTTCTCTTAAAGAAAAAGTGGATGATTGTTGCATATTCATGACTGAACTTCAGAGAACTTGGACCAGAATTAAACAATTAACCCTCTCGCCAACATCCATTTGAGTAGAAGCCAGGGATGTTCCTACTTGGTTTATTATGGATCTGAGATACAGAAATGTATTCCGGAGGACTGTGTTTCTAATAAATAAAAAGGCATAATGAGAATGTAACTGGGAAGGAAGACAAAAGCAGCCATGCTTTAAATTGTTAATGATGGTGCCAGTGGCTGCAGCTTTACCACAGCTGTTTAAATTGATCAGCTAGTGAAAATGTTTTGTTTTGGCATTTTCCCTGCATGTGCAACTCTTTCGAAGGGACTTCTGGAAGCTTTTCAAAGGGGAATCATGATCTTTTTTTTAAACTAGGCTTAGAGCACCAGAGTTTCCAGTATTTTGGAATCCAGTATTTAAGGATGCAGTTCAGTTTTTCTTTTGTAAAATTTTTGGCTGATGAGCCATTATTTCCCCTAGATTTCATTTACCACTTTTTTTTCCCTCCACAAGTACTGCAAATTACTCACCACCCATAAAAGCAGAGGCAACAGCACACTTCCTAGATGTCCTTTTTTTTTTTTCCCCATCTCTATTTTACTGAAGTTACCAAGCTTGATCAGAACAGCAGAAAAGGGCTATGTTGATTTGCTATGCATCTTTTGGTCAAGCATCCAGTGTGAAATTGTTCCATAAAATGTACTTTTTCAGAGGGAACCTGCTCCTAATTTCTTTCCTGGTTGGCTCTACCTTGCAGCTGAAGTAGGTTAAGCAATATCTCTTTATTGCTTGTATCCCTTCCTCCTGTTCCAGAGAAATAGGTATATGTTTTGAAAAGATGCAATCTCTTCAAGGCAGGTAGGGGGGAGAAGATTGGACTTTCTGTGTGTTCACAAGTGATCTGGTAGAGTTGTTTGGGCAGAGGACTGGCTTTAGTTGGTGAGCCTTGGTGTTGTTTCCAGAACACCTGCTGCCTTGAGCTCATAAGCAGACTTGCCTGGGACCTTGTGTGATGCATCTTCCTGGCAATCCTGGTGGCAGGTGACTCCTGGACAGACCATGCCTTACATAATGTTGAGCAGCCAGGTTTCTGTGTTAATGTACTTGCAGTGAGGGTGGGTACTGAACATTATTCAGGATCCATTATATATTTATCCTTATACTCATTTGTGGAAAATGATTTCTGTAAGTACCCTGTTACGGTTATGAAAGCCTAAATAAGCATCAGTCTCAAACCCTTTGACCTGTCTGCACAGAATGGAGATCTGTTTTGAAAAGGACTCCTTTATATCTGTTTTTACTCCATGCCCTTCCATTCATTTGCCTATACAAAGCAATAAAGGGTAAAACCAAAGTAACATAAATTGGTCTGTCTTCCTGAATCCATGTCTCGCTAATGTACCCAGATTAACTCAACTGTAAATTGTCTCCTTTGGATGTCGTGTCTTGCTAAAAGTTTCCTATATGATTCATGATTTGGATTGCTTTTAACAGCTATTGGCTAAGCAATATGGTAAATGTACAAGGTGATGCAATTGGCATTAGTGAGAGGATGCACAGGAGCATGTAATGCAGTCAATACTACATTAACTACTGATGCCCAATTACAGAAACTGGAAGAGTGGCTTTTAGGAGCATTAGGACTTGCAGAAGAGCTGAGATCACCTGCCGCTCCTTGCCTAAAAGCTTCACCCTTTACGCGCTGGGATCAAAGCAAACATTTAGTTGCTATTTTGTCATGTATAACAACGAAGGTATTTCCCCCCCCCCCTTTTTTTTTTTCCAAAAAGTGTCACACTGATGCTTTTAGCAGATGTAAAATCCTATCTCTGTATTTCAAGACTCTACTTCCATCTCCTGGGGCAAGACTTTATTTGAATAAAGACTCTTTAACCACCCCTGCATTTATTGTTTCTCTGAAGCTTACTATTTCAGCCAGTTTTTCTTTTAAAGAAATACTAAGTGATATTTAGAGTGTCCTATTTCAGCGTGCCAGAGTGGGCTCCCTATTGCTTCCTCCAACTTCTTTCCCTTTTCTAGTCTGTATGAGATTGTTTGTGACCTCAGCTGGCTCCAAGTCTCTGAAAAGTGTTTTAAAATACAACCAGATACCACATAAAACAGGATATTTGAGTGTGCAACCTCTCTCTGCAGTCCACATTCAGATTAAGCACGCATTGTTTGCACCGCTGCTTTTAAACCCATTTGCAGGAGACGGCAAAGGACAACAGTATACTAAAAACAGTGCATACTTTTGGATTGAACTGTGTGATCAAAGGTTCTCAAACTATTTTAAAAATAATGACCAATGTCACTGCTGCATGGCAAAGCTAGCAACCTACAAAGTTCTTCTGGACTTGGAGTGAGATGGGAAATTAAGCAGCTCTAAGAACACTGAAATATTTTAATATAAAAGACAGCTGGCAGGTGGCTTATTGCTCTTGTTGCAGCATTTGTCTTTATTTCCAGCTATGATACTTGGCATATCACTGCTGCTTTTAATCCTCAAAGCATTTTGCCAGTACTGAGGAATTTATGCACCCCAAGTGATCATCCCCTGGAACTCAGGCCTGGATATCTGGGGGATGTGCCTGATCCCCATGAGGCACGGGTGGACTTCTGTGTTGTAGCTGTCCCTGGTTGGTTCTTCTCTGCTTTCTCTCTTCTGGGCCTGGGTCTCACCTTGCCTGCTGTCCCATGCTGGGTTAGGAAGTCAGACCCCTGCAGAAGAAGGGAGAAATAACTTCTGGACCTCCCGGAAAGGACAGAGTACTATTGAAGCAATTGCTCTCCTTAACTGTTTCCGAGGCAGTTTTATTGATCCCCTTTCAACTGGCAATTTTAATTTTGGGGGGTTTTTATCCCTGAGGTCCAGTCCAAGAAATTGCAAATTGTTGAAGGAAAGCCTTTGCTGGCCTATCTTCCTGCCAGAATTACGAGCATTGGTCACGTCCCTGTCCTGTCCCTGCCGTGACTGTGAGTGTTGGTCTCGTCTCCCTCTTCCAGTTCATGGGGGTGACAGAAAAAAACAGCGTAAGGCTGTGCTGTAAAACATCCTGACAGTCTACAGGCATTTCCTCAGCGACTTTTTTTTTTTTTTTTTTTGGTAGATGATGCCTTAACTTCTCTCAGCCAGCAGTTGTGTTGGTTGTCCATGTGTTTGCCCCGAATTCCCGCGGAGCTCTGCCCCATGCCTGGGTACGGGGCTGGCCCGGGCTGTTTGCTGCGGCCGGGGCCGGAGGAGGAGCTTGTTATTTTTAAGCCCGACTGCTGCTTTCAGGTGCCGATCGATGCTCTTTTGAACGTCTGGGGGAGGAGAGCAGAAGGTGACCTGCTGCTTTTCCCCTTGCACTAATGTGTTTAAAAGGTGGCACCAGCAGTGGGGGCGTGGGGGATCTCAGCTGAGCTGTGCCTTCAGCGCGCTTGAAACGCAGACAAGTATCCTGAGCTTGATGCATTTTCCAAGCTGTACAAACAATGTTTGAAAAGTCTGAGGTACCCAGCAGGGCAAGTCAAAACGTCCTTGAGCAACTTTGTATTTAGACAGTGTTTTCTCTTTGTCTTTGATCAGCAGGGAACAGATGTGCCTCCTCTCATGTGTGTGTTTGTGCACACCCCCTGATGTACGCGCATTCCCTGTCCTTGTGCAGGGCTGCAGTATTTAGGGTATGCTGTTATTCCTCTTTGTTCTTTCTTATTACTGTTGTTCTGTTGCTTTTTTGTTGTAGTTGTTTTTACAGCGAGTCTAAGTTGGAATTTAAAGAGGTCAGACTAAACAAGGTTTTAACTTACTCTTGCTCATTTCCTTATCTCTCTTTAACTTGGATAAAGTGGAGAAAGAATATATATATAGTAATGCTCCCTTTAAAAAAAAATTATGCATATATATAATCGATTCTTTGACTAGTTTTTTGGGGGGCAGGTTTTGAGTATTTGGTCTAAGTGGGCTGCTCACTGAAATTTGTACATTCATAAAATAGCTGATTGAAAAGCAATATTTCAGATAAATACAAGCCAGCGATCTATCAGCAGTTGTAATAAAAGCTGGGCTTCAGGCTGTGATTTTATTTTGAAATAATAAGAATTGCTTTATTCTTTTTACTTGAGTTACCATGGTAATTCTGTCGTGTAGCAGTGTTATATTGATTTAGAAAGTGGACAGTAATATTTCTTTTGTGTTATTCTGTTTCTAGGGGTTGATTTCTAATTTCCACTTGGAGATTACTTTTATAAATTTCTTAAGTCCTTCCACTTTTTTCTCTAGCAGTGTAATTTTCCTCTCACACATTGCTATTTTCTGAGCTTATTGGTTTGCTCTTATTTTAAATTAAACTTGCTGGTTTCAAATATTGAAATGACATCTTTGTCTGTGTCTCTACTTTGGTTTAGCAAAATATTACAGTCTGCTGTTTTATGCTTAATAATTCAAGGGAAGCTTTATGTCTGCCATCAGCGGTTGTTGGTAACTCATGACTAAACCAACACAGAGCTCAAACCTCTGACATTTTAATACTGTGTAATGGTGCTTCCACTCTGCACACTGGGTTTTTCTTTAATCTGCCTTGTGTGTGTGTGCTAAAAAGAATGCCAATTAAACTCTGAAGAGATCAGGAGGAGCTTTGGGGTGGGGCTGGGTCTTGGCCACTTTAGGTCTGTAATGCTTGAGAGAATCACTGGTTTTATCTATGGCACAGGTACCATTCCTGGCTACCCATATTTCTTTTGCAATTAAGAAGCTTCAAGTTTTCTAGAAGAAAAATTTTGACTTGCAGAAATGTTTGTACTCGTGGCTAGCAAAAACTAACAAACTCCTTTAGCTCTGTACAGGATTGTTGTGTAAGATTTTCCCAAACATTCTGATTCTGTGCTACCTTAACTATGGAACACTGCTCTTAGATTGCCACTGCTTTAAGAAATGACAGTCTAAATAGGACATGGCTGTTCCTTGTGGCATCTCTTTCTTTTCTTGTGAATGAGAAATAATGCTTCTGTTCCAAACCTCGGGGAAGAGGGAAAATGAACCTCAAGCATCACTATCTTCAGAAGTGGTGTTTTAGATCCTGAAACCAAAGCCATGGATTCTGCTTTCCAACAGGAGTCATTCAGATGATCTTTTAGTACAGAGGGTGGGATACTTACTTTGTGAGCACTAAGGACAGATTTCCTGATAGTATAAAACCACCACTGATAGGCTTTGTGGTGCAAGTAACTGGTGGGAGAGGGACTGAAGCCTTGTGCTGTTGCCCCTTGGTTTCATGCCTGAATGAAGCTCACAACAGTAAGAAAAGGAGCCCAGGAACCCCAGCTGATCTCTGTGGGGATCCCTAGAACATCTACAACCAAGAATTACCACCAGCTGGAAAGGGCAGAAGAGGAGGAAAAGGGTGGCTTGGACAGGTGCTGGTTCACCTCAAAAGGTGAAGTGAGGTGTGAAGTAGCTGGTAAAAGGCAAATGCAGTCCTGGAATGAATTGAACAAGAAACTGCTAATAATGATTCCTGTTCATAATGCTGCAGAGAGGCACTTGTAGGCACATAGGTAGACCTTGTCTGCTATGGATAACTTGCAGATCCCTCAAGCTAGGGGACTGTAAATCCTTGTGGAAGCAGGGGCAGAGAGGATGCTCATGAAAAGCAATCTGTGCTTCAGCTCATCTGCCTTTGCAAAATGAAAGCTGACTAGTCTGAATAAGCACTCTGAGAGGGGAAATACCAGGGAGGAAGGAAAAGTGGACTTTTTATCCCAAAACATTAGAACAAGTAGTTGGAAATGGCTAAGAATGTTTCTAGACTAGCAATTTAAAAGCTTCTGAGCTTTTGGTCTCTAGATCTGCTTTCCTCAGAGGGTAGTGGAGGCATGAAGCTGGCTTGCTTGGGTTAGAGAAAGGGATGGTGTAATAGCCTCTGGCTGCAGGAGCTGGAACTCACAAGTCTTTCTCATCAGTCCGTGCTGAGGCATTTATGTCACAGCCTGTGAAGCTCTGTCAGTGTTTCCATAAAACCCCTGTATTTTCATGAACATTCATTTATGGCGAAAGTCTGCTCGTAAGATCCTGCCTGAGGTTACCTCTTTCTTCCCTATTAAAATTTTATAAACCTGTCACTTGGTTGGGAATTTTAGTTTTCTGTGAAAGTAAAA
The DNA here is from genome assembly GCA_013400435.1 of Pycnonotus jocosus. NCBI lineage: Eukaryota > Metazoa > Chordata > Aves > Passeriformes > Pycnonotidae > Pycnonotus > Pycnonotus jocosus. The sequence goes on from VWYP01016398.1 coordinate 109,740, forward strand.
TAGAAAGGGGCCCTGATGGGGAAGCATAGAGGTTACAGTATAATTTTCTTCCTCAATGCTCCCTTTAAAAATAAATAAATAAATAAGTAAAAAGGCACAAGCTACAATCTTACGGGTGAGCTCCTTGATGAGAATGGCAAAAGCCATGTTTGCAGGTTCTGAACTTCTTTTCAGTGATGTGATTTGGTTTGATCTGAGTGTGAAAACCCATAAGCAGCTGCTGCTCCCAGAAGTCTCCCTTAGCTTTTCTGTGTGCAGGTGTTGCCTGTGCTGTTCAGCTTGAGAGCAGTGATCCACAAAGTTTAAAACCTTCAAATAGGTCCTGACCTGTGAGGCTGTAATGGCCCTTGGAGCCTTTACGGCCCATCAGATGATGTCTGTTACACATTAGTCTGTAATAGCTCCAGAATATTTTTTTTTTTAATCAGTAATTATATCTCTCTACAATGGAGTGCAGTGGCTCCTCAAGCTAAAGCACAGTTTTCAAGTAATGCAACAAGAGACTGTTTAATGTCTCTGACAGTCTTGGTGCTGAGCACAGATCCTCTGTTTTCTTTCTTCAGCATTTTCTTTCTCATTCCTTACTCGTGTTGCAGCAAATCCATGCTACCAGGAGCTGTCATCTCACCCCAGATTCAATGTGATGTGGTAAACAAATACCTCATATTGTGGGTCTCCTCAAAGTAATGATCTGGTCTTTCCCCATCACAGTTGCTTTTCAGGAAGAGCTTCAGCTGATAATTTGCAATCTTTTTAGTAGGGCTCTATGCTCAAGAGAGCAATCTTGCCATGGTGGAAAAAAGGACCAGATGATTTAATGGACTTTTTTTATAATCATTGCACTCTCTATCTGATCTTTTTGTGGGATACAGTGCTGCGTGCATCCTAAGTTGGGATTTGGGTTTGCTACCCCCTACCTAAAATGTATTTTCTTTCCCTATGGTTCGTTCAATTATAACTCTAGGATATATCTTCTGGGACTGAGTAATTGGCTAGGTCAGAAGTAATCTTTATTTTCACTGGAGAGATGTTTACAAACTGATGCTGTAGTATCTCTTTAAAACCCACTGAGAATCTGATTAAAGGCCTGAGGATCTTCTGCAAAGATTGCCTGCTCCCAGTTGACTTGAAAGGGTCAGCATGCTGTCACAGTTTCGACGACTAAGAATTAACTTAAGGCTGATTCAAATGCTACTCTCTGTGTACTGCATTGATTGGACTGCTTTCAGATGGCAAGAGGTAACTTTATCCTGCAGCATGTGTGAACTCCATTTAGTTAAATAGGGAAGCTGAATGAATATGCTTGCTTGTGGCATGGGAGCTCAAAGGTGAACACGTTCTACCCCTTCTGCCCTGAATTAAATACTTTGGGGAGGATGGGAGAGAAACGTAATTCTTGTGGTAGCATGCTTGGGATACTGACTGCTGCAGCCGTTCTTCAGCAAGTGCAGCTCCTAAGTATCACAAAATCTTTCGTTCTCTTCCCCTATGCACAGTCTACCCCGTGGGCTTGGCCATGATGAGATGGGATTGCTTGTAGTGGAAATAGCAGCAGAGTCCTCTTTTGAATGGGAAAATAAACCCCAGACCAAATAAAATTAGTTTGGTGCAGCATTATCACTGCTCCTTTTTCAGGAATTGAAGATTTTTAACCTGGTTTCATGTGAGCATCAGTGTTCAAAGGCATCTTGAATTAATGTGGAAATGACATTAATGATGCTGACTCACACAAGGCTGTGGGGTTTGTGGTGTCATACTTGCAGTTGCTAGCCTTGGAGTAGCTTTTAAAAAGGTCCTGCTGAATGCAGCTGCCTCAGACAGTGATGGGCTCAGTGGGAAGCAATGCCAGGCTGCAGACTGGTGTATTCCTGCTCCATCAGGGTCTGGACCAAAGCAGGCACTGCTGCTGCTCGTGCTGCAGCTCAGCCTGTCATGGGGAAGTTCTGCTGAGCACCTTATGGAAGGAAAATGGGCTGGGCTGAGGTGTATTCCTGACCTCCTGTCAGCCTCCTCGCCAAGACAGTGGCTCCTTGAAATGGTGGAGCATCTGGGGAAGGTGTCCCACCAGCATTAAAACTTCAGCCAGGACACAGGGGCCAGCTAGTGTAAGTCAGTGAGCATCTTGCTGAAGGTGGGGATTCCTGATTTCCTGCCTCCTGTGACATCTGGTACACTGAAGACCTTCCTGGTGACAGTCACAGCACTGAGAGGCCTTCTTGAGGTTTGATAGAGACATCAGTACTGTTCTCAACTGAACAGTCCCAAGGGTTTGGTGTATCTATGTTAAAGAGATCAGATTTCCCTGAGCAATTTTGTAGGGATTCTTCTGGGTTATCTTAGGGTGAGTGCAATGTGGCTGTAAGACAATATCACAGGCTAAATTAAAACCATGGTGTTTTTTGGTTTTTTGGTGTTCTTTTTCTTTTTTTGTATTGCAACTGTTGTAACAAATCCAGGAAGAAGAGATGCTGAAAATGCTGACAGGCTCTGAGTTAGAGCAAGCAGAGAGACCATGCTGCAGGAATGTACTGCTCAGCTTTAATTGTGCCCAGTGCAATGTTTGTGTTCCCCGTGGCGCTTGGCCACACTCGCATCCAGAGCTGCAATTTGCCAGTGGTCACTCTCAGAAGAAAAATATGTGTTGGCAGGATCCTCAGCGAGCTGATGGCGACGACTGCACCAGCCAAGGTGGAGGAAAAGAGAATGATTTTGATATCTCCTGAAGGTGACCAGCCATGAACTCAGACAGTTTCCATCTGCAAGACTTGAGAAATGACACCAGAGACTGACATGCTGACCACAAGGCAGCAGCCCCTCCAGCCTGGGACTGCATGTCCTCGCTTCACATGCAGTCCCAGGCTGGAGGGGCTGCTGCCTGGTGGTCACTGTAGTTCAGTTGTGACATGCTTCACTGTACACAACTTAATCCATTTTCTGTTCAGTAAACAAGGCTCTGATTGCTTCTTGAGACAAATATTTTCACCACCTTTTGCCACTTTAATTTTTTTACCAAATTAAGCAGTGCACTAAGGAGCCTCCATGTTACATTTGATGGATACTCAATGTTTGCTTCTGCTTCCTTTCATCCTGTCTTCTTTCTGCTCAGGGTGGTTGGCTCCTTCCTCTGCACAACCTCCAAGTGTTTTGGTCCCAAATGACGACTTGTTTCCCACCCTACTCCCACCCCAAAGCAGGTAGATAAAAATTTGAGCTCAATAAATCCCTTGCCAAATCCCGAACTCTACTTACAGTTTCTCAATGTGTGCTGTTCTCATTCAGCTTGTGAGCTTGCAGCACTGACTCTCCAAAGAATGCTCCTTCACGATGCTTAATCAAAGAAAGCAGACGTTTCTTGGTCTCGGCTCAAGTTTTTATCAGATCTACAGAATAAGTCAGTTGTGAAGATGATTATGCTGGTCCCTGCTACAAGGGAGGGTCATGAGAGTTGTTATAGTACCAGCTGTGAACAGTGTGACAAGTCTCATTCTGTTTCAATTAAATGAATACTCTTCAAATGGTATTAACCTAGTTAAAATTTTGCTTATCAAAGCAAGATCTGTAAAGCAAGCCAGGTAAGTGCCTATTACTGTTTGAAGTTGTATGAGAATGCAGGAGGAGGAGTTGATTTTGAACTTTCCTCACGCTGCATATCATGATCAAGCGCTTAAGGCAACTTTAACATCTGAATGATTTCGTCATTAAAGTAGTGTTGATAGCAGGGCTGTGTTTACTCAGCATTTCCCTGCCAGCTCTCAGAGCACTCCTTCCACTTAAGTATTTACCCTTGAGTTCAGAAGAGATGCCTACCCAGTGAAGGAAAGGTTTTTGCACATCCTGTGGATGCAGGATGAACAGCGGGATTTTCATGAAGTAATGCTGAAAATGCTTTCTATGTCCTGGGAGAAATCATTAAGACATCATGTAGGAATAAAAACCCAACAGGACTTGATCCTGCCTGTGGTTTTATTTGTTTGGTACTTTGCTGTGTAGGCCAGTGTATGCCTGGAGAAGAGTAAGAAATAACCTTTAAATTAGAATGTTTGAATTCAGCATCAAGAAAAAGATTGAGAAGTGCAATGACAGTACAGTAACTTTCACAAAATAGCAGCATTTTGGTAACCTGTGGTGGAATGAAATTCTGGGCTCCAGACCTCAGGTGTGAATGCTACATGCTGAATTGCAAAAAACCCATGTAAGTTCATGCGATTCTTGCTTCAGTACCAGACAAAAGGCAGATCAGTATGGGTGCTGGCTGTCAATCTGTTTCCAGTTTACTTTGGGAGTAATATTTTGTGTTATACCGCATCAAATGCTAATCTAGCTGTGCTTTTTGTATCACTTATGCAATTTAATATGTCATCCTCACCTCCCCCCTTGCTTGATTTACTCTGCTATATAGTATGTATTATGGTAAAATGCTTTTCCTCTAAAATAGGGAAAACCAATTTGGGAACAATGCACCAACCAAATAAGGTACATGGCGATATTTTAAAAATATTGGCAAAGAGATATGCAACAAAGCACATAAGCTGAATTTGGAAATGTGGAAGTAAATAGTATCTCTGTTTTGGAGGAGGTAAGTACAGTCAGCAAAGGAGAAGGGCGTCCATGCGTGAGTTTAAACCAGGGCATGCTGGGGGTTTTGTGGGTTTCTGGTATTACTGGCTCCAAGTCAGAACTGATGCAGAGGGGATGTGGAACCTGCCATTTTTAGAATATACACAGACGAATATTTCTAACTACTTAAGGGTTTGGCAACATTTGGTCTTTGTTTTACATGATGACTGATCAACTCATCTTAAGTTTTCTCATGAGTCTCGTGAGGTTTGGCTGGTTTTGCACAGGGTGCCTCACAGGAACCAGATCCAGCGAAAGAACTGGGAGATGATGAGTGTAGCATTTCTCCTTTTTGTGCCACAGTCCCATGCAGAGGGCTCTAAAGGGTGGTTCAGTTGCCCAGTTCTGGTGTGGGGTAGCAGAGCAAGCACTCTGTGCCTCCAGCCTGTGGCTGTCCTGTGGGAAGCAGTGCAGAGGGAGCTGGTGGTGCTGCTGGCACAGGGCTGGGAAGCAGAAGCCAGCCCCTGTTTCAAGCTGGAGACAGCTGAAGACACTGCATGGGCAGCCCCCAGCCAGGGCCAGGGTGTCCCATACCCTCACCAGCTCTCCCTCAGCTGAGGTGCTTGGCTGGAGGCAGTGTCTTGCTCCTACCTGATAGTGTGTGGCTGAAGGGATGGTTTGGTGTGTGCAGCGAAGAGAGGAAGTGCAGAGACCTTCCCAAGTGCTGTAGCTGAGCCTGTTTGTCCCCGTGTGGGCTGTGGTGCAAACCTGGAGGTGCAGCCATTTGCCTTCTGCGTCTGAGGAGCCATCTGCTGTTTACCCTCATCTTCACAGCTTCTCTCAGACATCCGTGTGGCTCTGTACTCATCCTGCCTCTTCAAAAGATAGAAATCTTCATTTCTCCCTCCATTTCTGAAAAGCTGAGATTCTTCAGTCCTTGAATCATTTGACTTGCCCTCTGCTATGCTGCCTTTGCTGCATCCCTTTTATATAATCACCGCAGCTCACAGTATTCTGTAATACAGCCCCAGTCCTCTCCCTAATAGACTGCTATGATGTCCATGACTTACATCCCTGAATTTTCATTACTGCTACAAAGACTTTTATGCACTTTAAAAGTGAACAGATGGATTCTTCCCTATTTTGGAAGAGATCATTCGTGCCTGTCCACCTTCTCAAGTTCACCTATTTTCATTACTTTAACTTAAAATGATTTGTGGAGCCTTCTGAGCTCTCAAAATTAAACTGGAGCCTGAATAAGATTTGAACCTAGATTTCCCTCATCTAACCTAAAGTAGATGATAGCTTCAAGGGAGGACCTAGAGAATAGTTCATTTTGGTTATAGTTCAAAACAGTAGTCAGTCTGTTCTTTCCCACTGAGCTCTTTCAGAGTTGTTCCAAGGAAGCTCACAAAGACCCCTTCTGAGATTGAAGTGGGAACAAAGTGCTAATTGTTAAATTATCTTTTATCGCCCCCAAACCTAAGGAAAATCATCTGAAGGATGTTAGTTGCATACAGAGTATTTCTGTCTCCATCCAGTGTTAAGTAGTCTGTTTTAGAAAACCTTTATATTTTGTTCTTTGAAGCTCTCAATAGGCTTTTGCTCTCAAACAATATCGACTCTAGCAGGTGGCATTTTTGGCAAATGACCTCTCCTCAATACCAGGACGTTCAGATGTTGGCCTTTCTCATCTTTTTCAGAACTGTTGAAATAGGAGGTGAAGGGCAAAAGCACTGCTAATAGGGTGAAGATGCACTAAGATCTTGAACTGGAAGAAAATCAAAATATTGTTTTCCAAGGAACTGGGTTGCTGGTGAAAAGCATGGTGTGATAGTTGGGTGTAGGAGCTGGCAGCACTTCTCTCTAGAAACAAATGACGCAATTTTACAAGAGCAGGTCCTCTGCTGTGGCAGAGGTTAATTATACGAGTGGTTCTGCAACTCACGGCTTTTTCTTCTGCGCTCTGCTCACATTTGCCTTTCTGACGTGAACTGCAGTAATGTGCACAATTCATGTGTCTCCGTCTGATTTTGGTTAATTGTAGTAGTAATTACTAATTTCCAACCCTTGACCTGATTTTTTAATCGCATTTTTTAAACGATCTTTTTGTGCCATTTTGGAATTTGGTGTTTGGTTTTTAATTTAGATAAATTATGCTAAAATGTTCTTGAGAGAGCTGCACGCTGAGGTCAAAAGCGTTATCTGCACCATGCCCATTTTCTCTAACCTATTTTAATAATCGCAGCTGCTTTCTTTAATGGGTAGCTTTTGTTGAACTATGCTAAATCTGTCCTGTTTAGACCAGGCTGCTGAGGAAGCAGTAAAACAGAGTCCTGCAGAGTGGCCCTGAGGCTTCAGGATCACTGCACGGGTTGGGAGGTTCTAGGGCTGGGTTTCCCTCTTCCACCGTCACAGCACCCCCGCTCCTATAACCTGAAGCCTTTCCCTCTCTTTTTCCCTATAAGTAAGAGGCAAATGCCCTCTGCTGCTGTTGTCCCTCACATGGAACCAGCCTGAGCTGCGGGACAGCTGTCTGAGATGACTAGCCACATCCACCTCCCCTCTGGACATTGCCAAGGGGAGTTGGCCCTTCATCCCACAGATGGTCATCATGAACAGCAAGGGCTGGCTGTCAGCCACCTCGTGGGAGAGGTCTCAAAGCTTTTAGGAAAGGCAAGTCTTTATCCCTCTGCTCCCCCCAGGCGTAGAAGTGGGTGTATGTGTCTGGAGGTGGGGGCATGGTGTGCTTTGGCTGTTTGTGGTGAATTGTATGAGGTTTCCTGCAGACTTCCTCCTGTCCCCTCCTTGCACTTTGGATGGGGAAAGTTTAACCCAGTGCAACGCTTTCAAACTTGGAAACAGGTATTAAGGAGCAATTAGCTGGCCAGCCTCCCTGGATAAAACAGAGAAACCTTGCCAAAGATCTTCTTGTCTTTAAACATTTGTACAAATCTCTTGTCAAATATAGAAGTAATTGCCTTCTCCCCCTTTCTTTCTCCTCTCTCCTCAACCACTTTAACTCCTGCATCTGGTTTAATATAATGGGTGTTTGCATGAATGGCTTAGTTAGCCATGGTGGTAATAAAACACTTTAAATTTATTGTGACAGTTGGATTTAATTAAAAAGTACACACTTAGAAAAGTAAAACATAATGCGTAGAAGGAGTCAGGAAGGTTTTTCTCCTTTTCTACCAAAAAGCTAATTAGAGTTGTATTTTAAATTGTTTATGTGCTGCTAATCATTGTAATAAATCATTTATACTGAGAAAGACACACTCTAATGTGCTTGTGTAACTGTTTATGCTCTCAAGTTTCTATCATGAACAAATTGATCTGGAAGGGAATTTATTAACCACTGGGGAAGAAATCATTAGTGCTTTCTCTAAATATTCCCTAGGTACACTTTTATCATAGCAGTTTACTGTTTTAACTAAAAGTAATGTTACAGGGCCTTGGTTTAATTATGATGCAAATTGACTTTCCATCATTTAGAAGGAGGGAAAACTGCCTTTTTGCTGGTAAGATACATCTACGTTGTAACTGCCTGAGCACCTCACAGTTTCCACAGGTATTTTTGTGGAAAAAATCCCCTATAAACTCATGTGGGAACTTTATGGAAGTTTTAAAATACTCCAGAAAGTTTAATCTCTTTAATCTACCTAGCCTTTGATAAAGGATCTTAGAATAAGGTAAGTGTGGCCTGTTATGTTAAATCTTTTGCAGCTGGCAGCACATTTACACATAGAAAGCAATTTGGTGCCTTTTTTCACAGTGCTGGAGACCACTTGAAATCTTTTGGAAATAATTGCTGTTGCTGGTTCCCCATTGCCAGCAAAGGCACCAATGCAGAGATTTTCTGTAATTGTGTAAAGTCAGTGGCAGAACTGCAGTTATAATCTGAGGTTTTTCTGGTTCATAGTGCCTAATCCAAACTGGGAGCTGCTGGCATCTCAGCTCTTCCCAACGCTTTTTAGGGTGGGCTTGTCCTGTGGGTCCAGAGGTGGTGGAAGAGCCCACAAATCCCTGCTCCCCTGGGCTGAGGGACAGCTTCCATACTTGGAGGCATTGCTGAATTAATTTTCAACATTTGTACTTCTCCCTTGGTAGTAAATTGCATTTCCCACCCTGCCCAAGAAAGCAAATCTGGGCACTGAAGGCTCCAGTTAAAGCTAGTAGGTTTTGTGGGTGCTTTTTAGACTTAGTTGCAATTACTTGAGTACTGAATTATTTATTTACAGGTCGTTGGGTGGGTATACCAGCAACATGTAGATTTATATAGTTGAAATGGTAGTTAGGCACTTTTATTTGAAGATCTCTGTAACTTGATAGGGAGGTTTCATTTTCTATGCAGTATTCTTAATCTTAAATACAATAACAACAAAATATCAAAGAATGCCCACAGCAAAGCCACCCAGCGACAAAACCAACCAGTGTTCCAGTTTTTGGTAAAGCAGTCTGCAGCTGTTTGCAGCCGAGAAAAGAGAGTGGACATGAGTAAAATTGTTCTTCTAGATACATACATTATTTGGAGATGACCGAAAAAGGATTTGATGGTTGATGTACATGTGTTCATACGTCACAAAGATGACCTGTTGCCTCAGGGAGTTGGGCAGTGCAATGCCTTTGGGCCTTAGGTACCTACACTTTTATTTGTACTGTTTTGGCTTTTTTAAAAATATGATCCTTACCTTCTCATGGTTGAGTTAATGTTGTCTTTTTCTCCTTAGCCCTAGGGAGGCTCACGAGTGACAAATGTTTGTGTGTCAGTCCTGGCCATGTGTATGCTGTGCCACCAGCAGCCTCTGTGTGTGTGTATGTGAGAAGAAATTATTGGTGCTTCAGTTACACATCACTGAAGTGGCTTTTGATTTCTAGAATTTCCCCAAAATATGTTGTTTTTTCCTACAAGATGAAGGTGTTCATTATCTATCTCCTTTTATTTCAGATGTTTGAAATCCAGTAACATTATATACATTTTGCTGGCAAAGTGGGAATTTTTTTGAGACTTCTAGCTATTCATTTTTCCAGAAACCTACTATGCAATGTTCTGCCACATTAGGTTTCTCTAATAATCCATGGGAGCATGTGATCAAGATCTATTACTGCCTCTCAGTGTGGTCGTCACCTAATTTCACGAGGAGCTGTAGTGGCATTTCGCTTTGCTGTTTGCAGGTCTAAATCTGTATTTCTAAAACCTTGCTATACTAACTAGGCTTCAGAACTGTAAGGAACCAAAGGACATCATATGTCTTCTAGAAAATGTGGATTTTTCTCTTTTTTTTTTTTTTCTTTTCTTCTTTTTTGTCACCTTTAGATCCCTTTATGGCTGTTTTCAGAGAAAAATATGAGACCTTCAGTCATTTTGTATTCTGCTGAATCTGACACGCAGAAATGTAAACGTGTCTATTAGAATGCCATTAATTGAGAATAATAAATGTCCCTTTACAAGTGAAGTCTTTATATAGAGGTGACTCCTGCTGAGATTCCTAAAGGCATTTTTCTTTCAAAGCTCAAATATTTCAGCACTTAAAGCAACATTTGATATCCTCTTGCTGTTTCTGTGGCCTGAGCCTCTGCATTGCTGTGGCTTCTTTTTCTTCTCTTGACACTTTACAAGGTGCATTGCATCCAAACGTGGACTTTTTCTGCAGAATTGTCCCTGAATTAATGGAGCTCAAAAATCCCCAGTGGCAGTTTTGTAAAAAGTCCCAGAGTTCAGCAATGGCTTGTCCTTTGACAGACGGAGGGAGAGGGAAAGGAACCAGCACAGCCACGTAATAAATGTAGTTAATGGAACAAAGCTGGTGCCCGTTTGCTCCAGTGGAGCCATGAGGACAAGTTGCTCTCTGCCACCACGTGCTGTGCAAGAACAGCTTTTGTGTGCAGGCTGCTCGTGCAGCTTTGGGCCTGTGTAAAAGTGTAAAAGCATCTTGAATGACACAAGTGTGTGTCTGCAAGCTACTTAAATACATAGCCTTGGAGAACCAGGTCTGTAGGTTTTGAAGTAGAGCTCTGTTGTAATGCCAAACTTTCTTAATAGCCTTGGCACACAGTAGACTGATGAGATTTAATACCTGCCCTTTAAGCTGCATTTTCTCTCCTTCCCTGTTAAAAATTCCTTGCAGCTGGGCATGAAATTACTCAGGTTGCCCCTTCTACTTGTAAGGCTTTTAAAATGTTGGCATCCCAAAACAAAGGGACAGTGGCTTTTTTGTGATGTGGCGGGAGCCTTTCGTGGATCTGTGAGGGACCTGGATTGCAGAAGTGCTGGCGAAAATTGCTGCTTCACAATTTAGGATAGAAATGAGGCAAACCCCGTCCACGATGAGTAAAAGTGAGTAATAGTTTTAATATATTAAGGCTGTGGAAGAGCCAAGGACACAGGTTTGCTCTGATCTTGTCGTGCAGAATGGGAAGAAGTGGTGCCTTGTTTTAACTCTTCACCAGCCTCTGGGGAGGGGAATGTGCAGGTCTCTGTGATTAATAAAATCTTACCAGAGTCATATGTAGTGCTGCAATGGATTGGCTCAAGGAAAGCCACCAAATGGAGCTGTGATGAAGCCATCCATGAACTGCATATTAAAGACTGATCATTCTCTGGTGTTTATAGTGCAGAGCATCTGTCTTACATGCTAACATCCAAAATATTTCTCTGTCTGCTGATAATGTGATGGTAACTGTGGAATGCAGCTTTACCATTTTTGAAGCTGTATAGCAAAAACATGAGCTTAGGGGTACGTGAGTATGATAATACATTAACATAAAAGTACAACTTTTTCCTGAAATAATAGGCATTCCTCCTACCACAACTGAAGAGAAAGAAAAGGTATTGTCAGTGGAGGTTTGCATATTGTACTGCAAGTGTATTTTGACACTAGAAACTGAAGAAATGGGAAATTAGATATGTCTGGGGAGTAACTACGAATCTAAGTGTCAGGTTTGATACTGGCAGACTTTGTGGAACCAGTAGTTCAAATCTCCGGAGGGCTGGCAAAGCCCTTGACCTTCGCAGCAGCAGATGAACTGTTGTTATTGCTGAGGGCTGATCCTAGAGACAGGGATGGGCAGATCTCAAGCATGGAAGTGGTGCCTGTTTTGCATAGATAGAGGATGTCTCAGGGAATTCATGCATTGGAAGGGTTTCCCCTGGTTTTCTTGGCTGTTTAAATCGTGCTGCCTGTTGGCTTTACTTCTCTCTGGAGATGGACACATTTCACCCTCCAGTTCTATGGTTGTAATATAGGAGTCTCTAGACAAAAAGCATGCAGTGTCAGGGCTGGAATCATATTTTTTCAAAAAAATCAAGTGTTCTGGTTGGTCAGACTGTAGAAATAGTTTGTCATGGAGCTCATTGAAATAAAGGTAAATATTTTGGAGTTCCTGATTCATGTCATTGGCGATGTCATATAACAGTGACAAGTTTTTGCTTCCCAGAGGTCAGAGATCAGCTGTAGGCTTTTGAGCACAAGATACATGTCCATTGAAGCTGGCCAGCAGTCCTATTGACAGTGTAGAGAATTCTTAGCAAGTTCACGTCAGAGCCATCTTTCTGGTGGTACGCACAGAGAGAGGCTGAGGGAATTGGGAGAGAGAAGAGAAAACAGCAGGGAGATGTCTCCACTGAGGATTTTCAAGACAATTGAGCCAAAGTCTTCTCAGAGGGGAGCAGAGGCTGTCACCTGGGAGAGGAATTCCTGCCAGGAACTTCCAGGGGAAAATACCTGTGCCCCAGGCAGCTGTCATCAGGGGCAGACAGAGGCATGGTGGGACAGGCAGTGGAGGGTACAGCTATGGTCCCACTCAGTGCTGGGAGGAGGGATCTGCCCTCTTCTGGTGTGCCTGATGGACCTGCTTGGGAGTGGAGACGGATTTCAGCTGCCCTAGGTTTGGGAATGAAGTGAAAATAAGGCTGAACCCACATAAGAAGTGAGAAGTCTCTGGAGAAATCTTCTGCTGTTTAATTCTCTGAAAGCAGAGTGGCAATTGCACACCCGGCAGTTGCTGTGAAATTGCTGCTACAGATAAGCAAAACCGGGACAGGTATTTTTACTTGGACTTTAGAGTGCCTGAAATGCAGATACCTATTCTTTTTGCCCAGTTCCTGTTTGTAAGCAGTTCAGTTGAGGATTCAAATGGATCTGGAGCTTTGGAAATCCTCATTCACACACTTCCATTTGGTATGAGATCTGCAGCAGGTGTTGTTTTTTGGTTCACTGTGAATTAGGAATAAGTACACTTGTGGGCTATGAAGATGAAGCAAAGTAAATTGAGATTTCTATATGCACATTACCACTTCAAATAGTGTTGGCACTCAGGAAAAAAGAATAAAAGACCTCCTAGCACTTGAAGTAACAAATTACTCATCTCACAGTTTGCTGTGGCAGATCATGGCTTGCTTTAAAGTAACATTCTTTTTTCCTGTGCTTAGATAGCTTAGACATTCCTCTGAAAAGAGGTGCTGCATGGAGTGCAGTAGAGTTGAGGTAGATTGGAGAAAAGGATTACAGTTTGCATGTGGAAGCAGTGGATGTAGGCTGCAGATAAACGATGGGCTTAGAGCGATCATTGCTGCTGCAGCTTGATGATTTTTCTCAGGGACAGGCACTGGCTCTCTCCTTACTTTGAAGAACTACAGTACTCGTGTCTGCACCATATTTCCTATAACATTTGTGATGTCTTCTGTTCCTGCACTACCTATCCACCTTTCTTTCTCACCCAAAAGCAGAATGCTGCGATCATGGAACATCTGAGTCTTCAAATGTAACAGGTTGTGACAAGGGCACCCTATGGCCTATCCAAATACCCATATCATGCATTTAAAACATCTGCTCCAGAGCTTTAAAAATGAAGGCTGAGAGAAGCTGATGTGGCTTTGGGAGCAATCAGAGCTAGGAATAATGTAGGGTTGTTCCTTAGGTTAACGGGTTCATGTAGGAGCTTCGTTAGGTTAATCAGCAAATGTCTGGAGGTGTTTCCTTACTGAAAGGTGGGCAGAGAGCCAGCTGGGATTGCTTGCTTGGCCTGGGCAGTAGAGGAGGGCATGGCTGGGAAACCAAGCCTTGGGTCTTCTGTCTCAGCTAGATGTCCAGCCATATTTCTCCAGGACTGCATCTGCTTTATGAACAGGCAAGGCAGGTAAAGGAGGAATATAATATGATTTGGGAGTAATAGGGTGGACTTAGCAGCAGTGCCTTGAACTTAATGACTTTTATATTCAGAAATGTGGTTAATAGATACTTCTAATCCGTGAACTTTTTCTTGAAATATCAAAATATTTGTAGCTTTTTTTCTTTCGAGGGGGAGTAAATTACCTGGTGTCATTTGGCACTTGTGGATATGTTCCTTTCTTTGATACAGAGCAAATTTGCTTTAGATTCAGTTTCTTTGACTTGTAGAAAAATGATATAGCACTGAAACACTAGGAATTAATCTAAATAGCCAGTGTGAAGTGAAAATGCTCCCTATGCCTTAATTGGAATGGCCTGGTGAAAGCCAGCTCCCAGGCTGCCTCCCTCACTAACTGCCCACCTTATGGCAGATTGACATAATTCCCCCATCCCTGGGGAACCATAATAGAGCACTCCCTGAAGTGCTCAAAATCCCAAAGGGAAATAGGGATCTCTTTTTTTTTTTCTCTCTCTCTTCCTTTTTTAAAAAAAATTTTAATGGGGTTTCTGGAGTGCTTATGTTCATCCAAAGGATTGTGGACATTAAATTGAGGAGGTTTTAAAGGTTTTTCTAATTGCCATGCTTCCTCTCTCTCCCCCCTGTTAAGTGGCTTTGGACAGTTGCAGAACTTTGATTTCAAATTTGTCTAATCTCTTGAAATATCTAGGTAGGGAAAACTATTGTAACTGAAAATGGCTGACTTTTTTTCCTTTCTTCTACTTTAATAGATATATTTAGTCTACTTTAAAAGCTTTCTGAAGAACCTTTTCTAAATGGCTAATTTAAGCTTGTCAGGTTTTAATTATAATCTCTCTATACACAAGTTAAGATGCTTAATGCTAGTGAAAAGTTCTGAATACAAAGCAAACCTGTGTCAAGTTGGAGAGCACTCTTACCCATCTTAATTGCTTCTGGTCTGAACTTTAACCTTAACTCTCCCATCTGTCTTACAAATTCTCTTCTCTCATCACAACCACTTTCTTTTCTGTGGAGTGCTGAGGATCTGTCTTAATTCAGCAGGAGTTTCAGTCTGGAAAAAAAGGCTGTGGATGTTCAGCTCTTCCTTTAGTCCACTGCAGCATGATGCCCCTTCCTGGAGTGCAGCCCTGCTCTCCTGGATATCCCAGAGCATTCCCTTACCCCTGCTAGAATGGGACTGCTTGTGGGAGATGGGGTACCTCAGCAACAGGAGAAGTGCCCTGGGTTCCAAATATTCAAATATATATTTTTTAACTTCTCGCATCAGTTAAAATCACTTCTCAACAGAATCAGTATGGCTTTTTTTGTTTGTTTTTGTTAGCAGTTTTATGGATGTGCAGTTAGGCAGTTTATTCCTTTCTAGGACTGTTTTCTGCCTTGTTTTCTAGCTGTGACCCAGCCTTTGTGGCAAAGGTTAGTTGCATCTTTTTCTGAGATAAGAATGAGTTTCATTCAAGCTTAGAAAATTAGCCTTGAAAATACTCAGTCAGTGCAGATTCCTTCTGGAGAGTGCATTTAAAAGTTTAAATCCAAAATTGATTTGGAAGTGCTCTAATCTAAAATAACCCTGATGTTAGCATTGTTGTCTGCAACTCCTGCTAGCCCCAGAGTTCCGGTTCAGCGCGTTGGCACACGGTTCCCTGATGCTGTGAAATTGAGACTCATCTGGAGATACAGCCTTTTCTAAAAAGGATTGCAGGGCACTTAAGACTCCTTATTTCATTAGTTCAGTGAAGGAGTTCTTTTCAGCAGTCAGGAGTCTCATGATGAGGTGGGCGAAAACTGAGCAAATCACGCAGCGGACACTCCCACAGAAATGGAGTGGAAGAAAAGCTGCTCAGTAAATTTTTTGGCCCAGAAAGGTGGCATTTTTTGGAGCTGAAAGTTAGTGGTTTAGAATTTCTTTTTAGTCTGAGGTTTCAGGCAAAGCATTTGTAGCTACACGTCCAGGCCAGACTTCAGGAGGTACATTTCAGGAGGCTTTCAGTTCTGCACATTGGGTTGGGTTGTATGATTATTATGTTTTTTCATTGTTTCTGGCCAAGTGTAACCATCGCCATCTTCACGTATGTTGGTGAGAATTAAATGGAGCATGAAGAACTGAATTGAAGAGCAGGCTTCCACTTTAAGGGGATGGGTTGCTGCATGAAGCAGTGGTAATGATCCAGAGGAGCAGGATGCATTGAGGAAAAGAGTGAAGTGTGAGCACCATCCAAAGTGCAGGCAGCAGGTCATAAATTCTTGTAGTGGTGGTGGTCTGAAATTCAAGGAATAGGATTAGAGAGCTACAGTAGGTTAATGAAAATGGCTCCCTCAGGATCAGCTTGAATTCTACTCAGTGGTCAGTCGTAAAAGGAGGAATGTCTTGTGCAATTCCAGCTTCTCATCCATATTTTGAATACTGTGATGCTCCTGAATGCTTAATAGAGTAGAATATGCTCTGTTATGATATAATTCGTATGACTTCTAGGATGCTTTAATGCAAACTAAATGCCATGCTAACTTGCTCCAAACCCGTAGTGCTCACTTTATTCTGGAATGTATGAATTGCAGCAGAGTTTTCAAAGCCTTGCTTGGACATGTTAAAAAAAAAAAAATTTTAAAAAAAAATCTTGCAATTCTACTTGTGTCTTTGCTGTTGTCCAGGATGGAATAATGCTCAAATCCTGCCTCTATATGTCACCTCAAAGGAACTCATTATAGAATAAGTATACAACAGCCAAGAAACCACTTTTCATTCTTATCAGCCTATTTTCTTGTAAAGAAGTATAACATTAATGGCCAGCTGTGGCTTTTGAGCCCTGACTTAATCAGAAATTAATAATAAAGATTTATTTGAGGCATATAGTTACTAGCCAACTGCAGCTCTAACAAATGTTTAATGAACAGCCCTGCACAGGGGTCTGCATACCTTTTCCTGGGAATGAAAGGGGAAATGTCCAAGACTGACTTTCTCTGTCCTAACTGCAGTAGCAAAATGGGGTACAGTAAAATCTGACTGTGGAAGCAAACTGTGGCTCAGTAAGGCTTAAGTTAGACCTCAGTAAACATAAGAACAAAGGCCATGAAGTATTTAGCCTCTGCTTTCTCTGCCTTCTCTATCTTCATGGCATTAAGAGAACAACTTTGGTTCATACTATTTACAAGGTACAGCAAATTCTTTCTGACAAACATCACCCTGTCCCTTATCTAGTCTTGAAATATTAAACTGCATTGCCAGAGCTGTCATGAAGGACATTGTGCTCTCTGGGGTCAGCACTGGGAGAGAAAGGAATTGGTTGTGGGTGGGGTACACTTTGTTTAAACATCTTGGGTCTTTGTCAAACTGCTTGCAAGGCCAGGATATCCAGGGATCTCCTGTAGTTGAGTGACTGCAGCATACAAGTCATGAGCTTTTGTCTGGTCCTTCTCAGACGGCAGCTATACCTGAGCAAAATGTACTCTACTCGTCTTTCTGGCTTCTGCTGCAAAGGACAAGGCAGTTCTGGGTCTCCGTTTCACTCCAACTCTATTCTGCCTCCCAGCCACCTCTGGGTGTGTCAAGGAGTTTGCAAAGGAGCAAGGCAAATCCTTCAGGAGATGGCAGTACGACTTTCAAGCCCCTGGAGTCTGACTGAGCATTCTTATGTTGAGTGCAGCTGTGGATAAATCCAGTAAAGCTGCACGAGATGTGAACCATTTTTGACACCTCTTCTGAGACTTGCTCTTGTGCAGCTGAAGCTTATCAAAGCAGCTCCACAAATTCCACAGCCTTTTTGGAAGGTTGTGTAGTGTCACTCAAAATTTCAGGGCTTGCAAAAGGTTAGGGTATTATTTATATCTACAGATAGACAAACTCCACTTCCTAAATCAGTATTTATTTATTGGTTAACTCGCACAGTGCTCACCAATGCACGACTGCGCCTGATAATCTCCACACACAGGCACTTGGAACTGTGACCACCTCAGCCTCTCTCATACAACAGGAAAAACACACCACTTGGATATAATTGGTGGGGGGGTGCTCTCTTAACCTTGATTTTCCTTTGCTACTTTTGTGAGACAAAATTCCAATCTGCTTTATTTTTTAAGTCAGCAAACCGATTATATATTGTAAAAGATCAATGTTTTCATGGGTGAGTAGTAATTACTGAGTAATGGCTTAAAACATTTCCTGAAGGAACATAAAGCTGTTTTTAAAAGTCAAGAGTACATTAAAAGGATTACCATGTAGATTTGATTTTTAGATAACACTAAAATGGATCCCAAATGGACTTATGAAAAAGGATGCTATCTCTTTAATGGAAAGTGCATGGTCTGACAGCTCAGCATGCAAATGGTCCTGCAAAGGACTGTCTGTTGTGTTTTTTCCTTTCAACATGAAGACAAGGAAATAGCTTGCCCTTCTCCTTTCAACTTTTAATAGCAGATGGGTTGCTCTGGTTTTGCTAGGAAAAGGAGAAGAGCATAGGTTTGGTGGATAACTGCATCTTTCTAAATCACTGGGGAAGTGTATTTCACGACTTCTAGAAGGTCAGTCAACAGCAACTGTATCTCTTATATAGATTGCATTAAGTAGATAGATTCCCTCCACATTCTCCATAGGCAAATTTCCTTGCCTCTTATATGCAAATAAATTTTAGTCCTAGTATATTTATTACGCTAATCTTGAGCAGGGCATGAACATCAGTGCTTGGCTTGGCAGTAAGTTTGGACGGGGCAGGAGGGGCTGTTATATTCATACTACAATAACTTGCAATCACGATAGCATTTTCTGTTTCAGAGTTGCCAGCACAACTTTCTGGTGATTGATGGTATAAAATATGCTTTTGGCCTGAGTAGGGTTTCTTCTAGAAACATTTAAAGGAGAATATTCATATTTCATTAAATACAGCGTGCACCAGGATTCCAAATTCTTTTGTGGTATTGCGCAAATTATTGTAGGCTCCAAAAGTCTTGAGAAATTTCTATAAGCCTGTGAAAGCTTTAGATTGGATAGTCATCATTGCCTGCATTAAGGGCTGTGACAGATTGCTTCATCAGTGTACACAGAGCAGAACATCAAATGGCCATTTGGCAGGGGGCACTGAAATTCTATTAAGGTTGCCGAAAGCTTAGATTGACATTGTGTACGTCTACAAAGAGGCAGAAGAAAAGATGATGATGATTGTGCAATGATATAGTTCTATTCTCCTTAAAATATTCACATATATAGTATGCCAGGTCTGTCAGGGTGATGTTAATGTTTCACCGCTAAACCTGAGCACTGCTGCACCAGACATCTTTGCTCGTGTCTCAAAGCCTTCGTATGTTGAACAGGCCATTTTAACTGGGAGGGGAGAATTTTGTAGCATCACACATGAGCCTGGAAATAACTGGGGAGCTTTTACTTTCTTGAACACTCTTTGGGATATTCAACTTGATAGAAGGTTTTTCCATTTGATTTTCTTGCCTGTTGGAAAAGGGGAGGGAAACAAACCCTGCCTTGTATTTAATTTTGGTACACAAGTTATTCTTAAAAGAGTTGAAAAGTGAGGGATGAGTTCTTACCTTTGTGACCATTTGACTCAGAGACTCTTCCTCCACTACTTTGCTCTGACACCCAAACCCACTAAACAGACAATTTTGAGGTTAGTGTCTTTTCAATGGCCACCTGCAAACTGATGGAATATTGAGGAATATGGGATGAATTTCAGGCCATTCATCCCTAATAATAGTTTTTTTCTCATTTTTATACTGCTGGATAGGTGGTTTGAAGGTAGTCACTCCATTGCCAGACTCTTTTCTATTACAGACACTGAAGGAGGGAGCTGGCCACCTGAAATCAGGACCTTTGCCAGACTGCAGTATGCTAAATTGTGACTAATGGAGAAAACTTGATCAGAATGTTCTCGGATTAGGTTGAAAGTAGAAGAAATCTGCATGTCTTTGTACTGCTTCCAGAGCTTCAAACAGTAAAAATGGATTTTACTGAAACACTGGATGTGCTAAGAATAAACTTTGGACACGTGCCAATTACAAAAAACTAAAGCTCAACAAACGCATTTTATGAGCACAGGGAAAACATTGCTTCCTGAAATGATTTATAGAAACTGTCTTGCAGCAACAATTATTATGGTTTGTGTTTAGTCCTGCTGCCATGTGTTTCTTTATAGCTACGGGTTGGCCTCTGGTAGAAGAAGCTCCATAATTGAGAGTGGCTAAAAGCAGGTACTGGACGACTCAAAACTTGTGGGGAAAACAAAAGTCTGGATTCTAAGCCTAAACCCCATCTCTTGAATCAGGACCTACATTGGTACAGATTGGTACAGATTCCAGTGATGCTAATTATTATTTTTTATATGGCTGAGCAAATGGCTTGAAAACAGCGCTCCTACATGTGATATTGAAGGGAGGTTTAAGCCGCTCATGAAGCTTTGGGATACTTTTAGGCAGCTGAAACTGCCAAGAGACACTAGACTCTAAAATACATTTCTTACAGCTTGTCATGAAGTGCATGGACAAAAAAAAGTTGCTGTGTTATTGGGCAGAGGACTATAGAATAGTCAAAATAGAAGTGGTGATCAAAATGTTGCTTGTCCCATTAACTGCCCTCTCCAGCTACTTTTTTGCCATGCCTGGGAAATTTGTTCAGTAATGATTCAGAATAAAGAATACCTCAAATGAAATGCTGAAGCCACTGTAAAAATCACCAGCTGCATATTGCAGCATAAAACTGGAAATGAAAAAAGGTTGTGGTTTCTCATTGAATAATTTTGATGAATGGTCTAAGGCTTACTCATAAGCATTTAGTTGCAAGTACTTGGTGTTCCAAATGTAACATTTTAATTGGATATACAGATGACATGATGAGTTTCACCTTGCTGGCTATAATTCTTCTGATGAAATTCTTGGTGAAGATGCCTGAGACAGCTCACTCTCCATTCAGTGGGAGTGCAAGGTCTGACTTGTTTCACAGGGTGCAATATTCATAGAAGGTGAGTAATACAATACTGGGAACACAAAGTGAGTTTCTTTTTAAGGGAATGAAATTCACTGCATCTTTTTGGCAATGACTGTCTGCATTTACTTAAATGGGTGATGCAGGGCTCTAATGCTTTTAAATGATATCAGATCCTCTGATAAAAGACATAAGACTGCAGCCTATTTATTGTGATGAGACAGGAGTTAATAAGATTACTCCTACTCTTCAGTTACTTTTTCATCTTTTGCAGCCAAATGCTGGGGGTTTTGTTAGCAGGCAAAAGGAGGTCAGTTCATTTAAAGGGTGTTGATGCTGGAAATAAATATTTTTTTTTCCCTCAAGTGGAACTCTGAAACCTAGGCTCAATTGCCCAACTGACAAAACCCTGGTCTATAAACCAGAATTGCTTTTAGCACTGGAATGCTGCATCCTTATAATAACCACTTATATAAATTTAAAAAAAACCCCCAAACTTAATATAAATAATAAAAAAAGAATAAGTGTAATGTAAACCTGCAAGAACTGTGGATTTTGGCAGAAGGTTAAGAAATGTGGTAGCAGTATTTGAAGGCACTGCTCAAGGAAGAATTTATGCTGGAGAATAAAAACATAATTCCAGTGCTGTGTTGTGCAAGGTGCTGTACAACAGGGAGTGATTGTTACAAACCTTTTCGAGAGTAGAAATATTGTGTGTGTGCATAGTTATTTGCTTTGTTGTGGAGCAAGCTTTTATCTTAAAGTAGCTACTCTGAGGAAAAGTTTCGGGGTTTCAAAAAAAGAAAAACAAAATAAGAGCAACAAAACAAATACAAACAAACGAACAAAAGCCCCAACAACAACAAAAAAGACAACACCAAAAAACTTGTCCAGGGAAAGAGTTAAAGCCATCTGCCTGAAAGCATTGTGTAAAACATACACACAATGTTGGGGAAATAAGCCAATTATGTGTGCTTCACAGGAGGTGGGGGACTGACCTTTGTGTATAATTAGTTCTTTTATTTAAAGCAAAGATTTTGAATAGAATAACTAATTAGCTGTCATAAATGGCAAATTGAAGATTTTGGCCGGATTCCTTGGGGAGAGTGGGAGGACGTCCCTCCTCCCAGCCCATACTGTAGGCTCTGGCTCTCCTCATTAGGGTTGTTTTTAGTTCTCCGCAGTGGTAATGAGGAGTGCAGCGGCGGCACTTCTCCGAGCCCCCTCTAATAAGGCGTGAAAATGCAGGTGGAACTGAGCTGCCTTCAGCTCCTGCTGCCTTCTCCTCACACGTGTGGGTGTAGCTGAGGGGGGCAAGTTGGAGTGGAGGGGGGTTTGAAAAGTCCTGGTGATATCACCTGTGTTTTATGCTCTGGACTCGACTGTATAAAATACAGGCAAGCTGCAAAGCCTTGAGGCATATATCATTAGCTAGCAGTCCCCCATTACTCTTTCAGACCAATTAACCTTTAGAGTTGCATTAGAGAAATTAGGTGGTGAACTTCCCTGCTTTCAGAGGGGACCTCTAGCTCTCTTGCAGACCAGAGCACTGTGGAGCCGTGCACCACAGGACCAGTGCAGATAACTGTTATTTAAAAGGTCTGCCATTTATGAAAAGTTCCCAGGCTCTCTTGGAAAGGAGGCTTTATGAACAGTGCCCTTAGAGGAACCGCAGCTGATTGCCATGTGAATAGAAATATCAGTAAAATGGCTTAGAAAAATTTAGAGGTGTACTTAGTGGACACTTGTGTTATAAAGCCAGCTGAATCATTTTACAGAAAGACTCCGACTGAGCAGATACAGGCTGATTAAAGCTTGTTTGTCCGGCTGTGAATAGTGGTAAAGTTTGGATTACTCACTACAATAACAGCCTCTTTAGACACAGACATAAATTTCAGTATGTCCAGAGGTGGTGTCTATAATTTTTTAATGTGTATTGGAGCTCTGAGTGCTCAGAGTGGGTTTAGTTTTGTATTTACCAGCAGCAAGTCTATTAAGTTGTAAAGGGCAAAGAAGGGAGCGTAGGTAGCCAGAAATAGAAAGGATTCATCTACTGTTTCTAAGAAAAGAGAGCACTGGATGTCTAGCAACAGGAGAGGAGAGAGCAACTTGATGGTACTTTCAGAATTTGGCAATAATCAGTGTTCCCTTGTGATCACATATTTAAATATGTGAGCATCCAGCTGTTAATTTTTCTAATTCTGCAACACTACTTCTCATTTTCTTATCCTTGTCCACAGAGAAAACACATGTGGAATTTGTCGAATGTGACCCCTTTGTTTCTTGACAGGCCCAGTTAGACATTACATGCCCCTTATCAAATCGAACTGGATATCTTGGCATTTTTAGGCAAATACTGGGAGGAAATGGACATAGAGAAATGAAGCAGCATCCCAGTCTTGCAGTGGGGAAATTACCAAAATGAAAGAGTGGTTCTCCAGGAGGTTTCTGCCTGCAGAGCCCAGGCTGCTTCAGGTCTGCTGGAAAGGGGAGGCAGGAGGAGGAAAGCAGGGTTTAGTGTTGATTGTGTCCTCTCTGTGCAAGCCTCTGACTGTGAAAAGGGTTAAGCTTCTGAGATGCTTCTGTCTTGTTGCTTGTTTCGAAATGGCATGGTAAGTGATCGAGGAACCCTTGCTGATCAAGTTCGGCAGTTTTTGAAATTTTGTTTCACACCTTGCCTGCTGTGTCAACTCACCAGCTAATTGCAGCTGCAACTTTCTGTAGTGGCTTGTGTGCTCCGTGCAGACCGGTTCGTTGGGATGTTGGAGGGAAACCTCACAGCCCAAAATGTAATTTCAAAACACTGAACCTGACCAGCAGAGGCTGACCTTGCTCGTTATTATCTGAGTGGGAATAGCAGCTTTGAACATCATATGATCTCTGAAATGGTACCTTTTTTCATTAGAAAGCCCCCTGCTGAACACTGACCAAATACATAGCTTTTTTCCTTGCTTAAGGTGCTGCTTAAAAATATATCTGCTCCTTTGCTAGTTATTAGAAGCAAATCAAAGTGTTACATTCCCCTTACTTGCAGAAGCTTCTCATAAGACAGTGGTGCTCTTGTAATAGCAAGGAGCTCAGATGGACGTGGCGAGCGAAGGCTGCCAGGGCCACCGGTGAACAAGAACTGCCCCTGCAGTCAGCCCTCAGCCATCCAGGCCTGCTTGCCACAGGAGACCCTCCTAGCCTGCCCTAAATGATTAAACCAGCCTCTCCTAATGGTCCAGCCAGGGTTTCATCCCTGCACAAATGCCCGTGTGCTTGATGACTGGTGCATTGGCACCCTCTCTCTGGGTAAGGGCAGCTGTATCTCTGAAAGAGCACTCCTTTCAAAACTGAGGCCTTGGGAAGTCCCATCTGGCTGAGGATCTTGTATTTCTGAACCACAGAGCTGATCTCAAACCCCACCCATGCAACAGCTGTCTCGAGTTTAAGGTGTGCTGGTTATGTGGAATCTGTGTCTTTCCAGATGCAGGATCCTTGTGATACCTACACAAACCTTGCAAAAGAATTGTATAATGACCCCCTCCTTGTGAGAAATCCTCCTCTGCCTCTAAGGGTACACATTTAGAGAGCCTGTTTGGGGGGTGAATAATGACTTGCTGGTGTCTGGGGCTCCTATCTAAAAACATAATTCTCACATCTAGGTCCTAGTTTTCATAGGTGCAAACTATTTTCTTTCATCACTGGTACTGATCTTACACAGCTTGCAAATGCAAATTCATGTACTTGCTCTTCTCTGCTTCACAACAAGGCAGACTCTTCTCATAATGTGCAATTTTCCTGGAGTGGAGTCAGGAAGAGCATGAAAATTACTCGAAAATTGGAACTTCTTTTTGCTATTGAAATGTATTTTGGATTTTAAAAACTCAAAAAAACAAAGGTGTATCTAGAACCACAGGGCCACTTCCTTCGTTTCCGTAAGAAACTCTCACCAGGCACATGAGAGTTCTGCAGTCTGACCTCTGGCACCTGCAGCATAATCCACTTCTGATGCTTCCCTGTCTTGTCCCTCTTTCCAAACATGCGTGTGTTTCTTTGTGGTGTTGTGTGTAGAATTTCTATCAGGAGCGTTACAGGTTGCATATGTGGTAGTCTAATACAGATACAGGTTTTCACTTAATTATTGCAGATTTGTCACTGCTGTTAAAAGTTTGCTTGTAGAGGCTTGGCAAGCGGGTTTTGAGTGTGCTGCAGCAGAGGACAGGAGGATTCTTTAAGCCTTTAGGGTTTTTGAATGTTACTTGGCCTGTCTCTGTGCTGCTGAGACCACTTTGATTACAGACGGATCAATATCTCACTGTTTGTGTGGAGGTGTCCTAAGTGCTACTGTCATCTGCTCGAGGCTCTGACAAAGCAATTATTACTGTGGGAGTGGTGGGTTTACATGTGCTGACCATTAGCCACTCTCAGGTCACCCTGGCTTTTAAGGAAAGCAGCAAATGTCGCTTATTGCAGTGGCACTGGCTCAGTCCTCTCTGGTTAAGGGACTGTTAATAATTCTATTATCAAGCTGCTGCTTTCTGGGACATCCTGCAGAAAGGGTGGATTAACTTTGTGTGAGAGTATATAACTAGTGACACCTGCTGCTGTGCCAGAGTGTCCCTTATCATCTCTGCATTGGTTAAGCCCACAGTGTGCTTGTTACAGGCCCAACATTGTCATTTTTAGTGACTGACACC
This sequence comes from Pycnonotus jocosus, assembly GCA_013400435.1. Classification (NCBI taxonomy): domain Eukaryota; kingdom Metazoa; phylum Chordata; class Aves; order Passeriformes; family Pycnonotidae; genus Pycnonotus; species Pycnonotus jocosus. The sequence goes on from VWYP01016398.1 coordinate 135,048, forward strand.
AGGAAAAATAAAAATCATAACAAATTCAATCAAGACTCTAGAGCAAATGTAATTCTGGCATCTCAGCGGGTTAATTTCTTCTTTCATCATTTCCTGTCCTGTCCCTCACCCACAGTACAGTCCTTGTTTATTTTTCCACCTAGCTATTGATTCCATAAAGTCCTTTCCTGCCTGGCTCTTAAACTGAGAAAGGTGACGAGTATCACAGTGCTCACTATGGCAGGCACTGGCTGCTTGGAGAAAAGGATATACCCAGCTACTCATGCCTGTCCCAGCAGGGGTTTCCAGGAAGGATGAAACTCCTGGCTTTTTGCTATCTTCTCCAGTGATACAAGAGGAGGAGGAAAGCTCTGCTTTGCTTTAGGAACGTGGCTTCACTAGAGGCAGAGGGCCACTGATGGGGTTATTCTCAGCAGTCCTCAAGGGCTTTTGAATCAATTTTATTTTGGAGCAGCCCCTGGCCTTCTCTGGCTTTCAGTCAGGCATCTGTCACCCCCAAGATTCACAAGAGAGAAAAAACAGTGGCATACCACCTCTTTTTATAGCCAGCCCTCTCCCTTTTCCATGAAACTCGATTCGGCCAAGATGCTGGACCGGGGGGGTACATACAGTGATGGCCCTTCTGCTCTTTAATTGCCTGTGGCAGGTAATTAACAACACAAGGGTACAGGTAATGAGGGGAAAAAATAAATGATGAAATTTTAGGCAGTTTATTCTGCTGCAAGATGTTGATTGGAAAGAGTCTAGTGCGTGGTGTCAGTCCTACCATCAGGAAAAAGGGCTGCGTTCCTGCAAGGGTCACACGCCCTCTTAGCCTGCGACAGCAAGTGAAGTTAGGATTCCTTTGACTGTCAGCTCCATGCAGCACGAGCTCCTTGTAATGGCAGCAGCAGCAGTGTTTGCTCCCAGATCTGCCCAAGCTGTTTGGATGTTCCCTAAAGGAAGTGCTGTGTTTGCCTTGCAGGTGTGCCGATGCTATCCGTACAACCCAAAGGGAAGCAGAAGGGCTGCGCCGGCTGCAACCGAAAGATCAAGGACCGGTACCTGCTGAAGGCTCTGGATAAGTATTGGCATGAAGACTGTCTAAAGTGTGCCTGCTGTGACTGTCGTCTTGGAGAGGTTGGATCAACTCTTTACACAAAAGCAAATCTCATTCTCTGCCGCAGAGATTACCTGAGGTAAATAGAGGGACATACTGTGGGCTCTTCCCGAAACCTCTCAGCGTGCTGCTGGCTGTCTGGCTTCCTAAAAATGTGAAAATATGTGCTTGTGCATGGCTAGCCCTGCCCAGAAGAGACTGGAGTTCCTTCCACTGTCTAAGCAGGGCTTTTTGTTTGCCCTTATTTGCGTATTTTGTAGTCTAGGAGGTGAAGTCCTGGTTTTAGGTGAAGATACAAGGCAGAGGTCCTGACTTTTTATTATTATGTACCAAGAAGAACAAACTCTGCTTGCTGAGTAAATTAGGAAAAACTCTTAATTCTCCTTGCATATCTCTGGTGCTATACTTCTGCATATTGACTGAGACCTGACCAAACCTTTACCTTTTCTGTTTCCGTCATAGCTTTTACACAGACTTCTAGTCTTGAGTAAGGTTCCTCCCAAGGGGCTCTTGTCTCTTCCCTAACTAAACAGAGCAAAACTCAAAAATTACAGATCAACTTCAAAAAATGTTTCTGTCTGAGGAAATCAGCAGAGACCACCACTAGCTCGGAGTCAGAATCATTCTGTCAGTGTGTGTCTGCAATACATAACAACACATGGGATTTTTTTTCCAGGTGTGCATGGGGGTTTTGTGCAAAATACTTTATGCAAACAAAAATGAATATTAATAAGACAGCAGGCCTAATGCAAACATTATTATGAGGGTCACACTGCAAAACACTCAGTTTTGCTTTGTTTTTCCTTTGGAAGAATGTACTTAATCTCCAGCTAATGTGTATGTTTTCTTTTCTTTTTCCTCAAGCACTGATAGCATTTCCCAGGCAAGCTCAACCAGCAAAATATCTGAACCAAAACAAACTCAGCATGCTGTTGTAAGATAGGGAGGTAAAATGCCTTCTAACCTTGCAGTGTTCAGGGGCTGCCTAGATTAGTGTCAGTGCTCAGATGCTTCGTGTGTTTCAATGCAAAACGTATTTCTGAAAATCTTCAGTAAATATTTTCTTAGTAAACTTGAACAAACAAGTTTCTCCTTCTAAAGATGAGAGATTAAGCACTGAGTCAAACAGAAGGACTGAGTCTATCAGCTGCCATGTGGGAGCTGTCACCTCGCCCTTCAGTGCACAAGAGCATCCTGCCCACAGGAGGGTTTTAGAGCTGAAACTCTTCGGGGCACACATGAAAATCTCAGCTGACATTCTGCCACACAGACAGCACTTGCAGCTCCACACCTGGTTAGGTGGGGTGTGTCCCCAAAATCTAAGTGAGGAAGGAGGAGCTTGGGTAAGGTGAACACATCTGAGGTGGAAAAGGCAAGATAAGCAGCCTTTGGAGAAATGGAAAGGGCTTGAAGAGGAAAGCGTTAACTATCTTCACTATAATGAAATAATTTTTGTACCTGCCTTAAATCTGAGTATTTACTGATGTCACAAGCTAAGAAGAATGAGCTCCAGAAAGTTCAAAGTCATCACAGAGATTTCCACGCCCAAATTAGCATTTTGGTTCTTTTTCTTCAGCTCAGTTATACTCTTTCTGTGTTGTGGACATAATTCTGATGTGCCAGTGAACAATATTCCAGTTCTTGATCTTCCCTTTTTGAGGAAGCCTTTTATCACAGTATCACAATTGGGTCATGCTAGATACTATCACAAGGACCCCTGAAATCTCTCAGGAGAGTTACTGCCAGGAATAGTTTTCTTCCCAGGAAGAACAGCTGCATTATTTTCTGAAGTATTTGTTTGTACTTTATCTTGTTTATGCATTATCATTTCTTTATCTTATTTGCACCCAGCTTGCCAAGTGATCCAGGCCTCTCCATCTGTCATCCTCCACTTCATTATTTCTCACTTGACTTTGTCATTTCTGGTCTTGAAAAAGTGTTGTGTTTGTGATTATATTTTTTAAAAAATTTGACCCTGAAGATAGATATTCAGCCTGATTCTTTATGTTGCAAAACCCTGCTAGAAATAATGAGCTGGACAGTGTTTCCAATTTACATTTACTTTTTGAGACCTATGAGCTACCCCATGTTTTGTCCATTTAATAAGCACCGTATTGATTTTGGTTTATTCTAGTTTCATAACAAAAATAATGTGTGGCATCAAATCAGACATGTTAAAGTGCCAAAGGACAGCAGTATTGATGCTGTTAGGTTTAGAAGGACCTTTTTATCACTGGAGTTGTAGAGCACTTTCTTTCTTTCCATGGTTTATCCTGAGAATGCTGCTTCCAGGTGGAAAAGCTAAATCTCTGATTTTCCCACTGGCCCCTAGATGATATTTTCTGGGGCACACCAGAAGCCTGTGCTGGAGAAGGAAAAGAAGCCAGGCATTGCAGACTCCAGGAAGTAGTCCATGTCCCAGCTTTGTGAAGAGAGGACAATTCATGACATGAACCATGGAAGGCAACAGTTGAGATTTGTGTTTGACCATGGCCATGCAGCTTCTGTCACAGCACCAGTTAAGCACGGTCTCTGGAACAAATTTCTGGCCTGAAAGGTGTGTTATAACACCTCTGTCTCCCTTTTCTAGGTTGGAATAGCTCCTGGCCTGACAAGGGGGAAATCTGTGCTATTTGTACACATTGTTAAACTGTGAAGCTTATGTGGCTTTTACATTAAAATATTTTCCCTTTATCTGAATTTAGGTTGTTAGAGCTTTGACTGGTTTTTGTTGGGAAGAACGGTAGAATTGTCATATCTTGGGAATTTTGACAAAGACTCAGCTGGCAAGGAATACCATTAATTCTGTAACAGCGTTGTTAATTAGCCTTCAGCTGTTTAGGCAGCTTTACAGCTATCACGGCTTGCCTTCTTACAAATCAGTAAATTTAGTTTATACTGTGGTTTTTTGAGGGGTTCTGTTGAACTCCTGGGGTCTGTTCCCCTGATGCTAAGGAACCCTTTCAGGCTCCCAGGACAGGAATGAGGGCATTGCTACACAGTCCCATATTTATAGAACTGTAAAGCAATTTTTTTAACTTTAAAACATCCCGTGTTGGCTTCTACACATAATATTTCTTTCTCTTTCAATTTTAACTATTAGTTCTATTAATAGGAGCTGAAGTTGCCATCACAATCTTCTCTACTGTCTGTTGCCTCCTGGTAATCTGAATTTTTCTTTTTGCAGATTAACCATTCCCATCATTATATAATTCCTTCACATTAGTAGTTTTAGAGTCTCTATCCACATTTTCTTTCTTGTTAAATGGCTCACAGTGTTTGGTCTACTAGTCAAATTTTAGCAGAATTCATTCCTAAAAATAACTTCATACTTCACACTGTAGTTGCACCATAAAGGGAGAACTTTACCTGGAGAGCAGTCAGAGGAATTCAGTCAGAGGGTTCCTGGAATATTTTGTTGTCGATTTGCAGCTCTGGGATGCTCCTGTGTCACCCCTCCTGAGGGTAGGTGTTAATGAGCCATGGCCACTGCAGGGATTGGGGCTAGGGATGGACTTGTGGCAGAGGGTCAGGACAGGAGCAGTGCCAGCTCCTTCCCTGCTGTGGCAGCATTCCTTTGGAGCTGGCATTGTCCCAGACCCTGGGAGCACGGTGGGCAGCCAGCCGTGTGTGCTGATCCTCAGTGGGCTTTCAGCAGAAATCTTTCCAACGTGTTCCAGGAGCTGTGAGCAGACCGTAGCCTGATCATTTGTTTCAAAAGATAAACTGTCGTCATTGCTTGTGAAGGAACATTTGTTAACCTTCACTTTTCATAAAACACTTTCTTGCTCATTTTTTAATCATGAAAGATGAAATTGGATCTGGAGTTGTTATCCTTGTGGTATCACCTCAGTCTCCAGCTGTGTCTCGATGTATCTTTCAATACATTTCATCTCAGCAAATAGATTTACCATTTGTTTCATAATCGCAGTTCCAGCATTCCTACCTCTAATTATTTTTGATAAGCAAATGCTATTGAAGGAACTGCTTCTGGGACAGAGCAGCTTAGCATGCAGGCTCAGGTGGCTCCTCACAGCCCCCACGCAGCGAAGTGTGTTTGTTCCGAGGCATAATTAAACATTCACCAAGCTCCGCTTCACAGGGACAGGCTGGGTGTTGCATCAGGATTTCCCGTGAGGAGCTGACAACTTAAATTTCACTGTGAAGTGCTGATGAAGAACGTGATTTTTCCTTTTTACTCAGCATGGTGCCCTCACATGAGCAAAGGCGAGTCGGGCTTGCTTTGAGAGGAGCAGAACTGTTGCTTCTGCATGTTTGATATGCTGGTGTTGGAAAAGTTTTTCATCATGTAAACTGATTGGGGCCTTAATTAGACTTCAAAGAAAGCGCCAAACCTGCATTTAAAAATGATGGTGAATCAGTAAAAGAGCAGGGCTTTCCGGGAAACCCTGGTGCTGTTCTCAGTGGGTTTCATGGCAGTTCTTTCCACCCACATTCCCACATGTTTGGATCAGGGCTGCAAACTCAACATGGCATCACTCTGCACCTGGTGTAGGTGCCTCCAGGGAGCAGAGCAGCCCTCTACATCCCACCTGAGGGACGGGGACCTCCTGGCAGCACTGCCATTCCCTGTCACCCCTCAGCACTGTCTAGATTACAGAGGCTTGAACTCCACCCTTGGCAGCTCCCACTTCAAATGACTCAGATGCCAAGTCCTGGAGTTTTTGCTCTACTCCAAACGCTGCTGAGCATTAGTTCTGTCAGTGCATCGCTTTTAGGACCCCTTTAGGTGAAGTATTCTGCAGCTGGCTCATATGCAGGGTTTAATTTTCTTGTGGGATAAGAGCACAAACATGGGTGCCCTGCTCAGTTGGCGCAGGAGGATGTGGATGAATTCCCTCCTTCTGGTGGCCTTCCCCAAGTGACAACAGCCCTGAGCCAAACCACTAAACCATGGCTGGTTGTGTGAGAACAAGCCTTTGGGAACTGAGATGTGTGTGCCCCAACAGGCAGAATTTCAGGTAGTCTCCCCAAGACATCACTAATGCTTGAAATGTGGCTTTAACTTGTAGCAGCTGCAGCACCTTAGAAGTAGAAAGGAGAGAATTTGGGATATTTTTTCCCTCTGGAGAAGCAGTGCACATGTATGCACTGAGAGCATGCCCTGCCGGATTTTCAAGAGACGTGTTTAGCGTGGGAAGGAGAGGTATGAATGCAGTGTGGCTGAACAAATGGTGTCTGCTCAGAGCCTAAAAATGTCACTAAGCTGAAGTGCTGCTTTTGCCTCGCAATAGGGAGCATCTTGCATGCTGCATAGGACACCCTCACTTCTACACTTGGTGTCTGTACAGATTAAGGAGGATTAATTAGGCTCAAAATACAATGTGTTTTGGCAACATTGCTGTGCTTTGTAATGTTAAAGTACAGATGTTTTTTTTTTTTTTTCCCTGCAGTAGCTGGTCCAGGACTTTCTCACAGCCTGTGCCTGTACTTGGTTTCTTTGTTTGCTTTTTTCATCTCCACAACTTCTCACTGAGGAGGAAAGCAAATGGGGAGTAATTCTGCCTGGCTGTGGTAGATTAGCGTGCCTCTAGCACTTCCACCTTTGCAGTTTTCTGATTGCTGTATGTAAACTCTCCTAAGAGGACATTGATACACTTGTGTTCAGGAGTGCCAGAGTAAGGATGGGTTTAAGGTCAAGAGTTTCAGTTATACCATGGGACAGGCCGGGGCAGGGGAGGAGGGCTTGGGCTTCCCCTACTTCCTCTCCGGCCCAACCCCTCTGTAAATATGGAGGGAGAGGCCAAAGGAGTGAAAATAAGTGAACATTCAAATGTGTCGTTCAAGTGAAAATAGACTCCCTTGAGCAACCTTGAAGTTCAGGCCCAGTAATCTCTGAACCAGTGCGGTCACTTGGCCAGGGGCTGTCATGTAGTGGTTCAACTCTCCCTGCTATGCTGTCCTTGAATGCCAAACCCTTTGGCATGCAAGATGTAAATTCTTCGGGATTGAACTTGAAGGCTTCATGAGAAGACAGCTTGACCAACTTCATTAGTATCAAAATGCATTTCCGTTCCTTCAGCTGACATGACTTCCCACTGCAGCACTGACAGCAGTGTCCTGGATAGGACAGTGCACCAGCTAATGTATTTACCATGCTGAATTTCCTATCACTGAGGCTTTCTCTAATATTACACAAAGGTTGATTACAGCACAGTTGTATGAAGTTGCTTTTAAGCTCATTCTTTTTATCTTTTTAAGTGATGTTCAGGCTTTTCTTAATTTATTGATATATTCAATACTCCACTCAAATCACAGTTGTAGCTCAGTATATTTCTAATATCCACAGATGGGAAAGATACTGATTGCAGTATTTAAGAACCACCCTCACTGAAAAAACTGTTGTTGGTTTGTTTCAAAAGGTAGGGGCAAAACCATTTCTTTTCATGAGGATGGATTTCAGGTACATAAAGCAAGTCTTGTTCTACAGCAGGCCCTGATAAAACTAAGAAATAAACAGCAGCAGGCAAATAGGGAAGGTGTGTGGGAAAAACTATTTCACCTTCTGGCTGAGGAGGATATGAGCATGGAGTTCCATAGCTCTTCTAAAACTTGAATATCCAGATAATCTGGATATAAAAATATGTAGAAAAATATGCAGTTGTACGTAATTTCTACAAATGTAGATATTTTTCTGTAGGTTAGTGTTTAGTCCTCCTTTATTTTATAATTCTTATCTTTCAGTGTTGACAAAACCTTTTTTGGGGGAGGAGTTATCAATCTCCACGCAGCTGTTTGAATTTTGAACTTGCTTTGTTCTTGTGTTTAAAAAAATCCAGCTGGCACTGCCAAACTTTCCTTTCTGTACCATTCATTATTTTTATGTGCCTATCCTGCTTCCTCTTTTTTTGTCTTCTATGAAGTCAACAGGTCCAAAATTTTTGTTCTTTCTGCAGAGGGAAGATTTTCTCCTTCTTTTTTGATTGCAAGCTGCTAACTAGTCAGATACCAGGCTAGAGGGGGCGAGAAGAAGTGGGGGCTCTCTCCTTATAGGCAACGACTAAACCAGATTGTTGTTCCTAGTGGAGACAGAAATAGGCAAACAGGTTCTCAGTTTAGCCCCCCTGAACATCTTGGTTGAATGAAAAATCTGTTAAAAGGTGCTAAACTAAACATTTTCATATGAGAAGTTTCTTACTGTTTTCCCTACAGTAAGAACCCTTCTTCCCAACACCCCCTCCCCAAAAAAAAAAAACAACAAAAAAACCCCTGCAGGATGCTGTGACATTACTATGGTTTGAACTAATTTGAGGTGTACTCACAGACAGTTTCCTACTGCTTCCAGGAGTCCTCCCTTCTTTTCCCATTAATTCATTTGCATTCAGGGCTGCTCCTCTATGCCAATTAGCTTTAATTTTTACTGTACACACTGACATCAATGGCCAATGAGAACGGGGCATAGCAGGGTTTTTAGTGTGCCCATAAACTACAGAAAATTGCCCTTGGACAAACTCCTGCTTTTAGACTGGCTGACAACAATAGACATGGTTAAGTTCAGGCTAAGAGCCATTAAACATAATTACTACCACAGGGTAAAAGTTTAATTGTGCTAAATTTTAAATCTGCATAGTCTATGCTTATTTGCAAGCTGGCTGAGTCTTCCTGTTACGTAAAGGGGAAATAAATCTCTACTTAAAAATTGTTGTCTTTTAACTTCAAAGGGAAGGGAATAAATAGGGTTTTTTAGAAGAAGCAAAACAACCCCAAACTGAAAACTTTCTGTATTTCCATCTTCTTTTATGCCAATGGCTCCGAGCTGGTAAGTGGAGGCTAAACATCTTCTGATAGATTTTTCTAATGCACTTCAACTTCGTGTATGTGAATGTGCGAGAGAGTGTTGCATCTGTTACGAAGGTGTCTGGGGGACAGAATGCAGATCAGTTTGTTCATGTGGGGTTATTTTAAATTTAGCCACAGATGGGGCAGAAGGTTTTTCCTCCTGCTCTTTATCTTCTCTCCCTCCTTCCAATAGTGTTAAGTTCCCCACTTCAGGAAGTTTCAGCTCAAGTAGCTTCTGGATCAGGAGATATCAGAGGTGGCAGGTTTTCTACAAGCAAACAAAAAAAAGGCAAAAGGCTCTGCTCATTTTGCATTTTCTTCCAACAGATTAATAAAAGTCATGTTCACTGAGCTACAAGTTATAGTGTATTTTTAGAAACATGGTGAATACATGGTGCTCTAAATCACTCCCTGAAAAGCAGATTAAAACTGGGAGGTACTAGAATAAGTGTGAAATGTTCATCTGTTGGGAAAGGGAGGGTATGGAGGACTGTGAAACTTGATAGAAGAGACAAAGATTAGCATGCTGACTCGCTGGAAGCCACGTTATGTAGACATTAGAAGCAACACGATTTCAGCTGGACAGAACATAAGCTTCAGTTCTTATGCAAACAGTCAAAGCTGTTTAACAATTGGTTTACCCCCAAAACCCCTGAAAGGAGACAGGTGAATACGATGCCAAATACATTTTTCATGTTTCTTAAGCTAACTGTTTAAATAGTTAAGTGAACATCTGTCCAAATTTCCCCATCATTTCCATTTAGAAAAGTCTCCTATTTGAAGGCTGAAGAAAGGCACCTGCTTAACAATGCAAATGGTGCTGTCTGGGGCCCCTTTATTTTGTTTAATCTAGATTGAGCTCCACACAACTGCGATGCTAATGAATAATGGATATTTTATACTTGTGCATGTAGCAGTGCTGGGCACAGAGCAAATCTAGGATTAACCTCCCAGTTTCCCTGCCTAATGCATTTGACTCATTTTTTTGAGTTTGCTGTGACTTGGGTACTCTAAAAACATATGCCTAGTTTTATGGGAAATGGGAAAATCCTGGCAAAAGCTGTCAGGCTTTGCTGTGCCCAAGTGGAAAGGGGCAACTAGGCTGAGGAAGGGAGGAGATGTCAGGAGTAACGGCTTGATTTGTGAGTGGGTGCTGAATGGGAGCCAGGGCGTTCCAGGGTGGAGCCCTGGATGCTTTTCAGTGCCGCATTTTTCCAGTCTGGTGTGCTGGTGTTAGGCAGCTGAGGCCTGTGCCCAGCTGCCCCTCCTGCCTTGCCTGCCTGTGGGCGCAGGAGCAAGAGGGGTCAGCTTGCAGGGGAAAAGGGACTGCCTTTTGCTGGTGCAAATTATACAGCTGGGATTTCACTATGCGTTTCAGCCTTCAGATGATGGAATCATGGAGGAAGAAATTTTGGTACTCCCTTTGCGGATTTTCTGTGCTGCATGAGTGTTTCTGTTTTGGTTTGTGTGGTTTAGGTCTCAGGGAAAACATAGTGCTATTTCTTCATAGGAAGGCCTGGGATTTTCCAGCCAGGCCTAATGAAAGACCACTGATACCACTTCTAAAGAAAAATAAGGGTGGGCTTTCTTACAGCTGGAGAGTGAGCTGACTTTGGGAGCACAGCACTGTAGGAGGGTGGAAGAGTTGTGTGGAGGTTTCTATAACACTGCTGAGTGTTTTAATTCACAATTACTGGCCAGTAATAATTAGTATTGATTAGCCTGGCAAATTGCAGGTTTAGAAATTGGTTATAGATTTTTCTCATGCTTCTCATCTGTGTGTTGTGGAATCAGCCAGAACCGATGGCTCGAAACAAACTGTGGGCCCAGGTCTGTCCACAGGCAGCGGCTCGTTGTGTGCACAGAGCTAATGGCCAGCAGGGATCCTATGTCTTGAGGCTCATCTCCCCCAAAATACCATTTCTATCATCTTCCAGGCACAGTGACTAACCACGTGTGACCACGGGGTGAGCCTTGATTCTGTCAGCCTGTGGCTCAGAGCCCCCGGCGGGTCGGTGCGGCCGTGACGCCGCGGTGGCACCGTGCCCCGGCACACACAGGGTCCGCAGGGACACCTCGGGCAAGGGCGCCGCGGGAAGGAGGCCACAGTCCTGCCTGAGTCCCCCGGCAGGAGCTGCAACAGCAGCAGACATCTGGGGAGACAGATAGTGAAAGCCAAGATGAAAACGGCAAAGCTTCCAGTGCTGAAGGGCTGTCCTGGAGGGGCGGGGAGCTGAAGTGGAACGGCTGGGCATGCTGCTCAGGCCGCCGTGGAAGGGCTTAGCTGGCTCCCGGGAGGGCCGGGGAGGCGGGAGGAGGGGGCACAGCCAGCGAGGAGGGCTTGCTCTCTGAGATGCCTGGCGAAATGCTGTGCGCTCATTGCAAGAGAAGTCGTGCTTTTTCTTTTTAAGCAGCAGGTAAGTGAGGTTCTTCCTGAGCTCTATTTCAGCGCTGCCTGCCAGGATTGGCAAAGTTTGCAGGACTTCTGTGTCCTGCTGCCAGCCTGTCCCTCCGCCAGGCTGCGGCCAAGCACAGCAAACCCATGTGGAGCAGGATGGGCAGCTCCCAGCACCTACCCCGCTGCTGCAGGGAGGCAGATAGTTTTTGACTGAAATTTCGTGAGCCCCAAAATAGTGTTCTAAGTGTTTAATGCTTTTCTCCATTAGACAGCAAATTAGCCCTAGGCTCACAAAGCAAATGAAGTTTCATCTCGATGATCGGAGCCTGCTCACCAGGCAGTTTTATCCCAAGTTCCCGCACGCTGGTTGGTCAGTGAAACGGAGACTGCAACTTCTATTTATTGGTGCAATACAGTATTTGATACTGCTAATTACACTTAATTAGTCCTTCCACCATTTAATTAAAATGGCTTCTAATGATTGTGCTTCTTTGGCAGGCTCTTTGGTACCACCGGGAATTGTGCTGCCTGCAGTAAACTGATCCCTGCCTTTGAGATGGTGATGAGGGCCAGAGATAATGTTTACCATTTGGACTGCTTTGCCTGTCAGCTCTGCAACCAGCGGTGAGGACACAGTTATTGTACACACAAACTAATTTATACCTTTGCCCACAAAACGGGAAATGTTGGATGCACGCTGCCCGTCTGGGGCTCACAGCCTGGTGGCAGGGCTTGGGCTGGGTTGACCAGGTTGCCAGGCTGATCTGGGAGCTGCAGGTAGTCTTTTTACTGCAAATCCCCTTGGAGCTGGTGGGAGTTGGAGGGGCAAGGGGGAGGACACAGACACAGACTGTACAGCTGCTGCTGATTAAAACAAACTGCTCCAGCATCCTTTCAGGAACTGCCCTCTTTGCAGGAAGCAGATGATGGAGAATGGACCTCCTCTGGCAAACTGTCATTATCTCGCTTAAATCACGTTTCTGACACTCTCAAAACTGGGGGTGGAAAAGAAGAAGGATAAAGAGAAAGGACAGGAAGGAGAAAGATATTCTGGCTAAGCCCTTTCCAACACTAGGAACAAATCCCTTTAATTGTTGTGTAGTTAATGAGGGATCTTGGTGGAATCATTTTGAGTGAGGTTTATGTATTTCTGCTGGGTGGAAGATGGACATCAGGGCCATGCACAATGTTTTCACTTCAACTACCTGTAGCCAGTTGAGTTTGGGAAGGCTGTGAGAAATCTTCTCAGCACCATGTTTGTTGATCATCATAGGCACAATGGAAGCCCACAGAACCAGCTGTGATACTGTGCCACCTTCTGATGCATCTGTCTGTCCATCCTTGTCTAAGACCTGGAACTGCTTGCAGTTCTTACTGCTTGCTTAGTCAGGCTATAGTGACTGCCCAGAGTCCAAGGGCTGTGCTGGTGTTCCTGTTCTGGATCTGTGGTTGTGTTTCCCAAAGATGAAACTAGGATGCAATGCCTCATCCCATGAGAAAGTGTGAAAGAGATGACAAAACTTGTGAGAAGATGGAGAACCCAATTCTCTAAAACTCCAGCTAAAATCCTACTTAAACATTCTTGCTCACTCTAGAAAAGAGTCACAGAGGGATCTCTCATGAAGCAGCCATACATGTATGTGAATGCAAACCCCTGCCAGCTTCCCCTTGAACTTGGGAGATGCTGTCCAGTTCTGCTCTCGCAGAACCCTCTGGCAGTGGCTCAGCCCTAGAGATGAATTTAGTGTCAGCTGGTTGGTGCCAGAGCACGGAGGAGGCGAATGGGGTGGCTGTACTCGCTGGCTGACTGGAGGCGGGGGCGGTGTTTATTCGAGGTACAGAAGTCCCATTAGTGCTGTCGTCGCCTGCACGGGCGCGGTGGCAGTGCCGGGGCGGCAGTGACATCTAGTGGCTCCTGGCCTTGGGCTCTCTGCGGGAGCCGCGCGGGATCTTCCAGCTGCCCAGTCTTGTTTTGTGACTCTTGAACACAGAGCTGACCCCACCTCGTACCCCGAGATGCTCCTTCCACACTGCTGCATTCACCAGTCCGTTCTGGGATTTGTCTCCAGACTCGGGAGTGTTGCGGGTGCTGCCAGGCTCAGCCCTCAGGATCAGCTCTTTTCAGCCTCCTGAAGATTCCCGGCCAGGAGAGGGTTGCTCCCGAACTCCATGCCGAACCTGGGGCTGGAGCATTATAAATGCCCCTTCAGGCAGCCCTGGGCTGACACCAGTCAGGAGTGCTTGTTGGCCTCGGAGTCTGCAGGCTGAGTACATCTCATCAAACCTCTACTTCACCCTTCTCTCCCAGAAAATCCTAGTGCTGCCTAGTTTTCATTTTCAGCAATTTCTTTTTAAATTCACCCTTCATTTCAAAGGCACCAAAGCACTTCTCTCCCTCCCTTCCCCCTACCATTGCCAGTGTGGTCCCACTCTGTCCTTCAGACAACCTCCAGGGCTCTCACTGCCTGGCAGGAGAGTGCAGGTAATCCCCCCGTTCTGGCAGAGTTCTGCTGTGATGCACAAGAGATTTGCTCAGTTTGTGAAGAGGCTAACTTGTTCTGAAAGATGGGCTATGTGTAGATTCTTACTTTTGGCTGAGGTCAGAAGGCTACCAATTTTTATGACTTATTCTGTAGAGATTTGGGCTTGAAAGGCCAGAATGGAAGTGATCCTGTAACAGACAGCACTGGATGCTGAACTGAGAACAGTGAGATTAAGTAACCCTAAAGTCAAAATTGCAGAGGAGGATGCCAGTTCTGGTTCTGAACTAGAAACCTCACCTAAAACCCTGTCTTGTTCTTCAGCTCTGAAAAGATTTGATGATGAAGACCTTTCCTTAGTTCTCTACCAGCTTGCTTCCCCTTCTAAAGCTGGACTCTGTACAGAGTGCTAAATCTATCACAACAAAATCTCTAATATTTTTACCAAGTGTGCAGTGTTTTCATTACTTTCACTCCCTAAAACGTCAGTTTTGTATCAAGTTCTGCATTACCACTCAGCCTACCATGCTTTAAACTGTCCTAAAGTCATAATGGTCATTGTAGTGCTGAATAAAAGCTGGTCACTGCTGTAACTGGCTGAGAAGTCAGTGTTACAAGGGTTGCAGGAAATCCAGCTGCTTCTCTTGCCATTGTCTGAAGTGTGGGTTTGCTCAGAAGAAAATCACTTTTAAGAAAGGGGAGAGTAGGTTCAGCACCTATTTCTCACTGCTGCTGGCTGGAAATTGATTGCCCAGAGATGGGCTCTGCAACATCCCCTGCTCCGAGCATGGGGGCTGGTAGTGTTAAACTGGGCCTGAGGTCACTCTGTTAAATCCTCTGTCTCCAGTTGTGATGCATCGGCTGAAGAGATCTCAGTTTACTGGTGGGTTTGCAGGACTGGCAGGTAGAAACATTTGCCTTTCCAGTGAATCAAACCCTTCTCCCAAAACTTCACATCACATTAGGGTGTACCTCTGTAGAGCATGTCAGTTCCCTTCTACACACCCCCACACCTTCCAACTCCCAAATTCTCCAGCTCCTCCTTTGGCTCCTCTACACCCAAAACCAGGTTTAGCAAGAAGCAGCTGTTGATGATGCTGGTGGCAAGAGTAATTTTTTGCATTTCTCTTCCTGGAGATTTATATGGCACTTAAGGTGGGGATAAGTAGTGAAAAGCAAGCAGCTGTGTCTGTTATTTATTGTGAGTAAACCTGCTCCTGAGGAAGGTGGTGTTAAGGAGAGTGTGTGCAGTACAGTTTTTACCATAAAAGCTATTAATTGAAGTTACGAATAATCTTTATCTTTTTAATATACAGAAAAGGTTGAATTTCAGAACTACTAGAGCATGTGCCACAGAGGGAAGAAGATGGAAGGTCTTCAGTGAAATCCTGTAAAGTGTGAACCAATGCCCAGTTCTCTCTGTACCAACTTGGCAAATTAATCAGCTTATTTGTAGGTGTCCAGTTGGAGAAAACTTGTGCCTGTGTTGGGTCTAAGGAGCTCTAAAATTATCAGTCTTGTTCTTTTAGCAGAAAATACTCGGTTTTATACAGATGATCTGCCTGAAGCTGCCTGAGTTACAGTGATGAAAGCACTTTAGACAAGGGATAGGCAGTGTCAAAGCTCTGCCTGGGAGCAGGGGAAATGGGCATTTGAGGTCTGCTAGGTCTCCTGAGGATGGGGTCACCTCCAATGATCTTCCTTCAAAGCCTTGTAGATATTTGGCCTGGCCAGAGGCTGCTACCTACCCCTTCCTCTCAGTGCAGAGCTGCCTTGAGGCACAGGGCCTGACCCAGGGTGTCTCCCTGCTTTAGGGACCTGAGGCTGATTTCAGACTCAGCTCTTGGGGCAGCCTGCAGACTGGTCTGTCATTGCCCTGCCAGTGTGATGGACAAAAAACAGCCCCTGAATTGGGTGCAGAGAACATTATTTGTTATCTTAAGAAGTAAAGATTAGCTTCTGATTCTGAGCAAGCAGGCAGGGCGGAAAAAGCTATTGGCTGTCAATTCACACCTCTCCGATCTTATATGTGGAACTTTTTTGACCTTAATGGTCAAATAAAATTGTTAAATATCACAAGCTTCTCTGTCAACTTCAAGACAAACAGAACAATTTACATGGTATATAGAGAGCAGTGCCCTTCGCTCAATGAAGATAAAGGTTAGGAGTCCAGCCACCGAGAAATTTCTATTTATTGTTCAGCACTGTACACAAGGGGGTGAGGGAGGACTTAATAGCCAGTCCTTGCCTGGAAATTAGTGTAAATACTGCTTCACCCGAGGGAACTGTGGAAATGTGGATACCAGCAAAAACTTGAAATAGGCTCCGTGTAATATTGCCCGCTTGATTTCCTGGTTGGAGAGTCAACGTCTCTTGTCTGCAGGGACAAATCCCTTAACTGCTCCCAGCCTCCTCCTGCAGCTGGCACAGGATTCTGCAGAGAGTGGGACCTGCTCCCCAAGCTGCTCCCTGTGGCCTGGATCCAAGCACGGATGTGCCAGGGAAAGGGACAGCAAAACCCTGGGATGGCAAGGGGAGAATCACTGGCAGATCTGGAAATCAAACTCTCCTCACCAGAGTCACCTTCACACCCAAACTGCCTCAAATTCCCCCCATTCTAATGTCTGTTCATATTGACACCCACTAATCCCTTATTTTATCTTCCAGATTCTGCGTGGGAGACAAATTTTTCCTGAAGAACAACATGATCTTGTGTCAGATGGACTATGAGGAAGGGCAGCTGAACGGGAGCTTCGAGTCCCAGGTTCAATAACAGCCCCTGCTTCGCTGGAGCACTGTGGGATGGGCGCTTGGCCGCAGGAGCAGCGAGGGCGTCTGTCAGCTTGCCTGCAATATTTTTTTAATTCTTGGTCCAGAGAGGACTATATACATTGTAGTACTTTTCCCCCCCAACACAAAGCAGTTACAATTTTAGATGTACAGTTGTGCCTGCTTAGCTGAGCACTGCATTGCCTGTATGTTTGTGAGTTTTTGGGGTCTGGGGGAGGGCTCTGTACAGTCTGTTTTCTGTATATAAACCGGAACATTTATTTTATGAAAAATGTAATGCAATTTTATTACTGTGTGAATTAAAAATTATGAATGTTTCCTGGTCATCTTTGCTGTGGTTTCTTCCCCGTGTGGCAAAAGCCTGTATTTCCTGTGCTTTAGCTGAGCAGACTACTGGAAACATGTACAGAGATCCCTGGAAACTGCATGGATCACAGCAGAGGCAGGTTCTCTCATAATAACTGGGGGAAAAGCTGCTGCAGGGTTGTGGTTACTTCCATCCAACCACCTGCTTCCCTGTATAATGGGAGGGAATGAGCTGGGGGCAGGTGATGGCTGAGAGCCATCGGCACTGCTGGCGGGGTCCCACCGAGGCTGCTGTGCCGTGCTGAGCTGCTGGCTGAGAGGATCCTTGTGGATTCAGAGTGAGCATTGCCATGGAATTCCTGCTGGCTGGCTGGCTGATCCGATGGCTCCAGTCTGGGCTGCAAGGAACAGGCTCCCTGCAGCTCTGCCAACAGGTGCCTGGGCATTGATCAGAATATTAATTTCAAGGCTTTGCTAGGCAGTGGGATTTTCCCGTGGGGCATCACTTGTCCAGGTCAGAGCTGCTGTGAGAGCTGATGTCAGGGCTGGGACGTGACCGGGCGCTGATGCAGCAGATCCCTACTCCCAGCCCTTTTTGCTTACTCCAAGCCAGGTGCTTTGACCTCCCACGCAACAAAAACGATCAGATTTGAAGCATCTCCCGGAGAAAAAATTCTGAACTGTGTTCCTGCTGCGATGCTTTGTGCAATGATTTTCAAGGTTATGCAATTCATGTGCAACCCACTGGACTGTATCAAACACATTTCTTTGTATAGTGAGTGTCACTTTAATATAGTGCACCAGTAGCTGTAAAGGATGGCTGCAATTCTATTTATTTTGTCTTCTTGCTTTTTCTTAGATTTACTTCCTTTTCCTTTAATAAATAGACACCAAGTACTTTTTTTCTGATGTGACTTAATTGGTTGCTGGTCCTGGGTCGCTTGTGTGTGTTCTCTGAATTGCAAATGCCAGATGCACTGCAGCTTGGTGCTGCTCTGCCTGTTGCATGAAATGCTTTTATGTACACCTGTGCTGAATAATGGCTAAGCAAGAAGCAAAACACCACCAGACACTTTGCATGCTTCAAAATATTGCCTGTCATCTAGAGCTGCCTCAAACATGTGGATGGATTGATTGAGTGACTTTCCTTCAAAAACAGATGTTTTGGGTTGGGAGACCCAAAATGTGTGGCCTCATCCCTTTTTATTCCCATAAACATGCAATAGCAATTAAAGAGCCACTTATAGCTGCCTATGGATATGTGGTGTTTAAATTGCTGTTTCATTTTAGTGCTTCTTGGGGTAGGGGGGAGGTTGTCTTTTGAGAAACTGTAGTTTATGCTCTTTTTGTAGAGGCTGTTGGAAGCAGCCACCCTGGGGCTACGGAAGGAACAGCTTGTTGCCCAAATGTTTCGATTCCTTGCTTTGAAATGGGCTGCCAGACAGCCACTGCCCCTGCCTGTGCTCTGGATTGATGGCTCCCTGCCTGCCTGCCCGTGGGATTTGCTGCAATTCAGCACACAATGGCAGGGCAAGACTGCTGTCATGGGGTGAGGAGGGGAGCAGTAAAACCAAACTAAAACCACTCACCAAACAAGCTGGAGGGGCTGTTCAGTTTCAGTTCAGATTCTTAAGGAGAGTTTTGGTACCAGTTTAAAAACTGAGTCCTTCAGAGAAAGGTATCTTAGTTCCACCATGGGCCATGACTCAGGAGCAGTGGCTTCCCATTGCCCCCCCGAACTTGCCCTTGCTGTGGAATGCAGGCACTGGCTCCCCTGCTGGGGTGCAGGGGCTTCATTTCTGATGGACAGCCCTCTTGATTTGTCACCATTGCTGTAGATCTGATTCCTGATACCCGATAAGGAGGAATTTCATGATGCTGGCTTTGGGTGGATGGGAGGAAAGCCTGTGGCAGGACACAACTTCCCAGTGCTGAATGGGGTAGGACAAACATCCAATTGTCTTATATTTAAAAAAGAAAAAATACAAGGGAGAAATTGTGCACCATCTGTATCCCTCTTTTCTGTGTCTGCACAGCAGACAAGGCCTACCTGCCAGAGCCCATGTCTCAAGGAGCATTGGAGGTGGGATACCTTTAAAAATAAAAATCCCAGGAGGACAATGTAATCATGAATTCTTGTCTGAATGCTGCAAATTTGCTTAATAGAAACAAGGGCTGGAGTGCAGACCTGCTGTTGAATAATCGCTTCCACTCTATGGAGCAGAGCACGGAAACCTTTTGATGGTGTTATAGTCATCACTTGGCATAAATATTCATTCAAGGAATCAGAGCAGAGTAAATGGCATTTTACCAGCTAATAATTTAGTATTAGCAGATAGCCTTTTTACTGCTAAAGATAACTACTGCTTAATCAGTTTAGTGACCACTGGCATATAGTATGACATTTAAGCCTGTTCCTCAGTTGCTGCGTTGAGGACATGGCTGCTGGTGACCCCTCTGCCCAAGCCTCCACTGTTCCCAATGTCAGGCCCAGCTGCCAACAGCACTCAACTGGCTTTAACTTCTGCACTATCTGCCATTTGCCTCCTTATTTTAGATCAAAGAGGAATTTTAAGTTCATACTAGAGATGTTAAAATCTAGGATCTTCTGTCTCTTTCTCTTTTTGCAGTTGGGGCTAATGGCTGATCAGAGTGCAGTCTGATTCTGAGATTAAAAAACAAGCCAGTGTTTAAAGGCAATCAAAATCTTAGGCTTTGTCTCCATTCATCTTTAATGCTGGTGTAATTGCTGCACAGATTCTGGCTCTTCCTGCAGACTTAATTTATTTTATTTTTGGAGCATGCCCCTGTCTGTCAGAGGGATGTTATACTTCCCTGAGCAGCATTAGCGCTATTGAGCACTTCGCCACTGGCAATCCAGCTCACCCCATTTCATATCTTGCCAAACAAGTTAATCTAATATTAACAGCGGTTTGTTACCTCGTTGTTAGCTTAATTTACTTTACAAGAAATGCTATATTTGCATTTCATCCCTCTGTCATTGGCTCGTGAACCGCGCTTCCCCAGGCCAAGAAGGGACGGTTCGCGCCGCTCGACGCCAGTCCCTCAGTGCGGCACTGCCACACGGGGAGGGGGCCTCACCCCCACCAGGCATCCTCCCTAATTGGCATGGGGGGATGTGGGGAGTTGGGAGGAGGATTTTGAAAGCTACAGAGCAGGTCCTGGAAATGCAATATTGAGAGTAGCACAAACGCCGCTGCTGCTCTTCCAGTAATAGAGCTGAGTCGTAGACAGCAGCTTTCCCTGGCGGCAAGCATATACAGTAAATGTCTTCAGTATGGAAATCAGCAGACGTATGGGCGCAGGGCAGACGTCTGCAACACCAACAGCTTCCTCAGGCTTTCAGGGAGAGCTCCCACGCCAGCTCTGCCACACACCAGGGACTCACCCAGCTCTGTCTGTCCATCAGCACGGTGAGGGCCCTGCACCTCACTTCCAAATCACTGGGGTGGGGGACCTGTGAGCAAAGTCCTGCAAGCAATCACTCAAAAACCACTTCCCCAAATGATCCAGCAGCTGCATGGAGCTGTGCCAGCTGATGTGCTTGACGGGCAGCGGAATGGAGCTGGAGATGCCCCATAGTGGCCATGGGTGACATCAATGATCCGGTACCTGGGGCTGTCCCAGCTAGGTCAGGGAATGTGGAGTTATTGGAGGTGGAAATGGCTTTCCAATGAAAGCTTCTGACTTAATTGTTCATTAGCTCACTCCGCATCCCATTTCTAAACCCTGTCCTTGTTTATGGGGCCCTGGCCTCCCACCTCCTCCAGCAGCTGCTGCCTTCCACTGCTTAAAGGAAGGGAATGACCCCATCTGGTGTCTTTCTCTGGTTTTAATAGCAAAACGCTGAAGGATGCCAAGGGCAACTCTGGCCAGGCTGAGACATCTGGCAGGGCAGTTTTGTGGTGCTGAAGGTTTTTAGTGAAGGTCTGAGAGAAAGCAGGGCTGGAAGGACCAAACCCAGAGAAACAGCAGGAAACAGAAAGGTGGAATGAAGTAGGAGATCAGCTGAAGATGAAAGTATCAAATATTGGGTGATTTTTGTGAGTGACTGGAGGGCAAGTGCCCAAAAGAGAGATCAGTTTTACCACAGAAGCACTATGAAGCCCATCATAAGTGATGTAAAAAGTGGAAGTATAAATATAAATGCACATCCAGGCTCCACTGCTGACCAGCCACATGAACCTGAAGCTGCAGGAACTTCCTGGAAGGAATGTTTCACTGCTAACTTAAATTATTTGAGGAGAGGAAGAAGGTGCTGCCAGCTGTCTGCCTGAAGAGGAGCAGGGAGCAGAGGGGCCAGCTGCGTGTTTTAGTCCTTGATAGTAACACTGCTGGAAAGAAATGTTGCTAATGCAACATGAGCTTTTATGGGTGATTTTACTTACAAAATTACCTTGAGAACAGCCTTTTTATTATTATTGAATAGAACCAGGCATTTTCTTAAAGGTCTTGCCATCCCTGCAGAAATCATAGATTTTATGTGATTTTATTTAATGAAAATATTGTTGTTCAAAACCTGTTTTGCTCTGAGGCTTACCCTTCAGGCCCATGGGCCTCCCAGCAGTGGAAAAGCATCAATTTCCTCTGGTCTGCCTCTCCCTCTGCAGCTGACATGGGTTTTTTTCACCCCCAAAATTCTCCCCTATGCCCTTTGCCATCCATGTCTGTCCCAGTGGAGTTGCATATAAGCATAGTGGTAATAGAGTGGCCGCCAGTGCTGCTCAGAGATGGGTTGCCACGCTCTAAGGACAAGCCCTGGTGACATCCACCCTGGAAGCTGCTGGATTGCTCTTCTCCCCTTGGCTTTGGGTCCTATCACAGTGGTGACTCCTCAAACCGTGGCCTCCAGTTGGTGGCTCAAGGGCAGTGGATGCTCAAAACACTGCCCAAGGTGTCCCTGTCCCCATCCTCCAGCTATGCAAAGGGCCCCAGTTTCAAGAGTGGTTTTTCACAAGTCTGTTATCTAACCTAAGTAACTCCTTTAATGTTCAGTGCTTGGGTTCAGAAGGAGAGACTTCTGTTTGCAGCTTGGTTTTCTGAGGAGAGTGTATCTTTGTCATAATTTTTTTTAATCATTACTTCTTAAAATTCTTGCTGAACAGAACCCAGAGAGGCATTGAAGCATCTTGCCTTGGCAGCACACAGAGTGCAGTCCCAGCAGCCCTGGGGGGCTGAGGCAATGACCTCTGCCAGAGGAGGAGGAGGAGGAGGAAAGGTGCCCCAAAGTCTCAGCTGGAACGCAAAGGTTCAGGACACAACATCCTCCAGAGCAGGATGCATTGCCTTTGCACCTCAGAGGAAGCTCTAGGAAATGCCATCCTTTGGCAAGATACAAACATGAACAATGTGGCTCGGTCGTGGCTGCAGTGACAGCCCAGGGGCTGCTCTTGGCTGCCCTGAATAGGGTCCCCTCACCCCACCAGGCAGCAGCAGCCTCATAAATAATTCCTCACTGCAATGGCAATGTTGTAAAACATGAATATTTAGTGCATGCATAATAGTTGTTTATTCCTACTTAAATGTCAGCTGATGAAAACATATCTAAAAGGCTCCATTCCCGGGGAAGCACAGGCAGCTGGAAGAGATGGGATGCAAACTCACGCTGTTTCTTGCCAGGGCACTGAAACCCAGGGCAGCAGTGATGGACCCCTGCACTCTCCAGCTGCAGAACATATCCCTGCTCTCTGGGTGCCAGACTTGGGGGAGCCAATGCAGTCACACTCCTGACACATTGCCCCCAAAGGGAGGATTTCACATTTGTGCCAGAGCTGAATTTGGCTAAAACTCTGCCAGTTTGAGGTGTGCACTCCCAGCACGGGTGATGGGGTGGCCAAAACTTTGCAGGACAAGGATGCTGTGGATGCAGAGATGTGGCTGAGGATGCAGGCAGGCAGTGCCCCCTCATCCTGCCTGTCTCCTGCCCACTCCCGCTCACTAGCACGAACGTTCACCACTTGGGAAGGGGAAAAAAAAATAAAAAGAGAGAGAAATGAATTATCAGTAAAGAAACACAAACTTATGAAGGACAATTTTTTTTGCTGTCAATACACACAAAGAGACAAAAATTGGAAGCTTTTGAGGAAAAGAAATGCGTCTGAACTTCTGAGCGAGTGAGAAAGTACTGAAAAGCCCTGCCATGCCGAGCTCCTCTGAGGTAACTTCTGTGCTTGGAAAAAATATTTCAGAAGACATTTTATTCTTTAGAAGATGCCAAAAATGCAAGACTTGGCACTTTAACAAAACAGAAAAAGGAAAACACATAATCTTCTTAACTAGTAAGTCTTTGAGCCCAGGATCACATTGTTGCCATATAATAAAAAGTGATGTTATGCAGTAAATTGGGCAGTTAAGAATTCTGTGCATACTCAGAATCATGACATTTCAAGGACAATAAAGTTGGCTGGCTCGTGGCCATTGGCCATACGAACAGAAAACAAAAAAAAAGGATTGTCAGCTGGTTATTCATACCGCATTACAAAACAAGTCTCCCAACAGGCAAACACTCTTTATTGCTTGTGTTTTTCTCCAGAAATATATTTTTTAATTAAAAAAAAAAAAAAAAGAGTTCTCGCAGCATTCATCTTACAAATGTTAACCCCTTAAAAGACAATTCTGACATGCTTTGCCGCTGGCTTTTCCACTTTATAAATGTTCTACAGACAAGGAGAAAATCAGAAGGAAGAATTTATTTCTCACATGGCATAAGTATCTGTTTCT
This sequence comes from Pycnonotus jocosus, assembly GCA_013400435.1. NCBI lineage: Eukaryota > Metazoa > Chordata > Aves > Passeriformes > Pycnonotidae > Pycnonotus > Pycnonotus jocosus. The sequence continues at coordinate 158,662 of VWYP01016398.1, forward strand.
TTATGAGGAGAAAAAAAAAAAGAGTCAAGGCATTTGTGACAGCTTTTATGCTATTAATCATGTGAGATGCACTTAATCTTGTGGGATTAATCCTTTTTTGATTTTTGGGGTGTCTGACTTGAAATCATCCCTGAAGAGTTGTTTTCCAGAGCAAACATATAGAATCTGTGAGTGTGTGCTGAGTGATGTCCCCAGACCTGCTGCCAAGGCTGAGGACGGTCCCAGTTTAGTGAAGGGCTGCAGAGTGAGGCTGGTGGCACGGATGTGCTGGCCCAGGGAAGTGGACCTGCCTTGGGCAGGGCATTGTTTTGGCTGTGGCTGTGTAACTTTACCATGAGTATCACTTTGCCATGATCTGCAGGGCCGTTCAGGGTCCCCAAGGGCTGTGCTGTTACTACAGTTGTTCCACATTGTGCACAATGATTCCTGTCTCTTCCGTGGCTGCATTACATGGCGGCAGCGATGCTGCTCCTCTCATGCTTTCTGCCGTCCCTGCTTCTCCAGGTTCAGACAGGAGCCAGGAATGCCGGACACTGAGGCACATCCTGCAGGTTTCTGACACACTGCTGCTGCTGTGTCCTTACTCTGTCTCTTTCCTTGTCCCAGGGGGTTGTGCTGGAGCAGCTGCAGGTGGTTTGCAGCAAGATGATCAGGACTGCACCTTCTGCAGGTAGTGGGGGAGCTGTTTTGGGGTGAGATGTTGGGAGTATCTGCTTGGAACAGGTAGGGCAGTGGGCTTTTTCTGAGCTTTTGTTCAGGCTGGAGAAAGTGCAGGATGTGTCTGCACATCCTGGGCAAGGGAGTGAGCCTTATGAGGGGGAAGGAATACACACATGGTATGTGCTTGTGTGGTGTTGTTCTGACTTCTTGCTAAGAGTTGCAGTAGTATGTAAGGAGAGGAATGTCAAATCACTGGTTAAGTCAAGTCCCCTTGGCTGGAGGACAGGTCTTTGCTGTGGGAGGGAATGATGCCCCTGTTTGGTCACAAACTCCCACCCCTCCTCCTGGGTTTTAAGAGAGAGACTGAGTCAGGCTGTCGTGGTGAGAGTTTTTCCTCTCTGTCATTTAAGTAAATCTGTCCTGACCACAACTTAGGGGAAAGGCTTGGTCAGAAAAACTTCTATAAGTGCTTTTTGGAAAGGGCTGGTTGGTTGGTTGTAGAAATGGCACCAGGCTAGATCCTGAGCTGATGTAAATAAGTTTGTTGCTTGTCAAGCTACTGTATTTCTCTCATCCTCTGAGTCCTGGGTCATCTGCCTGCTCTTCTATAGTAGCTTCCACTTTCTGTGCCAGTGGTTTCCACACAGTGCCCTTGCTTGCTCCTTCTGCTTCTCCCTCGCCTCCCAACTTCTTGAGCACCTTTTTTTTGCAGTGTGATTCCACAACCTTTCTTTCATATTTTAATCCACTTTTGTCTCTCTTCTGGCTCTGCCTATATGTGTTGTTTCCCATATTTACCTTGTTTTGATTGCACATTCTGCCGGACAAAGCACAATGATGCCATTTTGTGGATAATTAAATCCTCCTGGTTGTAGTCCAGCCAGTGGGACAAGCCATGAAGGAGGGTATAAACTGCCTGGATTTGCATGCAGAGCCTGTCATCTGCTGTGAATCATTTTGGGATGCTTTTGCATGAGCGAAGCTGTTTAAAAATAAATTGTATTGTATTAGACTAATGGAAGATAATAAATTTGGCTGGTCTTTTAGCTTAAAATTCATCAATGTCTGGAACTGGAAGGGGGGAAAGAGCTGGAGGACATCAAGCCATCCGGCAATTAATGGCCAGGAGCTCGGCTCTTGCCAGGCTGCCGTGATGCCCAGCAATGTCACACTGCTCTGGCAGCTTGAGGATAGCACAAGCACTAAACCCCTCTTAAAAAGGCAAAAACTAAACTAAAAAAAAAATAAAAAAAACCAAAAAACAAATCCTTCCCTCTTTTAAACATCAATTAACAAGATATCCTTTAATCAAAGTCTGCTCCAAGTGGCACTGCACAAAGGAATTATTCCAAGATCAAAACCCTTCAAATTATTGAAGCCTTTCAACTCTTATGGCATTTGATGCCCCTGTGCTACAGCAGGGAGAGCCCCTTTTTTCCCAAGATCAGAACATGTCAGCTCTGCTCTGATTTTGGCCAGCAGTGTGAGAGAGGGGTTCCACACTCAAGCCAAGGCTTGTGCAGATCTTCACTGGGCAGTTTTGGGGACAATAGCACACAGAGTGCACAACCTGTCTCTGTGCTGCCTCACTGGTGTGTGACAGGGCTCCAGGGACAGTGGCCCTTGCAGAGGGTGCCCTGTAGCCCCATCCTGGCTGTGGGGGTACTGCAGAGAATGAATTTGCAGTGGGGCCAATTGGCAACCCCACGAAGAGGACGGGCTGTACATTCAGCTCTGTGGTTATTTCTGTCCACCACCACCTGCTCTGGGCGCTGGTGTCCTGCTCCCCCATCCCCTCGTCTCCGTGTGTCCCAGCATATGCTCTCCTTGGTTTCCTGCTATTGCACTGCTGCAGACAGACTGTGGCACCAGGTGGCTCCGGCACTGCTCCAGGGCAGCATCCCTGTGGTGTGACAGCCCCCTGATGCCAAGCCCTGGCTCTGGCAGAGGGGCCTCTCTCCCACTAAGATCCAGTTGCTTTCCCCTCTGCCCCCCTGTGTGGATGATGCCTTCTTGTCCCAGTGCTGTTGGAAATTTGGGGTGATTCTGGTGTCATTGCAGAACAAGGCCTGACTGAAGCCTGATGTAGAGGGAGGCTCTCACCTCCTACAAGCACAGGGAGGGAAACCATCTTGTTAATAGAGCAAATAACTCACAGTGAATAATTCCTTCAACAAGCACAGCTCCTATTTTGAATACTGCAAAGGGGCTGTGCTCTTCCTGAAACTGCTGGTACTCAGAATTAATGGAGTTTCCTTTATTTTTCCCTTTTGTTTGGGGTGTGTGACTGTGTTCTGTCTGTGCTCGGGCTGTGCTGGCCAACTGCAATGGCTCACACCAATTGCCACTCTGGTACCCTGCCAGAGTACCCCAGCATGCTACCTCTGCACAGCCAGGACAAAGGTCTTAGAAATGTCCTAATTCCCCAAAAATATGGCAAAAACAAAGATTGGTGTAGACAGGATTAATATTCACCTAACACAAAAGGCTCTGTAGGCAAAGTTTGATGGAAGGTGAAGACAAAAGCCCTCTAGGCAGGGCTGCTCATGTTTAAACTCACCTGAGTGTTTGAGAAAGTGCCCTGGATGCATTTTTCTAGTAATTTTTATTTTCTTATGTTTGACTCAATACAACTGTTAGTTTTCTTTCACATTTCCAGCAGCACTCCACTGAGGAAGCCAAAAGTATAATTTATGGAAGGAAAAGGTGCAGCAAATAGACACTTTGGCCTCTATAAAATACTCCTGCCACTTAAGAAGCCACTTGATGAATGGAACCTTTGGTTGATGTCATTTGCTGGCTTTGTGAGAGGCTTCTCCTAAAATCTTGCCTTGAGTAAAAGCATATTTTAAAAAGTGCATGTATGATCTGGGCTCTGCTGTTACAAGTGGTGAGGCTCAAGGTCCTGGAAACTCAACTTATGGCTGAAAACAGGATCAAGCAGCACTGTGGTAACTTTCCTACTTCACCTTTCCCGAGCATTGTATTTACAGCAGGAGATAAAGGCTGTGAGAAAGCTGCAGGTACAAACACACCGTGTTTTGAATCTTTGTTGCCTTTCCTTGCACATAGATCACTGGCAGGACTCATCTGGCCAAAGGTAACCATGCCCATCGATGTCCCAAATCAGGGTCCCAAGGGGATAACTTGGCAGGGGCTTTTTCAGCAGCAAGGTGTGATGGGCAGCACCTGCTTGGATATGTGGTTATGGCTGGCTACCCCACAAAAATAAAATAAGCTCAGGTTTTATCCCCATCAACAAAAGCTCAAACCAGTACCACTTTCCCATGGCTGGAGATGGTCTGACACAGGAGGAGACTCCAAAGCTGCCTGCCTGCTGCAGATGTGAGGGGTAGAATTTGGGATTAGGGGTCTGGTCCTACAGCATTCTGCTCCAAGCCCACCTCCTCCCACATAGTTGGCTCTGCCCTGAGTCTGGCAGGGATTTCTTGCAGAGTCAGCCCTGGTGACTGACTGTTGCAGGCCACCTCCAGCAGTGGGGCTGCTCCTCCCCAGTGCCACAGGAGCATTCCCAGTGTGTCTCTGGGGCACAGGAGCCACACCTGGGGCTGTGCAGCAGGTAAACCTGCACCTGCAGTGGGATCGCTGCCCTGGTAAATTACACTGCTCAGGAGTTCACTAGATCAACTTTCTAGTCAGCCCAGTCTTTTTTTTTTTATTTTTTTTTTTATTTTTTTTTTATTATTATTATTATTATCCAATTAACTGTACATGTTAATAAGAAATTTTCTTTTTATATAAAACCAAGCATTTTTTTTTCTCTGCCTGGAGTAATATAAATAGACTTTTTCATATATAGCTTCAGTGTCCTGGGACTGATTTGTGGATATATATTGCTGCTTAGAAAGGCTGTAATTTACAAGTGATTGTTTGGAGGACTTCAAATTACCACCACTCATATATATGGATATATAAACAAAAATTGAAGTTTCTTGTGACATTCTACATAAACAATTTTCTTGGGAAGAAAAAGGATTCTCAATAAAAATAATAATAATAATAAAGCCCAGGGTTTTTTTTATATCTATGCCACTACATAAAGTAGGGGTAGATTACTTCATGCCTTCATTTATATTTCATTTCTGGACCATTTCTGGATCCTTCATTTCTGGACCATTTCCTCTAACATTTTATCTTTTTGTATTTTTTCTTTCCTTCCATCATATACAAATAAAATCCTCCTATATTCCATTCCTGATGGGTTTGGGGTGTGGAGGTAGCAGAAACCCTGCTGCCCAGCCCTGCCTGCCTGTGCTGTCTCCAAGAAGAATGGGGATGGGAAGGATTAGCTCCAGCTACCTTAATGAAATATCACTTCAGCTTCTAAGTCTCTTTCACACAAAAGCACATACATGCACAAAGAGAAATACTTTTGGAAGCTGCTTGGGATTTTTATGGCCCTGCTGCTGGGAGCTGCTGAGAATGTCTGCTCTCAGCAATCAGGCTGTTAAATCCAGATACCCTAAAGTCCCTATTTTACTTTAGAAGATATTTCCATAAGTTTTTTGGCTTTCCTGGTCCAAGACAGAAAACAAACAAACAAACAAACAAAAAGCCCAAACCAAACAAAAAAACCCCAAAAAACAAACCACCAAAACACAGGGTCAGCAGGAGCAGCCAAGGGCACAACTGCAAGAAGAGCCCTGCAGCAGCACCACTGAGTACCCAGGGCTGTGATCTGCCCACAACATTTGTCCAGCCTCCAGTGTCTGTGCTTTGGGGGCAGCTGTAAGGAGGTGTCATATTGTAAGGTAAAGGCGCCTTTCAAGCTATTAATTTGTTGTTAATTATTTTACCTTTTTAAAAAAACTCCTGTGAACTTTGAGGCATTCACAACATGTTCCATAGTTTTGTGGGGTTTTTTTTCAAAGTTATAAACAGGTTGATGCAAGTTTAGATGACTTTATGTGACCTGAAAGTAGATCATTTAGTGGTAGTTAATGCTCCTTACCCATCACAAACCAAGTAATTTTTAGTCCCTTTATTAAAGCAAGCAACACCATCTGCCTTCAGCTGCCAGTGTGCATTTCCGGTGGAATGTAAGGATTTAAAAATGAGCACAACTCGAGTAGAGGAAAAGGGTTCTCGATGCAACAAGAACATGCTTTTAATTGAGATTAGTTGGCTCATATTCCATTAGCGAATCCCGTCCCATGGACACTGTTCCTGCACAGGCAGGCAGGATTTATCAGCCTCGGTGCTCGCAGGCTCCCTTGTGCTGCTGCTCTCCCAGGGAGGAGTGAGGCGGGACAGGCTGCAGTATATCACCCATCTCCTGCTCACCAAATGATGATTCAGATTCACACTGAGATCTATAAAAGTCAGTGGTTTATTGCTGTCTTGTATTTCTGTATTAACCACCTCATTATCATCCCAAATGTAGTATAAATCTGAGGGTATCCAGTTGCTCAAGCCCGTGTGTTTGTGCTCCCCTGCCTCCTGCCATATAAATCCCGGCTCTGAGTAACGGGGAGGGACTCTGCGGTTTCCCAGCTCCAGAGCAGGCAGAGTTTGTAAAGGACCAGCTTCCCATCTTTGGGGCAGTGCTCCATGTCCTCCTGACCGTGTGTCTCTGCTGCTGTGGGGCACCTTTGGGAGATGTGCTGGTCCCTCGGAGAGAGGCCTGTCTTTTGGGTCTGGGCTTTTTGTGTGGAGGGTGCTGGCTCTGTTCAGCCACGTGGCTGGGACATTTGTGGGGAGCCCCACGCATCCTGACCTTGGCCACACGCCGCTTGCTTTGGGGACTTGGTCTTGTGCTAGCAAAAGCCCCAAATAAACAATTGAGGCTGGGCCAGGCTGAGTCAGATACACTGCAAACAGCCATGGCTAGGACCAGAATGAATCTTGAGGTGCATGGAGATTCACGGCCCTGGAAAGCCCCGAGGGTTGCCAGCGAAACCCCTACAATGCACTGAATTGAGATTTGATGCCACATCTGTAGCTCACCGCGTGTCAGAGTGAGAAATAATCGCAGGATTAGGCACATGGATCTTTTAATCAGGATTTCTCATTCCTGAGAACACGTGCCATTAGCAGGAGACAACTTTTCCTGTAGTTCAAGGCTAACCATGTATGCTTCTAACTGTTGATGAAGAATGCTACTCTTAGCAATGAAGTGTAACTTTCCTAAAGTAAGCTAGGGAGAAAAAGCTTTGGACCAAGTATCCCAAAGGCAGCAGCTCTGTCCCCCTCAGCAGGGACACATGTTGCTTTTCTCAGAGAGCCTTTCTTTTTCGCTTGTCTCATTCATTTGGTGAGAGGAGACCAAATGAACCATGGGGAAGGCAAAATAATTTTAAAATTATAATTATTATCTGTTTCTGCATAATACAAAGCACTTTTGGAGCAGGTACCTCTTCAAACCTGTTCATCACTACCAGCTATTTTTGCTGCTAATTCTCATTCAAAGCAAAGTGATGAGTTTCCCAGAATCTGATAAATTACACCCCTCTCTTGCAAATTATTCTCCCTCAATCTTCCACCACCTCTGGTCTTGACACATGGGCTGGAGAGGGGAGCAAGCTTTTAAACCTCATTTAATGCTGGTACCCAAGAATTGCAGAGTTTTCTGGGTTTCTCAGAGGTCGTGCTTACTTCTCACACTCTGAATGAATGCTTTTTTAAAGTTATTATTATTTTAATCACAATGCTGCTGCTTCTGAGCTGATTCAGGCACCTAGGTCACATATATTCTAAAGCAAGCTTTGGAGGAGGGGAAAAAAATCAGGGACAGATATATTAGGGATACAACTGAAGAGCCTGTTTGATGCTATGTTCAATGCTGAGACTGCCATGAAGATGTGTGGCTTTTTTTCTTCTCTTCCTACTCCTTGTCCATGAGCTGCTGAACTCGCCTCACTCCTTCCCCTCTGGCACCAGGTTCCCCTCCCTTTGCTCTTTGTTGTTAGCTGCTGAAATATCGTGTAGTTGCACAAGGTGGTTTGTTCTGTGCCTCTTATTTCCCTCTTTTGGGTCTCTTCTCTTCTCAGAAACAACCAGTTCCCATTTGGCAGGCCCTGGGCTGTCGGCCCCAGGCAGGCTTCCCCTCATTAACCTCTGAAGATACATTGGTAAAATGTCAGTGTCATACTCCATCATGCAGTGAGAACTATTAAGTGCACATTGTTATTCCTGGATTCAGACCTACACAGCCTCTTTTCCTCCCTGGGAGTTTCATGTAGAGATCAAATATGATGCTACGGGTGATGGTTAGAGTGAGCAATCTTCCTTCCCCTTCTGCTCCTTTTTTTTTTTTTTTAATTTATTCCCCCCCGTCCCCCCCACTCCAGTTGATCTTTCCCATATTGCACTAAGCAAAAGCAACTGGGACTGGCAGCACAGCCTTTTGTGGTGTTTTGGGGATGTGATGGGAGAAGCAGCTGCCAGCTGCTGGGGGAGGACAAGATAATCCTGGTTTTGAGACTCCTGAAGATGCCCAACATGCAAAACTTCTGTAGCACACAACATTTAATTGGGAGGGGTTTTTTTTCTGCAGAGCACTGTAACTTCTGCACCCCTGCATTGCCTTTCCAGAATGCCTTTAGAACTCTGACAAAACGTTCATCTCAGGAAGCCTACAGGCTCTCCAGCAGGGAATCTAAGTTAGCAGCAAACAGGAGCGTGAACTCAAGCACTTCCTTGTGTGCACACTCCTCATGCACGCAGGTATTAAGAGGTGGGTTCCCTAGAAAAATGCTGAATATTGCAGCCTCACTGGTGATGGGATCAGCTGGCTGCTGGCCCCTGCAACGTGGAGGCACTGGTTTGCTCAATGAGAGGGAGAAATTCGTGCTCATGGGTACAGTCTTCTCTCTTAAGCCCTAGTCCAGTTGCTCTAACATAATTTGGGGCTCCTGAGGCAAGTCAGCACCAGGAGAGGGTGAAAAGAAAAGAATTTAATCAGAAAGGAAGACATTCCCCCAAACCTTCATTAATTTTCTGGGTTTGCATTTGCTGGAGTGTCCCCACAAGTACGCTCAGCATTGCTCTGGTCACTGCAGACTCCTCCAGGCAAAGACCATTTACCCTGAGCTGCCACAAATGAAAGGCACTTAACAAATGCTTCTGAAAGAAGAAAACCTCTGTACTCCTCTCCTCGTCATTCACTTTCAAATTGATAAGTTAAATACTGTACTCCAGCATAAACATTTCTCAGGGACAAAGTATAAACATTTCCAGTGGAGTGCACTTAATACAATTTTGTTTGCCAAGTGGCGCTGCCTCCTCCCAAGCTACATCTACGAGAGGGTTTTATTTAAATGGAGATATAAATTAATTGCACTCAGCACAGCCTCTCATCCCAGCTCTCTCCTGCATCTGTACCCTTGGACTCTGTGAAGGGAAGGGCAGGTGGGAGCTGTGGCAGCTGAAATACTGGCAGGACACCACTGCAGCCCTTTCCCTGCCTGCTGCCTTTCCTGGTCTCCCTTGACTATTTTTTTCCATTGCAAGACATGTGACTGGATTTGCTTTAGTTGGATGGATGCAGATGCAATTCCATGAAAGGTCTTCTTCCCAAGGCAGGGGTTAATGCAATGTTTTGTGACCTGGCTCTGCAGTGATGGGTGACACCAACCCTCAGACGGCTGGATTAGATTAATATATGTCAGATATTTTAAGGTTTCATTCAGGATAAAGCCTAATTTTAGACTTTGATTGAATGCCCATCTTGGTAATAGCATGGATAATTTCTTTTCAAAATTGGCAAAATTTCAGTTTCAACGATGTCTTAAACTGGGCCCAGTTATTAACAAACCTGAGCTTTCTGACATCTGTCTGTCCCTTCTCTACCTGAATTCCTGTTTAGGTACAAATTATACAGAGCCTGGTCAAATCTGACTTTCCTCCAATCTCTATTCATGCGTTTTGTTCATCCTTGAAATACTTTGCAGCAAAGTAAGGAAAAGTGCCACCCTTGTGAATGGAAATCAATTTTGCCATCTAGACCAAAATTTCCATGTTTTGCAAAGGAAAACCACAGTGGATACCAGAGCCAGGTGTTTTGAGTGCTGTGGAACCCCCTCTGCCTCTGTCACCTTCAGAGGAAGGTGGGCAGTCACAAACTCACAGGGTCATAGAATAAGGGACATCAAGGATCATCTGGTCCAACCTTTCTTGGCAAAAGCATGACCTGGAAAAAAAGGCCCAGCTGTATCTTAGAAAGTGTCTGAGGTTGCAGAATCTACCGTTTCCTTGTGAAGATCATTCCAAAAGCTGATTGTGAAAAAATTTCCTCTTGTGTCTAGCTGGAATACCCCCAGGGATAACTTGTAGGCATTATCCCTTGTCTTTTCCATGTGAAAAAAGGAGTTTCCATCTTTGCAGCTTCAGAAGCTTATGAACTGTTTTGGGGGTTGTTTCCTCTTCTGTGAGATGCCAGAACAGCTATGTGGAGGTTCCTTCCACAGCAGTGTGGCCTGCTCATTACAAAAGCCAACGGGAGGCTTGGGGCAGGGGATGAAGGCTGGGGATGGAAATTTCATCTCAAGTGCTAGGAAGTCCCACAGATCCCAACCTGCTTGAGGCCCCTCCAAAGCTCTGCCCAGTTCCTCCCTACCAGGAGCTGCAATCTGTCAAGTCTGCAGAAACAAACTTGTTCTCATAAAACAGCAGTAATTTTATGGTACAAGAGGAGAAATGAACAGCCAGCATCTTGTTGCTCATCAGAAAAAACAGCAGCTACCTTTTGTACAACTCTTGGGGTTTTTTGCTTTTTTTTTTTTTTTACCTTTAAGATTAAAAACCTCCCAAAGAAGGCTTACAGGGTTTATGGCAGAGGTATACAAGAAGCGAATTAAAATTCCATAAATATATTTGCTGGCTAAAATTTATATATCCTGTATTCCTAGGGTATCTAATTAGATCCAAGAAGAAAATAGCCCTGCAAAGGATAGGCATTTTGTTCAAATAATTTTTAAAAATTGAGCTAAATAATGGCCATTTTATACTGCATACAATATAATTGTTCTTCTTGTATTGGGGAGCAGTTATAAATTATCTGGTATCCCATTCAGCCTCGTTGCCAGGCCGAGTACCAAACAATTGTGAATGTAGTTACTGGGCACGTAAATTCACGGTTTTCTGACAACTACACCGTTACTGCCGCTGCTAACTAACATTCTGCATAAAAAATGCAATCCCTGGGAAAGAAGGAGCATTTGTCTAAGTGCTGACATTGAAACATTCTGAATAACTCCTTGAATCATTTGTACTATTATGGAGAGAAAATGTAATTATTGTAATCAGCCTTGAGTCTGAGGCCATGTTGTTCAAAAAAAAAAAAAAAAAAAAAAGGGGGAGGGGGGGGGGAAACCAGATCTGAACAACCAAAATGAACCTTGATAATGGAGCAGCCTTGAATTCCACTTCATTTATCACACTAATGGATGTCAAGATGACCTCAATCAAACATTTTGTTTTCCAGTTTTAAGCAATGGAAAATGTTTTTTTTCCTCTGGGAACAAAAAAAGAGGAGAAAGTTATTTAAATTGTTCCTAGTAATTACATTAGAGTAGAAGGTCAAAGTCAATATGAAATAGTATCAACCAACCTTTTGATGAGTTTTGTCCAGGCTCTTTGCTGGCACAGTTCACACATCTCCATAAGCCTAGTGCAAGCTTTATGTTTCTCTTTCCCTCTTCCTTGTGTTTTTATCCTTAAATAGAAATCCAATTTTGTGGTGTTTTTACTTGGATTCTCAGTAGTATTTCATATAAAAATTTCTAAGTAAATGATCATGTGGTTTAAACACCACCTCCCTGACTAGCATACTTCAGGACTGGGTATAGCTGTAAGAAAGGCAGAGAAATCTGAATAAAAAGAAGTTTATGTCAACAGCACTTGATAAAAATGTTTTGATTCACCTAGGCCAGAGGGAACCCAGATGAGGTTCAAGAAGGGCAAGTGTAGGGTCCTGACCTGGGGAGGAATCATCCCAAGCACCATCACAGGTTGGGGGTGACCTTCTGGAGAGGAGCTTGGCAGAGAAGGACCTAGGAGGCTTGGTGGATGATGAGCTGACCTTGAGCCAGCAGCGTGTCCTTGTGGCCAGGGGGGTCAATGGGATCCTGGGAAGAATGTGGCCAGCAGGTTGAGGGAGCTGATCCTGCCCTTCCAGTCAGCCCCACTGAGGCCACCAGAGGGCCGTGTCCTGTTGTGGGCTCCTTTGTACAAGAGAGACAAGGAGCTACTGGAGAGGGTCCAGCAGAGCCCACAAAGATGATGAGGGGTCTGGAGTATCTTTTGAGTGAGGAGACTGTGGGGCTGTTCAGTTTGGAGGAGAGAAGGCTGAGAGGGGATCTTGTAAGTGCATAAAATATCTCCATGGTGGGCCAAGAGGATGGTGCCAGACTCTTTTCAGTGGTGCCTAGGGACAGGACAAGGAGCAATGGCCATAAACTGAAACACAAGAAGTTCCACCTCAACATGAGGAAGAACTTCTTTACACTGAGAGTGTCAGAGCACTGTGAGAGCTGCCCAGGGAGATCATGGAGTCTCCCTCACTGCAGACATTCAAACCCACCTGGATGTGTTCCTGTGTTGCTGCTGGAGGTAACCCTGCCTTGGCAGGGGGGTTGGACTGGATGATCTCCAGGGGTCTCTTCCAACCCTAACAATTCAGTGATTCTGTGATTTGATATTTCAGTTCAATTATCTCAGCAATGAACAAGCACATCCCAATACCTGCACTTCTCTTCATGACTGGTCAAACTGTTGGCTGGATCCAAATTTAGGCAGGGCCCAGGGCTGCCTCTGCTGGCTTGTTGTCTTCTGGATCATACAACTTAGTTCTGGATGTTGAGTGAAATCGTCATTCCCCCCTCAGAAACAACAAGCTGGGTTTTATGCTGCTGTGCAAGTATAGTCCATAATCTACACTGGTGTCACCCAGTCAAGATACTGGGTGTATTTTAAGTCATTTAATCTGGCAGACCAGCATTTCTGTGGATCCAAAAAGTGTCTTGAGTTATCAAGGACCTGTTTCACAAGTTTCCAAACATGACTGTGAGCTGTAGAAACATGAACTGCTTAAAAGATACAAATCAATTATTTCATTGAACACTGCCAGTTTTATTTAAAAGAAAGGAAAATAACAGAAAAATCATCAGTCTGTGAAAGAAACCAAAGAGAAATTGTCTGTGAGCTTTCACCATCCTTGCATCCCCCTGTAGCTGTGGCAGGTATAAACTCATCTCTCTTTTATTGTCTGTGGGGCACAAGGAAAATGTAGTTTCATTTCTGTAAGTGCCTAAGAGTCTTTCGCATGTCCCTTCAGGGTGTCACTTTTTGTAGATTTTAACCATAACATATAGTTGTCTTGGTGGTCTTACAAGATGGTCATAGAAGGAAGATACCTGCTCTGAAAGAAGACACTGTAAGAAGATCCAGGTCTACATTTGCTACAGCAGATTGTGCAAATCCTGTCTTTGGACATCAAAAGTGGCCCTAAGTCCAAGTGTATGGACTAAAGGGATCTGTATGCCCTCTTGCACCATATAAACAGTGAGCTCTCTGTTCTCTAATGGAAGCTTATTCCTGTCTTTTCTACTTTTAACAGGATAATGCTGTTCTCTGTTGACATTTTCTACTACAGCTTGTAACATTACAAGAATATCTGTGAATTTTAATACTGAAACTTTAAAAAGTGCTTATGTTAGTGTCTTTGAACAGCAACAATATCATGGTTTATTTAAAAGACATCTTTCTCCTTTAGAAAAAGATATGATGCAGTAAATGAATTGTAAGAAATTTGCAAGAACCCCCCCACGCTGACAAAGAGCATTATATGACAGATCACTGTGGGCCCCTGCTCACTTCCATGTGAAGCTCTTGAAGCAGTCTGTGCCAAAAAAACTTCTTTGAAATGGTCAGAAATCATCCATATGGTAAAAACATCACCTTTCCTCTCTTCACCAATAAATCAGTATTTAGGAAAATACTTTGCAAAAAATGTAGAACCATGCGGTCCATGGAAGGGGCCCTCCTGTAGGAAGGGCAGAGCCAGGCTGGCCCAGTCCCTTACCCTCCCTAGCTGGGCAGAAAGTATCTGCATGGCAGAAAAGATCAGGAGCAAACAGGTGAGAGGAGAGGCAAGATGCTTCATGCCTAAAAGGACGTGTAGGAAAGACAGGTATGGAAGACCTCAGTGTCTTCCCTGGGAATAATAGTGCACTGTGTAGTAACCTCAGGCTAAAAGACAGACCAGTGAATCATAATAGAAATAGAAAGGAAAAAAAACCAAAAAGTATAGACATTTTAAAGTTAAGTTTTCAAGAATAAATAAATCTGTAGAACGTAACATNATCATGCAGAAGATGCTGGCAGCTGCAAAGATTCAATTATACACAATGCAAAAAATAATTTAAAAAAATAATGGCACTTGAAAAAAAATCGCCTCTCCAGAAATTGCGTGGAACAATAAATCTGTTAATTAGCTAATTAATATTCAATTGGGGTCAGTGGGCTTAATAGAACCTTTTTCTGAGACCCAAGAAATTTTCCAATCACAATGTTAAGCCTGCCCACTTTCATTATCATCTAAGCACAGGCAGCCCTTATCAGGCCGCCAGACGCCCGGGAACAATGCGGCACCATTATCATCCCGGCGCAGCGGGTGCGGGTACCACAGTCAGATGTTGCAGGCTGTGAAGTAAAAATGCTTGAGCATTTAGGGTAATTGATATATGGGTTCTGTTGTATTGTTTAGGGCTGTTTGTTTGCTCTAGTGGTATTTAAGGCAGCGGAGCATCAGAAGATTGATTTTCATTGGTTGCCATTTTTTACTCTTTTTTTTTTTTTCCAGCGGAATTGATGACAAGTTGTCAGTGTGGGACCCTGACCAATAGCATCTGGCAAGTGCTTCCCATGGCACGGGGGCTGCTGCTGGCCAGGCACACATGGAAGTGCTGGGGCAGTGTGCTCCCCAAGCCTCCTGCCAAATCTTGTCCAGCGGGGACGCTTGGGGATGCTCCCCTCGACGGGGCGGACATTAAAACCCACATCGCCATAAAAAAGGACACATTTAAACCTGCCTCGCTATAAAAAATGACAAAATGCAAGATCTATGTTATGAGTGGTGGTGGCTGCTTTTATTTATTTTTCCCAGGGATTGCAGTTTTCTGCTGTAAGGCCTGCTGTCCTTTCCCTCCCGTAATACCAAAATATGGAAGTAGGTCCGGTGGCTTTGGGTCTCCCCATTGCCCCCCAGGTTAAGAGAGTGCTGTAGATTACAGCTTTTGGAGTTCACTGGACTGAATATGGTTGTTTATGGTATTCCATAGCATTTCATAGAACAGTTTGTGAGTGAAATTACATTTGTTGTTTAGCTAGCAGTAAATTCTCCAGGTTAGCATGGAAAGGCCATCTAGGTCCAAGCAGTTTGACACAGGCTCCTTAAATCACCATCCCAGGCCCCTGGCATGTACCACACTACTCTGATGATTAGGTTGTAAATGGAAAATACAGCTGGAGTTTCCTCTACAGAATGGGGACTTGATCTACAGGACCTACCTGGGCCTCCACTTCTTCACTGAGCTGCATCTCCACACGCTACTGCAAGTGACTGAAGAGGGTAAATGTAGCTTGGATACTTTGCAATTAAAGGTTTCTCAAAAAAACCTGTCCATCAAGGAGCAATGCTGCTTTCCCCCCCCTTGCCACGGGTCCCCTACCACCCCTACGTTTGTCTTAGAGAGCAGGAAAAGAAGGAGAGAGATTTTTGACTGGAAATGTGGAGACTGGGAAATCCTGTTTCTTTCCTCCTCTCTGTTTCTGACAAAAGATTCCTGTAACCAATATTCAAGGCAGAGTATTATTACTTCACAGAAAAAATGAGAGTTTTGCAAGAATTTCCCAGGTGATGTGGCTGTTGGTTATTTGTGTACCTAACCTGAAACTAGAAACTCCTGGTTATGGATGGCTTCTCCTCGAATCTACTGGAAAAGAACATTTCAGGTGATTTCTTGCCAGTGAAGCTATAGCTTAAATGGTTTACATGTGTGGGCATTTCACGGTGGCAGCTCTTATGCCTGGTGCACCCTAAGGAAGTTTTCTCTTGGTGCTGCCAGGAGAATGTGGATGTTTTTTGAACAGGGAGATTCTGGGAGGAGACGGGAAGGTGCTGTACCTGGAGGCACACCAAAATCTCTTCCCAGCTGTTGATAAGTGCTTGTAATTTCTCTTCAGTCTCACTGTGGTATTTTCCACTTAGCTTTTTGAGACCAACTTCACAGTGCTCACAGACTTTATTTCAGGGCTGAGGAGGGGGAAATCAAATTTTTCATTTCTCCTTCAACTTTCTTGCAAGTCACTGGACTTTCATATTTATTTCCTGGGTAGCCTATGTGCAATTATTCTGATTAGATCCCTCTTGCCACTTCTCTGCTATAGCACACATACCCTAAACCTTAAAGAGAAAATAAAAGCTGTTATTTCCTATTTTCATAAATGAAAAGATGTTTCAAGTATTGGGAGACACTGAAAGAAATTCTGCAGTTTGAAGATACTTCAACTTAACTACTAATTGCAGGGGACCAGTGGGTGTAATTTTGGCACTATATTAGCTTTGCCACTCCATGAATAATTTGCATACAAAATGCTTTATTTTGGCAATCTATTAAAGAGCTATACAGTATTTGTGGCTTATCGCATTCACGCAGGAAGCAGGATCCTTGGCCATCTCGTTAAATTCTGTTGATGCATAACAATTTAAAGCATGGCACAAGCTGGTATGACATTTAAAGATGCCTTCACTTAATTATATTACACAAATATTGGGTTGTTTATCCTTGGGAATAAAGTCTTTTTGAAGTCAAAGTTGGCATGCGTATAAAGGAGTAAATTTTAACTGATCCCTCAAGTGGGCCTCCTAGCTGCAAATTGGGGTTCTTGCATTTTTTAAATTATTTGTGATAAGAAGCATTACACTTTGAATGCAGCCACTGGAGTTTGTTTGGTACTCCCTCCCTTCTTCTCCCCTAATGGAAAATACAGTCTTTAGCAATAAATCGGCACATGAAACCAGAGGGGTAACTGTAGGCTGGGGTGAGAAATGGGACAAACGAGGCACTCATAAAGAGTCTGTGGCTGCAAAAAGCAAGAAGTCCTCGCTTTGGTCTTCAACAGGAGGAAAAAAAATTATGTAAGGGGGTATATAGACTGTTTGCACAGAAGCAATGGGGAAATTAGGGTAAAAGAAAAATCAATGCTTCTTTTTTTTTTTTTTTTTTTAATCCCCAGAAGGATAATAAGCGTGAAGCAAACACTGGAGTCTGGGTTTCTCTGTAAATAATAAATTGAAAGGCTGCAAATCTAAAATTCATATAGTTCACTTAGCTTTATATACATGTGTATCACATGCAGAAGCTGAAGGGAAGAAGACTGAGAGCGGGCTGGGCAGAGGGGTCTCCATAAAAGGGAGAGATCCTAGATAAGAGAATTGAAACCATTCTTTTGCCAGTGTTGGGAAGAAAGTGTGATCATTTTGCTCTGTCAATGATGTTAATAATAGAGAATTAACCAAATTTTAACTGACTGCACAATCAAAGAGAAGATTGCTGTGTGATAAAAACTCTTTATTGGAGCAGGAACCCTCCTCCATTTCCTGCTCCATTTTGACCAGGAAAGAAGAAGGCAAAACCCTCACAAATTAGGGAACAATCCTATCTATCCTTACTCATAAATGAGTGGGGTGACCTCCAGGTTGTGGACAGACCATCACGTAGAGGGTTTTTGCACATCAGTTTAATGGCTGCCTGTCCTTTCTAGACTTATTTTAGAAGTAGAATGTGGTGGCTTGAAATGACTTCGTTTGTTGGGTTGAGTAATCAGAAACACTAAGTTCACCCAATTCTTGTGTAATGTAAGAAAACTATACAGTATTTCACTCTCACCAAAACCAGCCATAGAGAAGGCAGTCATTGAACACAGTTTAGAGTTCTTGTCTAATTACAATTCATATTTTTCTCTGTTAGTTTAGTGAGATACTCTCATAGAAAAATTAACTTTATATCCTAGTTCTTAGCATACTCATTCAGCTATTTGGAGGAGGTTCAAAAAATGGTACATATGTATATATAAATTTTAATTCTGTACTTTCTCATAGCCATTGATCTGCTGGCTGCAGCTCTGAGCTGTGGTTTAACCAGGAACTTCTTTGTCCCTAAAGGTAAAGCCTCAAAAAGCCGAGATGACAGGCTGGTCCTGGCATGGTGGCCTCATCTCCTTACCTGTCTTTTGCAAAATTGCATTGCTGTGAATGATTATCTGGAAAACACACAGACCAGTGGGAATTGGCACCACTGCACTAGAGCTGCTCCTTGTGCTCAAGGAGAAGTTTGGGTCCTCAGTCTATATTTGGCTTTGATGTGTGTGTCCTTCCTATAATTAATTAACTAATGAGCTGATATGAAGTAATTTTATATATCATGGACTATTGATAAAATCACTGTTAAGTATATTAGCAATTAGGAAACTAAGAGGATGGTAGGAATCCTTAGGTGCAATTAACTACTCTGATTTAAATTACCGTCCTCCCATTATCCTCCGCTTCGATCTATAAACTGTCCCTTACTGAAGATGGATGTGTATGGATGCGCTCCTGGAGATGCTGCACCACATCTTGGACTGTGTGCCAGTGCAGCAGATCTGTGCCTGGCCCTGCACCCCACACCCCAACCAGCCTGCCTGCCAGCCAGCCAGCCAGAGGCGCCTGAATGTCCTCAAACACACAGGACTCCTTAGCCTAAATCCCACTGGGTTCTGGGGAAGGTTTAAGAGACCTAGCTTTGCATTTCCAATGACTGAAGCACAGGTGAACAGCTCCCACAGAAGTATTTTTATAGACCAGGGAGGAAAAGTCTGCTTAAAGCAGTGCCTTGTAGCTGTGCAGTCAGGTCTCCTCCTGCAACTGCTCCTTACATGAATTAAACAGAACTGAGACCTACCCTGGTAAACAGCATATTCTTTACTGCTTTACCAAGTGCTGACCTAATATTTTTCTTATGCTTTCTATTTTGTTGTGAGATTTGGTTGAATAAGTTCTTGCTTCATAATAAACATCTCCTGGAGTTAATGGACCAGCAGCAAGGCTGCTGAGCTCCAAGCTGCACCAGCAGCTCCCAGGGAATTATTTGCAGGTGCAGGTACTTGGCAATGCCGGGGTTTGCCAAATGCAAGCAGTAATGACTGGCATAAAAATTTTGGCTGCTGTGTTAGATGAGCTGGGCACACTGCAAAGCTGTGGCTCACAGATCTCCTGCCCCCAGTTCAGCAGCAGTTCCACCAGAGATCTGTCTGCAATCAGAAGAGCCTCGTTGCCGTAGTTGTGTCACAGGCTGTGGCACAATATGAGAGTCTGCTGCACAGCCTAAGGATGTAACGGGGGAAACTAAGGAAAACCTGTACCATCTGCTCATATCCATTAATAACTCTGGGATTTTTTCACCTTCTTTCATTTTTTCCCTTATATTTTTTTCATGCTGTCATCATTTTTCACTGCTGTGTGAGCCAACAGTACCAGCCAAACAGCTCCTCAGGACCATCCCTATCTCTGGGCAGGTGCCCAGCCTTCCAGGTTTTCAATGGCAGTTGTATCAGGCACATCCAGCCTTGGTCCTCGTGGGATTAACCAAGTGCCTTTTCCTTGGGCATTTTTCAATGTGTAACTGCATGTGTGAGCAGAGCCATGAGCTTCGGAGTGGGCTGTGAGTGACTGGGAGCAGAGCTGGAGTGAGCAGGGAGGAGAGGCAAGGGGTGCTGGTGGGGGGCCAGGCAGGGAGACACATGGGGTAAGTGCCAGCCCATGTTGTTGGGCTGATCTTGTGTTCTTCAGGGGCTTTTTTCATTTCAGTGGATGATGCCTGATTTGCAGACAGAATTTGGGCCTTTGGGCTAATTTTATTTAATCTTGTGAGATCTCTTGAGAAATTTTTAATCTCTCTGTAGGAACTCTGTATTAGCTGTCCCTACAGCTGCATATCCAGAGATTATTTAAACTTTAATGTTTTCTCAGCCAATCACTGAAAAATCACAAGCTATCACTTCTACTCTCTTTGGCAAGCCCTTGAATCTTCCTTCATTCTGGTGCTATTGCAGCCCCAGTGCCTCTCTTTGAGGCTGTCCCTTCAGTTTCTGAGAATGGGACTTTCTAAAGCAAGCCTTACTCATGGAATTCTTTTCCTCATTTGTGGGAACCATGTCTCAATAGTAGCAATAGTGGTGTGCCCAAAGGCTTCAACTGAGCTTTAAAATGGGGACTACAGCTGAAGTCCTAGTAGCAATTTGAAGATTCCAACCAAGCAGAAATAAAAGACAAGAGAGGTTGAATGACTTCAGTAAAGACACATGGAGAGTAACTGTCCCAGAAATAACAAGTCCCCTGAGACCCTGGTTAATGTTCTGTTCTTCGATCTGCCTGTCCTACCTGGGGCTGCAGAGGGATGGATGTGCTGTATGCAGTTGGGCTGCACACGCATTTCTTGCAAGAGAAGGATGGCACTGAATCGCATCCTAGAGTAAGTTGCACTTAAGCTTGTGTGGAAGGTGCACGTGTCTTCAAAGGTATAGGGTTTTACTTCTGAAAACTACCTTGGTGGCAACAGATGACTATGAACATGCTTTCAGGCTTATTCATCTAGTTTGCTTCCAGCTCCATCAGGTTTTTTGGAGTGTGTGTTCTTCCAGAGTCTGGTTGGAGTTCTACAGGCATTTGCATGCTATCAGGTGTATGCATGAGAAATGTTCTACCCCTGACACTTGGCTGCTTCTTATATGTGACAGGAACTTGCTGTGCTCTTTTTGCTGGTTCTGGTGCCCTACACTCCACAATGACCTGTCCTGTTGGGTGCTCATTGTGTAGAATAACGTCTCTGAATAACACGTTCTGTGACACCTGTGTTGGCATTGCTTGTACTAAATGACAACACTTCATTCAAGCACTGAATTAAATCCTGAGTGGATGTAAATCAAGGTGACTCTACCAAAGTGCAGTTTTCAAGCCCTGCCTGGCACTGTTACTCACCAGTGCAGCCATGCCATGATCTTCATGAGGCTGGTGGAAGCACTGCCTAGTCAGAAATCAGGAGGAGTGATAATTTCCTTTTCCCTAACATAAGAGTTATCAGCCATAGGACCTGAGCTCCCATTTGATTAGGTCTTAGTGTCACTCTGTCCTACTTATCTGATACACAGTTTAATAAGTGGAATGTTATGTTTGAAAATTATTATTTTATTTATTTTACTATTACCTTATTTACATGGTTTTGGGTTTTTAAGCAGTAAATTAAAAGGGATAAATAAGAAAGAGATTAGCTGCAATGTACATTAATTTCCCGATGTTTTTATCATGTATGTAATGCAAAGTACCATTACCAGTTACTTCACCATCATCATTAACAATAACAACAAAAATTTCCACATATAAAATATTACTATGCCATGCCTTTATTTCCTTCTTGTATCTTAGTTATGTCCATTATTGCAAATTATCACTCCTTCCTACCAGCACCTACCAGGGAAGTGGTGATCCCACACAGTTTGGGACCTAGTTCAGCACCACCTAGGAGGGATGCAAATGATAGAATATTTGTGCCTGTCAGGCTGTAAAAAGCTTGGAGGTGCTGCTGCTGCTGTAACAAATGAGACTACTGTTGACAAGGCTTTCCACGAATTCCTGTGATTTGCAAAATACGATGTTGAGCAGCCAATTAGGTTATATTACTGCTGACTATGAAGCAAGGATTTAATCTGAATCTCGTTGATGCTAATGAATATTTTTACACCGACTTCAAAAGGTGCTGTTGGCTCAAGCAGCAAATTATTTTCCTCCGGGGTATTTAAATTTTGATGTGTCCCACAGAACCAGAATCTCTTGGGTCTAATGAGCAGTGTGCAACTCTTGCGCTGTTACAAGGGAAACGTAGGGGTTGACATGGATGAAATAAGGCAGATCTTTCCTTCTGCCAGCTATTTGACAGTTGTGACAAATTATCTTCTGCCACAAGGTCCTACTGGAGACTCGGTCGTTGGTATGGGGAGCAGGGTCAGCAGCATAAACTTTCAGAGCTTCAAAAACAGCCCCAACCACAAGGTGTTTCTATAAAGCACATATTTCTGGCCTACTTGAATCCAGCTGTGTGACTTTCAGGTCAGGAAGAGGAATTACAATACAATCTTAGCTAACTTTTGATTCTCCACAAAAGGTCTTAACAAAATTGGATGAGTTTTATATGAATATGTTAGCAGGGTGTAGAATAACTCTTTGCTTGCCTTCTTCTCACTGAACTGGTAGGTAGCCTTTCTAGTGTGAATAGAGGCCTTTTTTTTTGTAATGAAAGACTTATGAAAATATAATAAGTGAATGGAAAGAGAAGCACAGTAAGTTCTGCATCTTTTCATTGATCTGTTATTTTTAGTAAATCACATGTAATCATAATACGAAATCCTTGAAATATGTGACAAAAATAATCAGAAATCAAGCTCAATCTGAAAATTAAAGGCATCAGCTCACAGAGTTCATGCAAGCAAGAATATAGTTAGACAGTCTAGTTAGCATATTGCAATCTATTTAGCAATGTACTTAGCATACTGCTGCATCTGGTGCAGTGCTCTCTTCCTTATTAATTTTCAATACATTTATTCACCTGCTTTATACTTCAGATTTGCCAGGTGCTGCCAGATGTGCTACGGCATTTCCTCGGATTGAATCCAGAGTTTGCTGTCTACTTGCCTGATGCTGCAACTCCTGCAACACCTGCACTTGCCCCAGTCAGAGGAGATGGGTGTTAGGAGGGCAGTTCAACATCCACTGTGAAAATGTGAGGTGAAAATTAATTATAGCATATACTATATGTGATAGAAATGAGTTACTGCCCAATTATGTCTCCTGTTTCCATTCAGATGAATTAATGCTTGTTGTGAGCCCTTGGGAATTCAGACACACTTTAAACTTGTAATGAGTGCTATCATTATTGCTTTTGACAGTCATTGAAGTATAATTATCTGATCATCTATTTAAAAGAAAAAAAAAATCAAAACTTGTTATATATGAGTTTTAAACTGGCAAATTACAGAACAGTCACCTTAGCAGCTCAACCACTCAGCTGTTTTCTGAAGTGGCACTGCCATCTCCTGGAAAAACTGAAATTGTGCTTCCAGATTTTTCACCTTGAAAGAAACTTTCCAAGAGAAAGAGAGAGGTTAAGTACAAAAGCCAACAATCTCTTAAATTTGAGGCTTTAGGTGTTGCTGAGATGCTTGGTTTTGGTGTAGAGATAGCTGCACAGGTCTTTGTTATCAGAGGATTTTTCTGAGAAACAAGAATAGATGTGGTGTGTGGAGCATTTTGGGCTACTCCTATCAAAAGGAGATGGTGGCAAATGACAAGTGGTCCAGCAGTTTCGTGTTTCTTTACAAAGCATAATCCTAAACACAAAATGGGTTGCCCACCAAGGAATTTTGCAGGATCCTTTTCTTAATGCCTTCAGCATTCAGTTACCCAGGAACAGCTGCTTTCTGACCACAGGATTTTAGCAGTAAAGAGGTTTCTATTGCAGCTTTCATCTGAAAGGAGATGGCACTGTAGATTTTTGTCTGCTTTCTTGGCCTTTCCTGACCTCATCTGAGCCACCCTGTGATAATTAGCATTGACCATTCTACAACTTACTAAGCAGTGGTTCTGGCTGTGCTGAAATATTTCCCCCACCTCCAAGCATGCTTCCCATGTTTCTAGGTGCTGCGTTACTTTTCTTATTCAAATTTTATGTTTTTCCATGCCCTTTTTCAGGATATTTTCATGCTTTCAATCAAAACCAGGTGGAGTTTTTTTACTCAAATTTCACTTCCAAATCCCGTCTCTCTGCTGGGCAGAAGCTGTGTGTGAACTATTTGTGTTTTATTACCCACACTCACCTGGGCCCATTCTCATCTCCACAAGTGCTGGAATACAGATACATAGGCTGCTAGGTCAGCCAGCCTCACACAGCTCCAGCTGCACAACTCTGCTCCCACCACGCTCTGTGCTGCAGGGATGCTGACCTCAGAGACATCCAAAAATTGCACACCCATTCACTGTGCATTCAGATTTTTTTTTTTTTTTTTTTT